>JAPPVO010000029.1:12548416-13148416 GCA_030407325.1 Camellia japonica
ACCGCTGTAAGGCAGAAACTCTGTGTGGATCGGCGTGCCCTGGCGTCCTCCTTCCATCGTGCTTTTTCTTCGAGCACGGTTCGTAAGTCGGATGATCTGGGCAACTCCGTCTGCCTGGATCTCGTTTGGTGCGTATGCGAGGGCCAATAGGTGCTTCCTTCAGTGTACGACTTCTCAGATCTCGTCCTCTCAGACCTGGAGTGACGAGTTCTGGAAGACCTGGATTGGGTATCGCCTGTCCTGAGGCTTCTACTCTCTGCTTGTGAGGGTGTGGTATTCCTACTACGATCTTCCGAGTGGCGAGGGGGCGTCTTGTTTGTGCGCCCCTCTCCTGTCGCCACTCATTTTCCCTCATCTGGCGCTTTAGAGATTCCATGTCCGCCGCCATCCGTCGTATCAATTCGTCCTGCTCCTTGACGCGATTCTCCAAAGCTTGAGGATCAATCCTCCGCCTTTGTCTCTCTGGACTCTGTGAACGAAAGTGACGGGGGCTGTTAGTCCGCCTTCTCCCCCTTGTATCCCTCCTGGGATTCTGTCTCTGTGGCTCCAAGTCCGCCATAGGAGGGATAAGAGGTAGACCTTCGCGCCTTGCACCCCCCTCTGGTGTTTGTCCGTCAATGGCGGATTGTGGCAAATCTTCGTTGTGTGCCATTGATTCTTCTGAAGAAAAGCTTGATCAAGAGGTTTTGTTCTTGTCTGAATTCCCACAGACGGCGCCAATTGTACGGGAAAGAAATAAACCTTCTCGTATAATCCTGTTGATCAAGTCTGCGCTTCTCCGTATGACATCGTTCTACTACTGAAAATATAAACGTGAGCTAGCCGGCGGTGTGTGCCGGAAACCTCTCCGATGCCTAAGTCAGCAAACTAGACAAATAGACAAAAGCTCTGTGTATTCGGGAATCAAAGTTGCGTTACCTCTCCATAGGTGATGTTTATGAGCTTTTTAGGTTTCGTGTGGTACAATCCTAGTAGGACTTTACTACCTCCTCCATGCAGAGTCCTCCTAGGATTCCTACTCCTGAAAGATAATGCTTATCCTTCAACACCCCCCTTACTGCTTAAACCAAGTGAGATGGTTTTACCATGGCTGGACTACCATACGACCGAAATAACATTGCCATGCTAGACTAACTAGAGTGACCGACCTAACTGTTAGTTCGGCTCTTCCTTGCCTTTCTCCTATCTCGGCTTCACATGCCAAGGCCGAGCTATCCATAGAAGAGTTAAGCCGAACTAACCCAAAAAACCAAGTTCTGAAGAGAGCTCAGCATACCTCGGTTCCATATGCCATGACCGAACTAGCTCTGGCGACCGAACCATCCGTAGCATTCTTCTGAACCGGACTAAAACATAAAGCCTTCTGGGACCGGACTAATCATCACGGCTCTGGGACCGGGCTAACTTCAAAACCTTTTTTATTTAGCCTTTCGTATTATGGCCCATATCGGCCCATTGCCCAGCTCAGCCCAATTTTTCACATAAATTACCCTCTCATTTGCTAATCTATCTTTAATTAGTTAATGTGAGAAAGTGTTGGAAATTGTTAGTTAGTCACAACAAAATGTAATTATGTTAAAATGACGGAAATGTAAAATCTGATTGTAAGTAGTGGTTGGTTATAAAATAAAACCAATTTTTTTTGTATGAACTTCTATTTCTATTGTTTTTTTTCTTAATTAACTGTTTGTCTTCTTGATTTTGTGAGTTTCATAGGGATGAGAATTTAAACGAGAGTCTATTTATTTTTTTAACTTTCTTCACATGATTTTGTAATTTTTGAATTATACTTTTGAGCCGGTAAATTAATTCAAATTCACATATAGTTTTACTTTTAATATAGCAAAGTTTTTCATTAATATAAAAATATTTATTATAATCTCTATCAAAATGAAATATTATTTATATAATTCCACTCATATTCTAAATAAATTATATATCATCTTATATCCATAAAATATCTTCGTCAACTATATTACTCCAAGCCTCTCCCAATTAAAAACAGAACACAACTCACCATAAATTCTATTTGGATAATTCAAATTGTTAATGTTATATATTCTCATTTAAAAAAATTAATATAATTAAATAATATGATCATGATTATAATTATTCTATCAATATATGTTTTTATTTTATTTATTTTTGTACTTTGACCTATGTGTCATTTTGGTTTTTATAATTTTAATTGGCTCGATTTTAGCCTAAATTTTTAACTTCAAATTGATTCCTGTTGTTAGTTAGTATTTTTTTTATGACAAATATGCACATGGGTAGTGTGTGTCATGTTTTTAGGAAAAAAAATTATAAACTCAGTCAATTTAATAACTTGACATTAATTACTCAATTATCATTTTCTGTCAAAAACCTTAATGACGTTATTAATTGGATCAAATTAACTCAAAATTTAAAATTAAATATCAAAATTAAATTAATTAAAATTGTAAGAACAATAATGACACAAGTGACCAAACCTCTATCTTCCTCTTTTGCCTCTTCTTCCTCCTCATTGTTGAACACAACAAAATCTTCCGATTCGCTGAGGGAGGGAAGAGAAATATGATAAATATTCACATCACCAACGACTTAGATAACGTCGTCGACAAGAGAAAGGACGAAACCTGGAGATAATGGGGCAAAAGATTACCCCGTTCCAGAGCCGAGTTCGTCACTCCTCTATGGACTTGCCAAAGATGCACAACGAAATGCTCAAGTGCCAATTCAACCTTGTTTTTGGTTTCGTCAAGCTCCAATTTGACGTTCAAATAATTTTTTCATTTGAGGGTAATGTTACTACAAATACAACATTTATATAAAATTTTAGATAAATTATATGGATTTCTCTTAAAATTAATCTAACAATTTTGACATAATTATGTTAGATTCTCTTAAAATTTCAATTGACTTAACATTTAGTACCATTTTTATCAATAATTCGTTAGTCAATTGATGAAAAAATGATATTATCATCTCTTCTATACTGAAATGTATATTTTATATTTTTTTAACACCGTATGCATTAATTTTGGTCTTTTTAATCTTATTAAAAAAAGAGTCAATAAATAATTATTTTATCTTTATTTTTTTAAAAATAAAATAGTAATATATTTCATTAAATAGGCACACAAATACATTTTAGGTGAAATTTATCACATAACTTTTTCAGTTAACAAATTAAGATTCAAATTTTACATTTTAAAGCTTTGGATCTCCCAAAGAAAATGTGGGTGAAAATGAATTTATGCAATTAACAATGCCATGTATATGAGGATCAAAATTATATTATTACTTAAAACCCTAAAGACGGTGTGGTCACTCTAGACCCATTACCACCTTGTGTTGCACCATTGATAATGTGCAAATAAATATACGTTTTAATAAACTATATTATAACAACATTTTCATGTAATAATTGATAATAAGTATATACGATAAGAATCATAAATTTTTTTTTAAAAAAAAATGTACAAAAATTATGTATAAAATAAAATGTCTGTGTCGTAGAAGTTAATGCTAAAATTTGTCGTAATCAAAGTAACATTATTTGTGATTGTAGGTTTTTAACGAAAAAAAGGTAAATTACACTTTATTCTTTTTATGTTTGATCATTTTTTCATTTTAACTCTTAATTTTTTTTTTCTTACTTGCCTCTTTATATTTCAAGTTTTTTCAATTTATTCCAAAAGCTAACTTATATAAAAAATTAGACAAAAAATTGATACATTGACAATTATGTAATATAAAAATCTTTTATTACATATAACTCACACATCAAACATAAACTCAACTCTCAATATAATATATTTTATATATCACGAACATGATATTTTATATCTAATTTTGAATAAAAGTTAGTTAGTTTTAAGAGTAAAATGATCAGACATAAAAACACACACCCTGCTATGGCGAAGCAAGCTACTCAAGCCTCATGGGCTTGGGCTGGGCTTCATATCAGATTTGTGAATGTTTGACTTTGGACTGGTCCGTATTTAAGTGGCCCAATTATAATATCCTAATTTTTTTTTTTTTTTTTTTTTTAAGATAGTAAATATCATTAATTACATGCTCTTGATTGGTTCAGTAGAAAAACACCAGATTTCTAAGGATTAGTTAAGTTAGTTTTAAGAGTAAATTGAGAAAAATTTAAAATATGAAAGGTCAAAATTAGGAAAAAAAAATTATTCAAGAATGAAAGTGAGAAAATAATCAAATATAAAAATACAGATGCTGCTACAGCGAAGCAAGCTACTCTAGTCTCATGGGCTTCGGCTGGGGCTTCATATCGGATTTGTTAATGTTTGACTTTGGAATGGTTTGTATTTAAGTGGCCCAATTACAATTGGGAAAATTATTCATAGGTCATGTTTGAAATATGTGTACACTATTTAATCTAATAATAACTTTTTAAGTAGACCCAAAAAGTCATACTTTTTCCCTTTCTCTCTCTCTCTTTCTTTATCTCTTTTTGCTTTTTGCCTCATTTCTTTACGTTTTTTTTTTTTTTTTTTTTTTTTGCGTTTTTCCTCTCATTTTCTTTGTCATGGACAACGACCGGTGATCACACTTTTCTTATTCTCTTTCTCTTCTCATATATAGTCATCGGTGACTGACGACCATCAATGATTGGGGTTCACCGGCAACCACCAACCATCGACATCAACTCGTGACTTCATCCTTACCGACGATGAAGAAGATGAGTAGATCTACTCAAATCTGATGAGTAAATCTATATGAGATCTGACTAGTTCTAAACCAAAAAGTGTTGCCGGAGTACAATATTCTTTCTATATCTATTCTTTTCTTCGATTTTTCAATTTTTCTACCTTTTCTCTGTTACACAAGTCTATTTTTCTATTTTAATACAAAAAATTTTCAAATTCTGAATAAGTTGTTTTTGAGTATTAGTTACAGACAGTGAAAACTATAAAATTTTATAGTTTCAATTTTTTTTTGGGTGCTGGAATGAATCATGGTTTAAAATTGTAAAATTTTGCAGTTTCGTAAAATTCTTTAGAATTGTAAAATTTTGTAGTTTCATAACATGTTTTTCAGTTTGATTAATAAGGATAAATACTTAATAGATTTTTGCTTTGAAACTGTAACATTTTACAGTTTCAAAACTTGTTTTTCAGTTTGATCAATATTGGAGATTATTTGCTTAAACCCTACAAAAATTGAAAAATAACATATGTTTTTCCCATTGTTGCTGTTTTTTGTTGTTACACTTTTTTTCCTTTTAGTTTATCAATATTTAGCACATTTTGTTATGTTTTTTCGCTCTAATTTCTCCATCTATTCTTTTTTTGGGGCAATATTCTGGACATTCTGGTGAGTCTCCAATGATGTTCTTAACGTCCAGAGAACATTCTGGATATTCCGGTGACTTCCATTGGCGTTCATAACAGTCCAGTGAACTTCCGACGACTTCCCGGCAATACTTCGGCGACTTTTTAGCAATACTCCGGCGATTTGTTGGTGATATTGAACATTCCAACGAGTCTCTGGTGACCGTTTGACGGAAGTCTGATGGTAGTAGGATATAACAGCATCTGTAAAAAAAAAAATTGAAAAAATAGAATTTTTGATAACAATTAAAAATATATAAGACTAATTGGTACAAATATTTTATTTTGGGACTAAATAAGCTTTGAACTTATATATAGGACTTATTAGTAAGTTCTCCATTACAATTTCACTAATTTTTTCTTAGATAGTAAATATCTCTAATTGCATGCTGTTGACTGTTCCAGTAGAAAACACCTGATTCCTAAGGATCAGTTAAGTTAGTTTTAAGAGTAAATTGAGAAAAATTTAAAATATGAAAGGTCAAAATCAGGAAAAAAAAAATATTCAAGAATGAAAGTGAGAAAATAATCAAATATAAAAATACAGATGCTGCTACAGCGAAGCAAGCTACTCTAGTCTCATGGGCTTCGGCTGGGGCTTCATATCGGATTTGTGAATGTTTGACCTTGGAATGGTTCGTATTTAAGTGGCCCAATTACAATTGGGAAAATTATTCATAGGTCATGTTTGAAATATGTGTACACTATTTAATCTAATAATAACTTTTTAAGTAGACCCAAAAGTCATACTTTTTCCCTTTCTCTCTCTCTCTCTCTTTATCTCTTTTTGCTTTTTGCTCATTCTTTACTTTTTTTTTTTTTTTTGTTTGCGTTTTCCTCTCATTTTCTTTGTCATGGACAACGACCGGTGATCACACTTTTCTTATTCTCTTTCTCTTTCTCATATATAGTCATCGGTGACTGACGACCATCAATGATTGGGGTTCACCGGCAACCACCAACCATCGACATCAACTCGTGACTTCATCCTTACCGACGATGAAAAAGATGAGTAGATCTACTCAAATCTGATGAGTAGATCTATATGAGATCTGACTAGATCTGTATGAGATTTGACTATATCTAAACCAAAAAGTGTTGCCGGAGTACAATATTCTTTCTATATCTATTTTTTTCTTCGATTTTTCAATTTTTCTACCTTTCTCTGTTACACAAGTCTATTTTCTATTTTAATGCAAAAAATTTTCAAATTCTGAATAAGTTGTTTTTGAGTATTAGTTACAGACAGTGAAAACTGTAAAATTTTATAGTTTCAATTTTTTTGGGTGCTGGAATGAATCATGGTTTAAATTGTAAAATTTTACAGTTTTATAACATTCTTTAGAATTGTAAAATTTTGTAGTTTCATAACATGTTTTTCAGTTTAATTAATAAGAATAAATACTTAATAGATTTTTGCTTTGAAACTGTAACATTTTACAGTTTCAAAACTTGTTTTTCAGTTTGATCAATATTGGAGATTATTTACTTAAACCCTACAAAAATTGAAAAACAACATATGTTTTTTCCATTGTTTCTGTTTTTTGTTGTTACATTTTTTTCTTTCTTTTAGTTTATCAATATTTAGCACATTTTGTTATGTTTTTTCGATCTAATTTCTCCATTTATTCTCTTTTTTTTGGGGGGCAATAATCTGGGCATTCTGGTGAGTCTCCAATGATGTTCTTAACGTCCAGCGAACGTTCTGGACATTCCGGTGATTTCCATTGGCGTTCATAACAGTCCAGTGAACTTCCGACGACTTCCCGGCAATACTCCGGCGACTTTTTAGCAATACTCCGGCGATTTGTTGGTGATATTGAACATTCCAACGAGTCTCTGGTGACCGTTTGACGGAAGTCTGATGGTAGTAGGATATAACAGCATCTGTAAAAAAAAAATTTGAAAAAATAGAATTTTTTGATAACAATTAAAAATATATAAGACTAATTGGTACGAATATTTTATTTTGGGACTAAATAAGCTTTGAACTTTATATATAGGACTTATTAGTAAGTTCTCCATTACAATTTCACTAATTTTTTCTTAGATAGTAAATATCTCTAATTGCATGCTGTTGACTGTTCCAGTAGAAAACACCTGATTCCTAAGGATCAGTTAAGGTAAACACCCCCCCAAAAAAAAGAAAAAGAAAAAAAAAGTGAGAATTTATTTGAATACGATAAAAACTTCTTAGTTAGCTTTGTAGTCTTTACCAAAAAATGAAATTGCTCATTAAATGATAATAATGCTATGTAATTGAACTATTATATCCAATATTTACTTCCCAATTTGTCAATTATCATTCTCTGCATGTTATTATGATGAAGAAATAGTGAATGAATGAATGAAGAAACTGCCATCCATCCATGCATGCATGCATGTTGTGTTGATTTTACACATTTAATGTGTTCTATCACCAACCACCCTTATTGAATCAATGAGAAAAAAATAAATTTTTATTGTCAAGTAATAATAGTTTGATTTTTTTTTTTATTCTTTTTAAATTGTGCTAAAACTATTTTCTTTAATGTGAAAATTATTTTAAAGTTTTATTTAACAAAAAAGTATTGAGACATTGGAGGATATTAACATATAATAATATATAATTTTTTTTAACAAAATAAATTTTTGGTTTGGATGTAAAATTGTCAATTTTTTGCGTTTTTTCCATTATTGGCAACCCGGAAAATTCTATTTCCACACATTACTTCTTCTCTTTCCATACATTTAACGATTTTTTTTATTACATTTTTGTCTTAAAATTAAATTATCAAAATATCCCTTTCTCAAAACCCTAACTCTAAATCTCTTAAACCATCAATTTTCACCATCACCATTGATGATTTTTCTCAGTTATAAATTGGTGCGAATCGATTCTGATTGTAGCACATATCACAAGGCGAACATTGCATCCATATTAGACTATTGCCTGTATCAGAAACTGCAAATATTTGCTATGGTGGGGTGCCAATGCTAAATCCCATTACGAACTCGTTGCTCATCATAGGTGCTCTCACCATTATATTTGTTTCTCCCTTGGTGATGGTGGTGAGTTGACTAAAGTACACACTGCTCATTATAGGTGCTCTCACCATTATGTTTGTTTCTCCCTTGGTGATGGTGGTGAGTTGATTAAAGTACACACTGCGTTGATCTGAGCAATTTTTCAGAATTTATTTCCTTGAAAAGGAATTTTGAATGGTTATGTAGATTTCAATTTGTTTCAATTGTAAGAGCCATTGTCAATTTACATAGATGTAACAAAAAAAAAAAATATTTATGTCATCCATAGATGATGAAACTCAATATTAGTTATCTTGAAAAAATAAAAGCGGTGGTGGCTTATTAGGGTTAGGGTTTGGAGGATAGGGTTAGGGTTTGGAGGATAAAGATGATAAAGATATTTTTGGTTTGGTATGGTAAGATGTGTATTGAGTGAAAATTAATAATTTAAATTCATTTAATGTGTGTATTGAGAAAAAATGTGGAAAGAGAGGAAGTAGTGTGTGGAAATAGAATTTTTCTTACCCCTTTTCTCAATAGTTTGTTTTCAATAAAATTTGAATTTGTTACAAACGAACAATTAGTTAACGAAAATTAAAGACAAAAGAACAATAAATTTAATTGCTTAACCGGCAACGTGTGAGAATTGAGCTAATCTCTATAGATGCTCAACTCATGTTTCAAAATTGAAGACAAAATGTAAGAAAATAATTAAAACAAATATATTAGGAAAAATTTTGAATTTGAGATGTGACATAGAAAGTTGTGATTGTGGATATGAACTAGAAAGTAGTGATCGTGGCAAATTGTATCTTATGGAATTGACTGTTAGAATGGATTGGTCATGCAATTTCGATCGTGGCAAATTGTATCTTATGGAATTGACTACTGGAATGGATTGGTCATGCAATTTTGTTAATTAGTTGACGTAGCTAGTATTGCTAATTAATATGAATTAGTTACAACAAAACGTAACGTGGTTTGTAAAATATTGGAAAAATGTAAAATTTAATGGTAAGTAAAGTAAGAAAGATTAATTATAACACGTAGTTGAAAAGTGAAAATTGAAGAAAAAACAGAGAGATGTGTAATTTTATTTTTTAAAACTCTCGATTCATAAATCAATTAAAATTTGTTATCAGTTTCGAACTTGAGGATTAATAGAAATGATAAGAAAATTTATGAAGATAAATAATAGGATTTAGATTTCTTTCATCTATTGTATGAATTGAAGGGTGATATTCGAGCCGTAAGATCCACTACAAGTGTCGTTTTAATAATTCAAACAGTTTATTTTATCACACTCTTCATATATATCATAGATCCAAAGCAAGTTCGGTTAAAAATATGGGACAAGATTTGGTCACCATATCATATAATTTTTGTTTTATTTTGATAAACGGTGTCAATTTACATATATCTCAGACTTCTTTTTTTCTTTTTCTTTTTTTTTCTTTCAATTTGATCCAAGACAAACCATCCACCTCAAAACTAAAAAAATAGACGAGAAATTACTGGCGAGTTGGCCTCAAATCCCTTGTGCATATACATGGAGCACACAAATATAACTCCACAACTCTCCTAAACTCTGATCAATCAAGCAAAGCTTTAGAAACCCATGTCCATGTCATGATGAGTAACCAAACTTCTCGCTTTCTCTTTCTCATCTTCTTCATCCTCATCGCCGAACACAACGAAATCTTCCGATTCGCCGAAGGAGGGAAGAGGAGGATTCACATCACAGACGACCTAGACGACGTCGTCGACGACGAAGAGGACGAAGCATGGAAACAATGGGGCAAAAAATCGCCACCACCAAGAGCCGAGTTCGACCCTCCTCCCATGGACTTCTCCAACATAGATTTGCCGGAGATGCAGAACGAAATGCTCAAGCGCCAGTTAGGTCCAGTATTCGGCTTCGTCAAGCTCCGATTGGATGTTGAAACCACTCGGGTAATTGCAATTTTTTTTTTTTTTTAAGCTGTAATGGGTCAGAGTCGTTGGATTTGAATTGGGTTTTTGTTTCTGGAAATTTGGATGTCTAGGGTTTGTTGTTTGATCATTGGAGTTTTACTTCATTTGATGTATGTTTGATCATTGGAATTTTACTGAATTTTAGTGCGAACTCTTTTTTTCTCTTATTTTGATTTTGATTTGTAGTGTAATGGGTCAGAGTCGTTGGATTTGAACTGGGCTTTTGTTTCTGGAAATTTGGATGTCTTTTTTTTTTTTTTTTTTTTTTGTGGGGGGGGGGGGGGGATTTGTGGCTGTAATTTGTCAGAGTCGTTGGATCGAATTGGGTTTGTTTCTGGAAATTTAGATGTCTAGGGTTTGTTGTTTGATCATTGGAATTTTACTGCATTTGATGTATGTGGGTTGCGAAGAACATACAAATCCTATATATATGTAATATATTTTTTGCATGTATGAATACTACTTATGTGAAATTTAGTGAATTTTGTGAGGATTTAGACCTATGTATATATACATGTAAATATGTAAATGCAATTAAGTTTTGCCAGCTTAATTTATAGGGTTCAGCAGAAAAATGGAAAATTGAATTGGGTTTGTTTATGGAAATTTGGATAATTTTGCTGCATTTGATGTATGTGGGTTGTGAAGAATATACAAATCCTATTTGTAATTTATTTTTGCAGGTATGAATACTAGTTATGGGAAATTTAATGAAGTTTGGGAGGAATTAGATCATATATGTATATATATATACATTTAAATATGTAAATGGAATTAAGTTATGGCAGTTTAATTTAGATAAAAGTTAGCAATTTGAAAAAGTTGGGATGCAAGGTTGGACCGTATATATATATATAAAATACATATATATGATGTTTTACTGCATTTGGTGTATGTGGATTGCAAAGAATATACAACTCCTGTCTTGTCCAATATGGAACTATTTCTGCTTTTTTGAAAACAAGTTATGGAAGATTTATTGAAATTTACTTGGATTTAGACTGTATATGTAGATAGTGACACTTGTACATATGCCCTTGATTAATGGGAGGCATGTTCATGTTAATTAGTTCTCTATGTGCAAGCACAACGAAAAATTTGTGAGCCAATCTTTTTATCTATTGTGAGGTGGCTAGAGAGTTGTGGTCCTTCATTCTTGTTTTGTTTGGAGTAGTTTCAGTGTTTCCTGGAAAAGTGGGAAGCTTCTCTATGATTGGGAAGGAACTTGGGTTGTAAGGAGGAGGGAGGTGTGGCCTTGTCTTCTTTGGATTTAATATTGATAGTTTGGAGTGAGAGGAATAGAAGGAATTTTGTTCAGAAAGAATAATCCATTTTGAGAATCAAAAGTAAATTTGTTTGTCTTGTATAGTTGGTTTTCCAGAATAGTTAATCTGTCCTTGAACCAATTTTTGCATTTTGTGGAATCTTTTGAATAGTTTTGGTTGTATAGTTGATATAGTTTTGGTATATGGTTGCACTCCCTTGGTGTGTTATTTTAATATAAATTATTTTACTTAAAAAAAAAGAAGACACATGTACATATGTAAAGGCATTTAAGTTTTGGAAGCTTAAATTTAGTTAATAGGTTGGCAATTTAAAAAAAATTGGGATACGAGACTATATACATGTACACTAGATGTACATATGTGACATGCATGATGTTTTGGCTGTTTGAATGCAGCTGGAAGTTCGGCAATTTGAATGACTTAGGAGTCCAAGGAAATGAAAATTTATGTTTTGTTGCACATTTAGAACATGATCTGAAAGCTCAATTTTATGCATTTATCTTTCTCTGTTTCAGATTGTTTATGCAAATTTGCGTGTTATGATGATAGATTGATAGGTTCTTGTTAACTGATGCCTAAATCATGTAGAAAACCCAATATTATTTCATTTTTGCAATATGGCATATTATGTTTACAGAAAATTCTTTGTTGTGAGGCCTCAAATACGCAATATCCATCTTTTACGATTCAAGTTGGCAAGTCAATAAAGAGATGGTTGAATCAAAATAATTTCATTTTATTGTGTTGCGGGAAGATGACATTAAACTATATGTTTTATTCACTCAAAATTTTCAGGATGTTGTGTCTGACATTGCTATGAAATGGACACAACTTTCAAGAACTGGATCTATTGAGACGAAGTTTATGGGTTTCGATCTTAACACAATTATGTTCACTATGGAAAAAGGCCAAGATGCTTCAGAGGTATGTTTATCATTGACTCGCAAATATTTCTCAATATCCCACTGAAAAAGTTGCACATAGTTTTAATTTTAGAGGATGATTAGATGGTTCACAATTGGATATTCACTAATTGCTACATGTTTCTCACTCCAATTAAGATGTGATTTACTTTTGACATATTTCTTTTAGATCCCAACACTCATTAGTCAACTAAATAAGCTTATTGCAGTCAGAAATGTTTTGAGAAACATTAAGAACAAATTTTCTCATAATTTTGATTTCCTCACAAGTCATGTTTTACATTTGAAGTATGAAAAATTGGGCATTTGATATAGAAGGTACCCTAGTTATATATATACAATTTAGGTGTGTGTCTGTTTTGCTCGACATTGCTAGTCTTTGCAAATAAGTTCGGTGGTTGATCCATGGACTTCGGATCCTACATCCCACGTTTTCAAACTGAAATGGTATCTTTCTTTATGCATATTTTCTTTCCCTCACTAGTGAATTTGGTGGTTTTTTTGTTTGTTTAAGATTAAAAATTGCTAACCCTATCTTTCAAATTTGGTTAATCCTATCTCATTGTGGGCATCTTTTGTCCCCCAGCTTAAAGAATTTGTTTTGAGCCAATCAGAAGCATATGAGATCAAGATAGGAGATCAAGTTTTCCGAAGACCAGGAGACCCTCCTTTAGAAGAAGTTATTGAGAAGCTCAAAAATGAGAGAAACAAAGAAGGTACCAATCCCACAAAGGATGAAGAGCATAGGAAAGATGAGTTGTAGTTCACCCAAATCTATTTAGCATACGAACTACAAAATACCACTGTTTTATAATTATTTTGTAAGTTATGTTTTATTTTTTTAGAATTTCTTGTGAACCCTAAACACTTTAATTTTGGCATTTGTTATAAGATCGTCTTCAGGTTGAGTCTGACTCCATTTGATTCATTTAATCATTTTCAAATGCAAGTTTGATCTATGCATTGCATTCTTACCATTAGTGTGATGAATTCATGTTAAATGAATGAAGAAATAAAGCATAAATGTTGTGTTCATGTAGTTTTGTTTGATCACATTTACCGCTTTTTACTGCATGACTTGTGCACTTAAATATCTTCTATTTTCTCAATCTTTCACATCCAATGAAGGCTAAATTGAATTGGGTTATTTTAATGAGAACAAATACAAATATGGTTGGTACATAGTTTCAGTAATCTATTTGTTTTGTAATTTTGTTTATGAAAATTAGTGGGTTTTGTTTTAAATATTATACAGGAATTTTTTTTTGAGAAATTGGAGAAAATTAAAATATGTGGCAAGTTAACTTATATATTTTTTTAATCTAATTAAACATAAGAAAATTATTGCCATCTCTTTTCAGATTTTTGATAATTTTAAAACCTTGTCAATTTTTGATAATTTTAAAAGCTTGTCATGTTGTTGACATTATTATCTTCTAAAGGCAATTAACTAATATAGGTGTATTAATTTCTATTTTTATAACTAAACACCACAATAATTTAATTTCTATTTTTATAACTAAATACCACAATAATTATATAACTAAACAATTCAATCTTCATTCCAACATTGTAAATTTGACAATATGGCAATTAACAAATTTAGTAATGGCATGAGAATAAAATAGTTTGATGGGTAAATTGTAGAGGCCCTGTATCTGTCCAAATTCAAAGCCCGTCAAAGGTGGCTCCTCACATGAAATCATAAAAAGAATCCGAGCCCATATAGCCTTGCCCCGTCCAAATTATGTTCAGCGGTCTAAACCCAAGCAGCTGTGACCCATGGGACCTGCAACCAGTCAATCATGCTATCCTTACCTTCCAACCAATCGGCCAATCACGCTATCCTTACCTTTCAACCAACTTCTTCGATTCCACTTCTAAAGTAGTATATAATCTCGGTCCCTTACCTTGATGCCTACAGCTCAATTTGTTTTCTAGTGATGGCAAGAATCTGCGAAATACTGTTTTTTCTTTTTCTTCTTGTGTTGTTTCTGAATGGCATCATAGTTAATTATCGGTTTATCCACAATTTCGGGACTTTTTAGAATCTGTGTGGCTAGTTTATAAATATTGATTGAACCTTCATTTTGTTTGAAAATGAATAATACATAGAAATTTATAATTTAAATGGAATTAATAAACAAGTTGATTTTGGTTTTAAAATGGGTTTGCAAAATAGTGGAATACAATTTTAAATGGAATTAATACTTTTTAGATATGAACTCACAACAAATGATAGAAAGATAGCCTTTTTTACTACATATAAAAATACCAAAATTCAAATTTATAATCAACACTACCCCAATATTCTTCCCTACCTTTGTGTAAAATTTCCGCTCAATTACATTATCAGGTCGCTCTAGCTCCAACGTGTGATAGAGAGAGGATTTTAACTTTCACTAACTACTGCATCCAAAGCTACACTATATTTATTTTCGAATAACACTGTTTACATAGTAATTTATGATTGAAAAGTGATACATAATGTGAATGATAATGTGGCGTCATCAAATGATTTTTGGTCTATCATCATTGATTCTTAAAAATATAAATTTTATTTGATTGATAGATTAATAAGGGAAAATCATCTACAATAGATGGTTTTTTGTTTTTTTATATATTATAAAAAAATGTAAATGTATCATTGCCAACTTCAATTCTTCAATTTCTAAAATGCATCTTACAAAATTTAAATAAATTTTTTTTTGAAATAAATGAAGTTGATATTTATTTGTTGAGGTGGGATCCCAAATTGCGTCCAATTGAAATCATCATATTAATCAATGTGATGAAATCCGACGAGCTTACCTTACAGTTGTTCCATGGTAACAAAGACTTTCAAATTATCCAAAATACGGATCAACAATTCATCATCATAGCTTTCAGCTTTCATGGGTTTAATAGAAAATGCAACTTTTTTTATTTATTTTTATTTGTCATATTTTCTTAGATGAGATCTTGGTTCCATTCCTAGGATAGGGTCACTTGTTCTCTAGCAATTTTTGAATTATTATATGATGATTTTTAACTATAAATTTGAGAGGCGAATAACACCAAAAACATATTATTTGAATGTAATTGGGATATTAATGAAATAACAAAATAAAGCCACTGAAGTTTGAGAGTTACATAAGAGGTTATAAAAAGAGGACATCTCTATATTATTTATTTATTTTACACTTTTTATTGCATTACATGATAATATATTATTTGCTTTTATTAATTAATTATTAATTTTTTCTAAATAAAGAAATAAATCATAATTATCTATGTAAGAGGTGATATAAAATGTAAAAAGTGATATAAAAATGATATCAAAAAACTGATAATATATAACATTTCTTGTTATAAAAAAATAAGTTTTGAATGAACCATTAGGAAGAAGTTTTAGAAGTTATGAAGGAAGTTTCAAGGTCCAATTAGTTATTGATTGAGAAAGACAATTGAATGGAGGAACAAAAGAGGATTTAACACTTATTTGTTATTTATTTATTTATTTGTTGTTTTTTTAAAAAAAAATTTGTAAAGACATTTTTTTTTAATATTTTAAACTTTTAGAAAGGGGACCAAAATTGGAAATGTAACTAATTTAATTTTCATCACATTAAATTAACATAATTCAAAATTTGATATTATTTTTAATGTAGGTTTGTAATTTATAAATTTATCATTTGATGCAACCCAATTCAACTATTAAGTGAAAATCAATTAAATTTGTTTAATAACATATCACATAAAAAAATTTAAGTGTCTCTTAAAAAAAATTTAAAATTAAAAAAATTTCAAGTGATAGGAAACTTATTTAATTTTGATTAAATTTATAAATATTTATACATAAATATTAACATACACCGCTATAACTGCACAACTGCGGTTGTTGCTGCTGCTATCATCGCTATCACCACTACAGCCTCCACTGCCTTTCCACAACCACCGCCTTTAGCACCATTGTTATTGTTACCATAAGTACCACTATCATTTCACTACCACTACTATAGTTGTCGTGATCATTACCATCACCATTGCACCAACTACTAGAATTCTTCATCTTCACAACCATTGTCATCACCGTAGCCATAACCACTACCATCATTACACCATCACCACCACCTTTTTTGTAACACTTTGTATTTTTGGGTTTAGAATTGAAGTGAGGTGTAATTGAAAGTTGTTAAGGTTTGGTGGATATGTATGAGTGCTCTCATGCTTTGTTGTGAACTAGGGGTTGTTAAGAATTAGTGAGCATAAGGTTGTTGCTATTTTTGATAGAACAGATGCAATTTCAGAGACGAAATTTCTTAAGGTGGGAAGATTGTAATGACTCAGATTTTAATTCACATTGGATTGATGTATAGTGGTACCCGTCACCTTAAAACTTGTATGGTTGTCGGACTCTTGATATTGACGGGTTGGCAAGTGAACTTTAAATATTATAATTGAGGACCCTTGGGTGATGTTTGGAACCTTGATTGAAGCCTTAATAAGGTATTTAGATACGATTAGATAAAAAGCCCTAAATTTGAGTTTGAGTTTTTGACCAGCCGTCACCCTTTTTCCCTTTTCTTTTTTCACACTTTGAATTTGGATGTGAGTCTAGAATGATTGGAAAACTTATTTCCGGGGCTTCAATTTGGACACAAGAACGACCTAGAATGGAGTCCGGATAAGAGAGTTATGCCCGTTTGAAGTTTTGGAATCTGTGTTGGAAGCAGGTCTGCTCGAGCGGGAAAATCGGAGCTCGAGCGGACTGCGCGAATTCAGCAGCTTAAAAACGTGATTTTTAGCTCATTCTTTGCATTTTCTTTTTCCTTCTTCATCCCTCTCACCCTAGGTCCGAAAACCCTATGGTTTTGACCTCAAATACCTTCCATTTCCCTAAGGATTGGCTAAGATCTCTTACAAAGAAATGAAGAAGGCTTCAAGATCATACTTTTCAGCCGATTGAAGTTCGGATTTGTGGAAGAATCTCATCAAAGCCTTGCTCCTTTGCTTGATTCTTGAGGTAGGAGTCTTAGTTCTCCTTCAATACTTCCATAAATAGATAGATTTGTGGTATTTTGAGTATATACATATAAAACCCACATTTTTTAGCATAATGTACATCATGATTTTTGGGGGTTTAGGGTTTGAAGTGTTGGGGGTTCAATTTTTGGGTTAATAAGGTGTGTTATGAACCTTAGGTGTTTAATCAATGGGAAGATTGTAATAAAGAGTAGTGGTTTAAGAAGTTTGAATTTTTCTTGAAATTCTTGAAAACCCTAAGTCGATTCATGATGATAAACAATGATTTTGCCCAAATTGAAAGTAGAATCATGAAATTGGTAGGTTGAATTATATATATACAAGTTTAATTGGATTTTGGAGGTGTTTGAAATTATGTTAAAAATTAGCGATTGAACCTTTGTTATGGATATTGTAAATTATGCTATAATGTGAAATGAAGATTGGAGAAATGGTTTATTAATGATATGGATGACATGAGCCTTGGGGTGAAATGATGAAATAAAGGTTTAAGAGTTCATCTTGAATAGTGTTGATTATGTTGAGTTGTGTTGAATAATGTTTAACCGAATTGTGTTGGACTATGATGAATTGTGTCTGAATCATGTTGAATTATGTTGATTTGAGTTGTGTTGGGTGTGTTCAGTTTGAGTTGTGTTGTGTTGGGTCATGTTGAGTTTGAGATGAGTTGTGTTGGGTGGTGTTGTGTTGGTACCCGCGGAGGAGTTGAAAAATGATACGGAATTTGTAATAAGATGATGAAGTGAAGATTTAAGAATTTTATTGTATAATTAGAAAGTGATTTTATATCTCAAAACTAAAAGCCCAACTTTATATTTAACTCTAGTTATGAAGTTTTATTTTGGAAAATGAGGATACTTCAATCAACATTAAATTTATGAAATTAAGTCTATGTTGGGTTAAGATGAGTGCGAATAATGATAAATGGGAGATTGTGAAATATGACGATGTTATATGAAGGAGTTGTATCAAAGAAAAATTAAATGTTGGAGATTTAATTTATAACCGTGGGTAGTAATTGATAATCAATGTGTTTAAAAAATTGAATTTGAAGACTTGATGATAATATGGAAAAGTAAAGAAATAGTTTGAATCCAAGAATTGTGAGCACTTTAAAGATGAGTCTTTGCCTCTATGGATGTGTTGTTATATTTTTTTGTGACAAAACAATGAATGATTTAATGGATAATGAAGAAAGTCGTGGAACATATTTGTACTTGTTATGTGAATGTAATTTTAATATATGGTGGATGTATATTGAATTAATGTGTTACAAAAATAATGGAAGATGTGTTGGCATTGTCCATTAATTGTAATGATGGATTGTGATGTTATCTTGGGGTTCGTTTCCTGCCGTATTGGAGCCGGCAAAGCGTGGCGCTTGAGATAGGTTCCGCCTTCCTTCCGGAGTAGTGCCCGGTAAAGCGTGTGGTATGTTGAAGTTCCGCGTTCCTTCCGGCTGGTGATCGGTAAAGCGTGAGGTTCCGCGTTCCTTCTGGCTTGTGACCAGTAAAGCGTGAGGTTCCGCATTTCTTCCGGCTTGTGACCGGTAAAGCGTGTGACTCATGGAGATGACTTGTGATTGGATCCGGTATTTGATATGAAATGAATTGAAAGAATGGAAATTGAAGTGGTAATGGGATTATGGATTGGTGATAGTGAACTTAATGAATTAGTTGCGACAATAAAAGTAAATTATGAGTATTGTTCTATAAAATAAATAAGAGACTAAATTGAAAGGGGTTTGTCAACCTTGTGTTACCTTGAAATGAAATTTGAAAGTGTAAATAACGGTGTGAATTGAGTATAGGAGAATTGTTAGTGAATCAAAAAGGAAACTTGAACTTGAAGTTATGGAGTTCTAAATAAATATAATGAGTAGAAAGGAAGAATGAAAGAAAAAGAGGAATATTAAAAATGGAAACTAAATGAGAAATATTTTGGGAATTGGTTAATAACTTTTTAATGATGTTGTTTTCTTAAATTCGGTTGTTTCACAAGGGTCTATGTTTTTCTAAGGTTAAGGGATGATTTTAATAGCTAAAGGTATTTCTTGAAAATGTTTAAATAGTTTTTGAGAAAAAAATGTACCTTACTTATGGTATTTTGAAATTATAAAATGTCATCCTATTATATGGTATTACGCTGTAAGCATGATCACTTTTATCTGTGTGTTTGTTATTGATTGAGGACTATGAGATTCCTACTGGGTATTAGTGCTCACCCCGTTGTTGTTTTATCTTTTTACAGGAAGAAACTTTGGATTCATAGTGGAAGAGTTACAAAGTCCATGAGTCTGTTTGTGTGTAATTTTGTTGTGGGTGTGAAGGAAGTAATTGTTGTATATTGATATTTGTATTTATTTATTTGTAGCTTCACAGCAGAATAGTGGCATGTATTGTTGTTATTGTTGTTTTCATTGAGAGAAAGAAAACATGTATCATTGTATTCCCGTTACTCAAGGGTAATGGATATTTGAAAAAAAAAAAAAAAAATCTAAATTACAGGCTTTGGTAATGTTTCCAAGTAATAAAAAAAATTAGGGCGTGACATTTTTTTTTTTTTATAAATATTTTTTTATCTCCACTACATTACCCATCCACCATCACCATAATCACCACAATCACTATCTCTCATTCCCACCACCACCACCAACTTATTATCACAATAAAAAATAATAATATAAAAAATTAATAAATTTAAAATTTAATATTATAGATATATATATAATATATATATATCAAACAATTCAATTTAATTCATCACTTAAATTTTTATTAAATAATTTTTTAACTTAAAAAATTCAACATAACTTGATTTATAGTTTCATTTTTTTAGTTTCATTGAATGAATGAAGAATAATCATTCATGTTGTGTTCATGTTGCTTTGCTCGAACACATCTACGTGTTTCACTAATAACATTTCTGCATGACTTGAGCACTTAAAATCTTCTGTTTTCTCATTTTTGTATATCAAATTGGGAATTTCAGGTTATGTTTTGCTATGGTTTTAAATCTTATAAACAAAAATAAATAAATAATTGAGAAATTGGAGAAAATTAAAATATATAGAAATTATCTACATAATTAAAAATAACATTTACTCTTTTGATGAGATAACTAATCCAATATATTAAATTTTAATTTTTTAATCAGATCAAATAAAAAACAATAACTACTCCAATGAATGTATTCTCATCTTATTTTTCTTGTAAAATCCTCATAATAGTTGATTTTTTTATAATACTATGGTGAATTGGAAATGTAAAGACAATGACGATGATGAAAGAAGGTGATGAGGTCGATCTAATCGGAAATATTGAGAAATGGGCAGCGATATAATAGTGAGAGGGTTTTATTTTTTTAATATTATAGTGAATTGGAAATGTAAAGACAACGACTATAATGAAATAAGATGATGAGGTTGATCTAATCGGAAACATTGAGAAATGGGGCAGCCACATAATAGTGAGAGGGCTCTATTTTTTTAGTTTCATCCAAAAATGATTATTTTTTTAGTCTTATCCAAAAATGACGTTATTTTGTATTACTAAATTTCAAATACTAATAGGCAATTCAAGTATTACACAAAATTCAGATCGATTGAGTTATTATGATAGTGGGATGAGGCAGTAAGTCATTGGGATCAATATAAAATTTCATCACAATTGTAAACAATGTCTTTTATATTATAAATAAAATATACAGTCACCTATATTATATAAATAAATAAATTTAAATGCATTTTATAAGTACCACCAAAACCTATCACGTTCAATTTAGGACCACCTAACAAATATTGTATATTCACATCCAAAAAATTCTCTGAATAGCTAGAGCAAGTTTATTTATAGTGATGCGAATCCGTTATTTTAGTAATTTTTTAGCCTTTTACGAAAAGATATGTAGAAAAGTAGAAAGAGTGATGTGACAATTTATAGTGACTTTTTAACTAAAACTGAAGGTTGCCAAATGATGCCTTAATGTAAAAGAGTGCTATCTCATTGACATTTGTACAAAATAAAACAAAACTTGAACCATTTATTATAAATTTCCGAACCTATGCAGGGCTCATTGTCCCTCCCCACCGCTTCGTGCGAACCATTATCAAAAGTGAAGTATTGAAGGGAACCATTACAAAAAGGTTTCAAGAGTTGGGAAAGAAAGTTTGACATCATATTAGTTACAAATTGAAAATAAGAATTAGTAATTTGTAGTAAACGTTAATTTTTTTTTTTTCCTAACGGTCTCTTGAAAATTTGGTTAATCCATGCTCGCTGGATCCTTCATTCCAAACCTTTCATACTTAAAAGTATCTCATTGTATGTATTTTTTGTCCTCCAATTTAAAGAATTCGTATTAAAACAACCGGAAGTATATGAGCTTAAAATAGGAAATCAAGTTTTTCAAAGATCGGGAGATCCTCATTGAGAAGTTGTTTAGTTACTAATACCACTATTTATTGTTATTTTATAAGTTATCTTTTATTTTTTGTATTTCTCATGAATCATAAACATTTTAGTTTTGGCATTTGCTATAAGATCAACTTCAGATACAGTGCATGTTCATATCAAAGCATAAACAATTTTAACACCGTTATCATTACGCTGTGTTTAGTTGGGGGATTTGGAAGAAATTTGAAAAAAAAAAAAAAAAAGAAGAAAGAAAAATGTGTGAGAAACTAGGTAAAATGTAAATATATTTTATTCACATTTCTTCTACCTTTTTCCTTTTCCTTTTTAAATTGCTTCCCAAACCTTTCAACCAAACATAATTTTAGTGTGAGAAGCTACACAAATGAATGAAGAATTAAATCATGTTGGGTTCATGTTTCGACATGCTATTTTGTTTGAACATGTTTATTGTGTTTCAATCATAAACATTTGATTTTGGAATTTGCTATAAGACATCTTCAGGTACAGTATATCAAAGCATAAACAATTCAACACCTTACTATATTCTGTTTGTTGAGAGATTTTGAGTAGGAATTTAAAAAAACGAAGGAAAAAAATATGTGAACTAGGTAAAATTAGGTTATTTTATTCATATTTGACCTACCTTTTTCCTTTTACTTTCTAAATTTCTTCCCAAATTCTCTAATCAAATACAATATTAATATAAGAAGCTTTCTTGTTTCGACATGCTATTTTGTTTGAACATGTTTATTGTGTTTCACTAATGACACTCTGCATGACTTGAGCACTTAATTATCTTTTATTTTCTCATCTTTTGTATACAAAGAAGGCTGAATCAAATTGGAAATTTCAATGAGAACAAATGATTAGTATTTTTTTACTTTATCGAAGAAAAAAAATGAGAAATTAAAGAAAATTAAAATATATAATAAGTTATCTGTATAATTACAAATAATATTTATGTTTGCTACAAATATTTTGGAATTGGGGTTACTACTATGCCTTAGTCATAGCAAGGTCTTGTGGTGTTCCAGTGGAAGATTTTTCCTAATCTTTTCTGATGATTCAAATTATTTATATTGTAAAGTTTGTTAAGTAGACCATTAATGTAAAAAATTAAATTGATTGAACATCTATAACTCCGTGACAAGAGCACATTTGTTTTTTTTTAAAATAAACAGTTAACATGATTGAGATAATTTTTTTAAAATTATTAAAATCGGATCATGAGGTTGTGGATTTTCAATTAATTTAATTTCTTACAAGAATGATATACTCGATAAACTTCATAAAATGAACCATTCAGATCATTAAAAAAAAAAAACGTGAGAAAATCCCCCATCAAGCACACCAAAACAAAACCCTCTTGTGTTCCCAAGTATTTTTTCCAAATGCTATTAAAAATAGTCTTATTTTAATAATTTGTCATTCCATTTCCTTCTTATCTTTGCAACCAAATACTATTCAGCCATGGCTGAAAGTTAATATTCAGCAATTGGATTTGATTGAATTAATCTAAACCATTCGGGATTCGTTTGGGATGTGAGTTAGCTTTTTAATTTTTTGATTTTTTTTTGGCTATTATAGCCCGGGACTAAAAAGCCTCGTTTGGGATTAGCTTTTTGGCTTTTTTTAACTTTTGTAAGAGAAAAAATGAAATGATTACGGATTGAATGTAATATTTTATCTTATTGAGCTAAAAAATCTATTCTATCTTTTTGCGACTAAAATCTCAAAAAGCTTAACATGCCAAACGAAGGCTCAATATTTTACACATTTTTTACCACTTACCTGCTAAATCGGTTGAAGCTTTTCCCCCTTCTCTCTTCCAACGCATCATCTTGTTGGTTTGTTTCTAGTTTGGCTAAACAGAACACCCCTCTCTTTTCTGGTCGTCTTGATTATAAGATATATTGGGTGGAATTATTTGGTAGAATTTGATACATTATATCTTCAGCATGATAATGGATTCTTTCGAAATTGGTCAAAATTGGTCAGTGTCTTACTTCTACTTCTTCTTTTTTTCCTTCTATATTTTATTCTGTCTCTTGCCTATTTACAGTTTGAATGTAATATTTGATTCATACTCTCAGGGTTTCAATTGAAAAATTAAGTTTGGAGTTAACTTATTATATTTTTAATTGATTGAATTGTCTATGTAACTTCATTTTGATTTTCATTCAGTTGGTATTGAATAATTTCTTAGTAAATAGACAATTCAATTTAATTTTTTTTGAATTTTTATTAGACAAGATGAAAGGTAAAGTTGAATTCATAAATAAAACTGTATCTAGCCCAACTTAATTATAAGATATATTTGGTGGAATTATTTAGTAAAATTTGATACATTATATCTTCACCATGATAATCGAATCTTTTAAAATTGGTGCCTATACCACTTAAAGATTCATCCATGGTTTCCAATGTGTGTTTTTACCTAATATGGTAAATTATTCTGAACCTGAAATTTCCAGAATTTTTGGCACTTCACCTGAATTTTTTTTATCCACTTTTATATGTATATATGATGAATCACTTGGTCAAAATGCACCCAAGTTTCACTATTTGTGATGAAGATTTGGCTTAATTTGGAGTCACTTGTTTTCCCTAAAACTGGATTCAAAATTTCCTCAACATTTGTTTGGCTAATTTTTTCTTGGCTGACGTTCATCCAAAATTTGCCAAATTTTCACATTGATTAACGAATTTTGAAGCATGGCTGCACTGAAATATGTGCATGTACAGTCAAAAGGCAGATGTCAAGGCCTTGTGAAGTTATATATATATATCTATATAATATGGCACGATAGTTTTTAAAAATATCTCAAAATGTATTAGAGATATATTTTGAATCAGCCGTTCAGATTATCTCATCTAATAATTTAAGGGTCAAGATGATTTCTTTACTTTTACTTTCCTCCCAAAATATATCTTTCTCTCTCTCATTTTTTTGAATCTTTTCACCTATCCAACCCACCCATCCTCCCTCTTTTTTTGAGTCTTTTCTCAAATTTCAAGTGTAGTGCACTACTTTCTCTAATGCAATTGTCTTCTTTGGGAATGAGTCTGTGGTTTGTTATTTATTTTTTTTGTGTATAAAATAATATTGGACTTTTAAAAATATCTCTTGGGACAAAGTTTGATTGCAGTTTGAAAATAAAAATAAAAACTTGGACAATCACACAAAAAAAAAAAAAAAAAATCTTAAAGTTTCACCATGGTAATAAAATAAATCTTGTGGTTTTTAATTTTTTTTAATTTAAACCCTTATTTTTGTAATCTAAATTATTTGTCTACTTTTATTCAATAAAACCGACATAAATAGTGTATTTTAGCCGTTAAACTTAATGTAGATATATATAAAATGTTTAAAATATCATTTTTTGTTGAGTTTAATGGCTAAAATACCATTTTTACATTAGTTTTACTTAATATGAATAGATAAACAATTTAAATTGAAAACAAATCAAAATAATAGGGTTTAAATTGACAAAATTAAAATCTAAGGGCTTATTTTGTTATAAGGGTCAAATCCTAGGAGTTTTTTTTTTTTATTTTTATTTTTATAATAATTTCCCCAAAAAACTTTAACCAAATTATTATTGATTTTCTTATTGGTTGTCTTTAAAAAAACTAGGCTACGAATTGTTAAAAATTAAAATTTAATAACATTTTACATATTCTTACACACTTTTATATATTTCAATATATGTTTACATTATATATATATATATATATATTTAAATATGTATTAAAAATTTAAAAGTTTCTAACATTATTTGATTTTGCACAAATACTTAGCGATGGGTTATAAGCATAATATTTTTTAATAATTAATATAAGAAAATTAATAATATTTTGGTCAAATGTTTTTTCTTTAAATAAATGAAACCAATAAGAAAATTAATGAAACATTTTGCCACAAAGAATATTTTTAAAAGCCAATACCATTCAACAATAATGAGCCAAAAGAAAAAAAAAAGAAAAAACAAAACGATAACGTACCATGTGCAATAGTTGCACAACAGCATCTTCACATCTAACATCACTATCTAAAACTTTGCACCCTCTCCCTTTCTCTCTACACTTTGCTATCTCTCAGCCTCACTTTCCAAATTTTAAATTTCAAAATACATATTTACTTCCTCTCTCTCATCAAGCTCTTCTCACTCTCTCTCTAAACTCTCTTATCTCTCTTATGGCTCTCAGCCTCGCTTCCCAATTTCCAGCCTCACTCAACACTCTCTTTTGTCTTTCAACCTCACATCCCTTGCCCCAAACCCAACAACTCGGCGGCGTTAAAGAACAAGCCTTCGTTGTCGTGACTGCATTCGAGAGCAACGTTAAGGACTCTGGTCTTCCAAAACGTCAACATTTCAGTTGAGAAATTGCCCACCGCGAACGAATTGTTGCTGTACAATACCTGGTAGAGACACATTTGATGGTTGTTGCAGCTTGTCAAATTAATTTGGTTAGATCGAAGATTGGGTCGGTCTAAGTGTAGCATTTTCGGCATGAGAAGCACTGGACCCAAATGAACCGTCGCTGTATGATACCTATTGAAGTCGCGACCGGTGGTAGTGTTGTCATAGATAGCCCGCAGATAAGGTTTTGGTCCTACCGCATCGCGTTGGAGGCGGCGTGGAAGAGGCGTTCTAGAATCTTGGGTTGTTGTCCACAAGAGAGACTGTAGTTTTGCAAGAAATTGTAGGAGGGTTTGGAATTGGAGGAGTTGGGAGAGAGAAAAGAAGAGGAGTGAGAAACCAAACATTACTTTTATTTAATTTTATTTCTATAATCTGGGTATGCCTTAGATTTATGGGTTTATGTGTTTTATGCTCTTAAAAGTGAAGAGCATGCCCTAAATTTATGGGTTTTCGTACTTAGTATAAGAAAGGTAAAAAAATAAAAAAAAAATGTAGGGAAGAGGGATTTGGAGGAAAAGGCATGTGAAATTGATCCTTTTTTTTTTTTGCATTCACATTTGCTTTGTGTGTTGGTTGGTGCTATTGAGTTTGATTATAGTCATGTTAAAAAAATGTTTGTGGAATTTTTTTTTTTAGTTTACAAAGTTGAATTCAAAATTTAAATAAATAAAAAAATTTGAAATTGTTTGGTTATTAAGGGACGAAACATCATTAGAAATATTTATGTTTAATGATGAAATCAAAATATAATTGGAATATTTTTTTTGGAAAATGTTTTTTTCTTTGGTGAACAAATTTGAATTCAAAATTTAAATTGAGTTTTGTTAACAAAAAAAAAAAAGGTTTAATTTTACTATTAAAATGTAATCTTTTCACAAGGAGAGATAAGAGAGATAATGGGGATGGTGTGATTTGTTTAAAGACTGAAAAAGTTCACCTCAGTGTCAAATATCACATATTTTTATTTCTGGATAACTAATCGGATCTATATTTATATTTTCACATCAAATTTTTAGCAATAAATTTGATAAGTTACATTTTAACTTAATAAATTTATACTCAATTATATTTTGATCTCATTATTAATTAAGGAAAATTAGTCTAGGGTCACTTTCCCACTTTCCGTAACGGAAGAGATCCACAAAATTATTTTTTGATGTCTAAGGTCCCTAAACATATATCAGAGAAATTTGACTCTGTCTCTCCTCTCTCTCTCTCTTCTCTGCTCCTCCACCCTCCTCTACGACCTCTTCCTCAACACCTTCTCATTCGACTCCTCCCTCCGCTCCGCCATCGTCGCAGACCTCTGCGCCGCCCGGATCTGCAACCCGGCCTGCCTCTCTGTAAATTTCTGATTGAAGAGCTGAACGCAGAGTTCACTCGCGACACCTTCAATGGCAACCAAGTCTTAGAGCTCAGATACGAAGCTTACTTGCCAATGGCAATTCGCTGCACCAAATTCATCTGTTCATCGGCTCGTTCCTCTTGGAATCTCCATTCCATCGCCGTCGCTCACCGCCTCGGCCCCGTTCCAATCGGCCACACCAGCGTCTTCAAAAGTAAAAATTGTTCGACTTGCAGCAGAAGTATGAGCATCATGTACTTTTGGCTACTGTTATATATATATATATATATATATTCTGTCCTTGTTTGCGTGTGATTTTTAACTCTCTTCCAATTTATTGGTTTCCATTCCAAGTTTCTTATGCAACAGGTGGGTTTGGATGAAAAAGAGAAAATACTATCATCTTCAGATTTGTATTGTGATATGGCATATTCATTGCCACACTATTCGTTTACAACTCTAGAGACAGCCACAGGTTAGTATGTTTCCCCAGGGACTACAATCATTATTTTTTTCCTGCATAAAAACCAAGAAATAACCCATTTAGTAACCACTTGATTAGAATGCTATGAAATGTGGCGTGTCACTGTAAGAGTGACTAATGTTAACTGAATTAATTGCTGAGCTGAATTTCTCTGGGTTGAAACTAGAGAAATTCTCTGGTTTTTTAACTGAATTTTCTCTGGATTGGTCCAGAGAAATTCTTTGGTTTCGAGCTGGAACCTGAAATGCTTAATTTGTATAAATCCCATTGCATTTTTCTCCCTCTGTATTTATCTTCTTGATGTATACAAAGTTGCCCATGATGTTAAAGCAGAGAAATTTGCCTCTATCTCTGGCATCTCAATCACAGAAATTGGAATTTCTCTGGATTGGAGAGGAAGAATTTCTCTGGTTTGGGTTGGAGAGGGAGAATTTCTCTGGGCTAAGTGAATTTATCTGGATTGGAGATGAGAATTTCTCTGGTTTTCAGTGAATTTCTCTGAGTTAGAGAGGGAAATTTCTCTGGGTTGAAGTGAATTTCTCTGGAAAGTCTAGAGAAATGTGAGATTTTCTCTGTGCAGTCCAGATTTTCTCTGGGAAAATTTTTTTTGGGCTGAAATTTCTCTGGACTGAAATTTCTCTGGATCAATGTTGAGGAACCTTAGACATTATAAAAATATTAGATATCCTTTATACTATAAAGTCTTAATACTAGGGACCCTAAAAAAAAAAACCCTATTAATTATACCATATCATTAAGTAGGGACATACACTAATATATATATATGTTGGAGCCTGGAATAAAAAACCATTATAAAGAAACACTTTTTATAGTTAGTGGAATAAATTGAAACAAAATGTAATAAAGATGTTTGAATTATAATTAATAACATAATTGAGAGGCCAAAATATAATTCAAAATAGGCTTAGTTGATACTACTTCTTTTAAATTGAAAGTCGTTAATTAAAAAGGTAAAAATGAAAAAATTTCATTCTTTTTCAACAATTAGCTCTTTTTTTAATTTATTTTTATCTCATAAAAAGTTACACCAAACATTATGATAAAAATGGAAGGTTTCTAAACTCTGAATTTATTTATTTTTCGTTAATTACCTAAATTTTATTCTTCAAAAAAAATTACCTAAAATTTTATTTACAAATATTATGGTTAGCAGGTTCTAAATTTTAAACCAATAAGTTCATTAATAAAACTAAGAATATTATCACTTTTTTTTAAATTTTTTTTTTAAAACTAAGAAATATCAATTTGGCGTAATAAAGTTCAAAACACAACAGAGTATGAAATTAAATATTATCAATTTTTCCAGTTTTAAAATTGAGAATATTATCAATTTTTTCATTTTAAAAGTTTTTTTCTTTAGTTTTGCACATCAATGTTCCATCATCATAATCTTTTATAGATACAAAATTTTCTGTTTTGCACAAAAAATAATTTAGTCTTTTCAATTTTCAAAAAAAATTTGAAAGCTCCACCAAACGGAGCCATAGTTTTTTTTTTCACGTAATTTTTTTTAGTTTTTCAATTTGAAAATTAATGTTTTAAATTTTTAAAAATCAAAATAAATGTCAAATAATCATATTCTTTTATATATAATCATAAATGATAAACAATCCTTATTTGAAGGACAATTCTGACTATTAAAAATTTAATGATACTTGAAGGTTCAAAAAATCTTAATTAGAAATTAATGAAATATAAGTTCATAAATTAAGGCCAAGTTTGGCAATTGCAAAATAATCCATCTTTTTATCTTTTTTCTATCACATCACCTCTTTACTTTTCTGCACATCTTTTCATAAAAAGATAAAAAGTATACTTATTTAGGTCATCCCAAACAACCCCTAACCGTTGTGTGTAAATGTCCATTTTCCTTTTGTGTAACTAAACTCCGAATTTATATGGGTTCAAAAGATCCTAAGTTGAGTTCTCAATCCTACGAAATAAAAAAATAAAAAAAAAACTCTTACCAATAATTAATTGTCCATTTTGGTATTAGACTTTGTTAGTGAATTGATTGTCCACTTAAATATAAATCTCTTAATATTTGTAAATATTCTTTACTGATCATTAAAAATATATATAAAATAAAATTAATAAAAAAAATTTCAAATCAGTATATCTTTCAAAAAGTAATTACAGATATTATAAAAGTTTAGGACAATTATAAAAATATAAAAAAAAAAAACCCAAGGCTTAATTCTTATAACAAAATAAATTTAAATTTTGAATTTTATTAATTTAAATTCTAATCTTTTGATTTATTTTCAATTTAAATCATTTGTCTATTTTCATTAACTAAAACTGTCAAAAATAATATTTTAGTTATTAAATTTAATGTAAGTATATATAAGATATCCAAAATATTCATTTTCATTAGTTTACTTACTTAATCACTAAAATGCCTATTTTTTCATCAATTTTACTTAATTAAAATAGGTTAATGGTTCAATTTAAAACTAAATCAAAAGTTCAGAATTTAAATTTATAAAATTAAAAAATTAATATTTATTTTGTTGCAAGACTCAAACACTGAATTTTTTTTAATTTCTCATAAAGTTTATCATTGAAGTATTTGTAATTATTTTTTGAAATTAATATTTTATTATTAGGCGCAGGTGGGAGAAGGAAAAAAAAAAAAAAAAAAAAGCAAGAAATGTAAGCAACACTTGTACTTGCACAATTTTTCATTCACCCCTTTTCAACCTCCTCTCCCAACAAATCCGTGCAACCTGGGTCCTCTCTCTCTCTCTCCGGCCGGCGAATGTAAACGCACTGCTTTCGCACCCACCCGGGTCACGGGTCTCTCTGAATGTTGCCTCGCGCATCACGGGTATTTTTTCACTCAGTGTTAGCTACAACTTCTATTTACTTCATTGTTGCCTCTAACTGTGTTTCTTGTCAATTAATTTATGTTCTATGCTTAGATTCATACTAGTAATTGCCTTTAAACATTACAATTTTTTATTTTTTATTTTTTTTTATTTTAATAATTTTATTGACAAATACTAATAGATTTGTTAGCAACCCAGGAATAGGTTTTATTGTTCTATTGAAAAGTAAAAAAATTTACAAATTTTAATCATGAAGTTGCCCCATTTTGACTGATTTTGCTCAGACCTAAATCTGATGCAAATTGATAGGTAGTTGTTTTGTTTGTATGTGTATACATCTCTGTGTTGGTGGGCACCTGGTAGGAAATTCATGAATTACATTAATAAATTGGTTTATTGAGAGAGAGTAGAAATTGACTTTGGTTACACTTGAAACAAGTTGAAGATAATGGAACATCAATTGACAATAATTTGTTTGAGGAAAGCCATTTTAAATAGGGAAAAGTTAGGGGTCATGAAAATTTTGTCATGAAAATGATCATGAAAAATTTATGATCCTTGGATTACCTTGATTAGTGTGTGGTGCTTTATTTTAAGTGTAATCTAAAGATCACAAAATTTTCATGATTATTTTCATGAAAAAAATTCATGATACCTAGCATTGCTGTTTTAAATACACCCAAATGTTTACATGCATTCATGATTTTCAAATTCGTTCGACCTGTAACAGCACTGGCTTTCAGCTATCCCTGCCAACAAGCAAAGTTGGTATTTTTGACTCTTTAACAAACGTGAATCATTGACAACAAAGATGATTCAACTCTGATGATAAACAATACTTTTATGGTCAATTTCTCAGAAACATTCTGCTATTTACGTCATAAGATTTTGTATCAAGTCAAAGAAATTGGCTCCTAATTACATTTTTTTTTCTTCTTTTTTTCCTTGCAGCAATGCCATCAATAAATATTCGTTCACTGCTTCTGTTCTCAGGAGTTCTTCGACTCCTATTAATTGTCTATGGAGAATGGCAGGACACACATATGGAGGTCAGATACACAGATGTTGACTACCTGGTGTTTTCTGATGCTGCTTCCTTAATGGCCTCTGGCCAGTCCCCTTACAAAAGAACTACATATCGGTACTCACCTCTGATTGCATTTCTTCTCATTCCAAATTCAATCATCCATCGTTCATGGGGAAAGTTTCTCTTTTCTGTTTCAGGTATTGTATCTTTTTTTCGTTGTTGGAGTTTTACATCTCTTGAGGAAATAAAATAAAATAAAAAATATATAGGAAAGGAAGAAAGGGTAACATTTACATGATTTGTTTGATAGGTTGGTGTGTTGGCTTATCATACTTTATTTCAGGTGTTGACTGATTTATATTTACTGTTGGATCCATATTGTGTTATTATATTAAAGTGGATGCTTTCAAAACTTTCTGGGGATTAACCATTTAAGGATCTGAAAAACACCTGGTGGTTATGATGATGGAACTATTGTATATGTTAACTTTACAAGGAATCCCAGCTATTTGCAGTGTCTTGTAACTTACAAGTGTATGCTGTAAAGCTGTTGAGTCCAAATTATGAGGTTACCTGTGAATATAACTGTTTATCAATCTATTTATTTTTGTTCAAACTTCAAGCCATGCATAGTACGTGGGAAGTACATGTATGTATTGTGCACCGATATGCCTAAGTTCCACATAAATATCACTTTTTTCTTGGTGTGTATGTGGGAAGGGATTAATATCACTCCCCAATCAAGGATAGGCACGGGCTGCACCACAACGCTTGATGGCTCGTGAATATTTTAAAACCTGACTTTAACTTTTGATATTAACAAAACTCATGTTTTTATATTTTCATTTACAAAATGGTGACTTTTGTTTTTGTCTCTTCTATTTTGTTAGAAAACTAGATAATTGTGAATCTTACATCCTGGTCACACTGCAGATTTACTTGTAGGATTGTTTATACGCAACATTTTGAAGCTAAGAGGGGTGCCTGAGAATCTGTCCACCCTTTCTGTAATGATATGGCTCTTCAATCCATTTACCTTCACCATTGGAACCCGTGGGAATTGCGAGCCAATTGTTTGTGCCATGGTTTTGTGGATCATTATCTGTCTCATGAATGGTATAACTTCTACTTCTTTATACCACCTTCTCAAATAAATAACATTGTGCTGCTGGTTTCTTAGGGTGGCAGTTATTAATCTGAAACAGTGCCTTAGAATTGTATTTGTAGCACTCTTCATCGACTAAATTCCAAGAGTAGATGCTAAAGAAATGACAAGACATTAAAGGAAGATGCTTTATACATGTTTGATATAAAGAGAGGAGAATTCTCTTGAAGAATCCTTGGAAAGAATTTTAATCTTTAGCCAGATAATCTTTTTTAAATGCCAAAGCGTCTCTAAGTGGGACTGTGGGCAGAAACTTTTTGGAGTATGTTTTCTCGTTTGAACTGTAAGACGTAACCTTGTTTTGAATACTATCTGCATTGCACTATTCTTGAAATTGCAAACATTAAGTTTTGATGCAGGGTTCAGGCTGCTTTCTTTACAGTTTAGGAGACGAAAGTAAACCACTTCAGTTGGTAAACTGGAACTTTCTTACCCTAGATGTCATTTTAATTGAGAATTTTGTTGAAGTTAAAGGGGAAAGCATCACATGTTTGAACCTTAGAAGTTGAAGAAGAAATGGTCTTTCCTTTTTCGACTCCCTTTTTGCACTTTTGGGACATGGAGAGTGGGTGTTGTAATGAAATTTTAGAAATTTTCCTTGATTTATGCACAAAATACTGATTCATCCCTTTCAAATCACTACAAACATTTATTAATCTCTCTCTAACTTTATGTTTATGGGTTCGCAGGTAATTTGTTACAAGCTGCATTGTGGTATGGGCTTGTTGTCCATTTAAGAATCTATCCTATAATATATGTGCTCCCTATCATCTTAGTTCTTGATCCTCTCCACTTCCGGTCTCATAAGAAGCCTGCTCTTACAGAATGGAGTTCTAGTAACAGTAAGTCAGCCCAAAATTTCAGTGTCAAGAAAGTTACTGTTACATACCGTTTATGGGTTGCTTTGACTAGCATGTTGACACGAGAGAGACTTATGTTTGGGCTAATCTCTGGGTCTGTCTTCGTCGTTTGCACTGGAATATTTTTCTATCTATATCGCTGGGAGTTCTTGCATGAGGCACTGCTTTACCATCTGACTCGTACTGACCCAAGACACAATTTCTCAATATATTTTTACCACATCTATCTTCACTATGAACATGAGTTTTCAGTTTTGGAAAAGCTCATCTCTTTTCTGCCTCAGTTTATAGTACAGCTAGCGCTCGTTCTCCGCTTTGCACAGGATTTACCTTTCTGTTTCTTCGTACAGACTGTAGCATTTGTATCATTCAATAAGGTATGTAAAATTTATGAACTTGGCTGAATGTATAATTCAATAAGGTATTTAGCGTATTTTGCTATTGGAGTAACTTTCTAATTTATGAACTTGGCTGAATGTATAATGTTATTTGCTGGAGGACATGAGTGCTCTTGTCGGTCCTGAACAGAATAGTTTTAATTATGAAAATATGGTCTTTTTTAGGGAAATTTGTACTTATCACGCATTTGGTTTTGTAAATTTAAAGGGTTATATCTTTTGACAGGTCATTACAGCGCAGTACTTTGTGTGGTTCTTCTGCCTCTTGCCTCTGATATTGCCATGGAGCAATATGAAACTTAAATGGGAAGGTTTGTCATCCATTTTCGTATGGATGGGAGCTCAAACCCATTGGTTAATGTGGGGTTATCTTCTTGAATTCAAAGGCAAGAATGTCTTACGACAGCTCTGGGCTGCAAGCTTAGTATTCTTGGCTGCTAATACTTTCATCCTGATCAGAATCGTCCTCCGCCACAGATTCTCTCCATTGTTCAAGCAGTTAGGGCATACAAGTGTGAAGAGACCACTGAAGCACGAGTGAGAGTATGGGCTCCCCAATCACAAGTTTCACTCCTCCATTCTTGTGTGATTTTTGGCACTTGAAATCAATTGAATATGGTTTTCAAGAGTTTGGTTGTAAGGATGAACAGAAGTTACACTCCATGTTATGAATATCGGGGTCCTGGCCCTGCCCCGTTGAGATTCTATCTGGAGAACACTTACTCTTGCCATGTTAGCTTGAGTTTTGGAGTTTCTTGGATATCCCTCGGTGTGACAAGCTTTGAAAAATTATTTTTGGATCCGATGACTCTGACTCATATCGTGCCATTGGTGCCGTTCTTTGTCCACTATTTTGTGAGCTGAAATTCTTAATTTTGCTAGTTGAAAATACTCTTATTATGCAGAGATTTTCTTTCCCATTCTTGCAAAGTCATTGTTTGGAAGTCTGATGTCCAATCTACATGTGGGTTCACAATTTCAGAACTTGGATTTATTTTCAGCATATTTTATTATTAATTTTCCATTATTCTTCTAAAGTGATGTTGACAATTTTTAAACCATTCGTCAATATATATACCTAACAATATTTTGTTTTATTGTTATGTGTTTTTATGCCAAACCTGAATGGATAAATTTGGATTGACCTTGATTTGAATTGAACCTAACCATAAACATTTCTCTGTTCTATAAGCTTGGCCTGTTCAGTGCAATGTGCAATTGTTTGTAAATTCTAGTTGAAACTGGATAATTAATATAACTGTTTTGACAATATAAATTGTAAGCAAAAGCAGTCCCAATCACTTGTTGAAAAACTAGTGTATCGAATATTGGCGACTCGGCTTGTATTTGGTTTGAATAGTTAATTATCAAAAATGCTTTAGACCACTAATTAGTGGTGGCTCTAATGATGTGGCAGTGGGTCCTACCCACTGCCACATGTGTTTTGTGCCTTGGTTTTTGTTTTTGTTTTTTTTTTTTCAATTGCCACCTCACTAGTGGTGGAGTTAGTGATGATAAATTAGTGGTATGTGTTTAATTTGATTCGATAATTTAAAATTATATAAAAATAACAAATTATTTGAACTTGATTTGATAAAAATTTATTTGAGAACGATTCAAAAGTTTAACAAATTAACCTTAAATAAATTTTAAAATCTATTAAAACTTTAAACTAACCCTGCTCGTTGAACACTCCTGAATCCAATATCCACTCAACCTCACCCAATCCAACTGTCCACAACAATTTCAATGAAATGTCTTTAATTTTAAAAATTTTGTGAAAAATTATGCTATATGTATTAATTAATGTACACACTAATGTATTAACAGATGATGTGACATCATTTATATGATTTTAGATAGTTGTAACTTGTATAATAAATGTAGTCAATAATAATATTATAACACTAATTGGTACACTAGTATATACATTAAGGGAAAAATTAGGGATCATGAAATTTTTTTCATGAAAGTGATCATGAAAAATTTATGATCCTTAGATTACCTTGATTAGTGTGTGGTGCTTTATTCTAAGTGTAATACAAGGGTCACAAAACTTTTATAATTATTTTCATGAAAACTTTTTCATGACACCTAACATTATTGATACATTAATTAGTGCAGATAGTACCATCATTTTGTGACAATTAATTAAGAATTATTTGAAAATGATCTAAATAAATATATTTATTCGAATTACTTCATTTCTGTACTTTTTATACTCCCTCTGTCCCAAAATAATGGTCCCTTTTGGGGAATCCAACTTTTTTTTGTAGTACAATTATTGCATTTGAGAAAAGTTGATTTTCCAAAATTACCCTTTTGATAGTACATTTTTTGAGAATATCAATGTTATAATTGTACTTTTTATATTGTTTATTAATTTAAAAGAATGGCAAAATAGAAAATTTATATTATTTTTGTACTTGATTTTTAAAGAGAGACTAATATTTTGGGACAATGAAAAATGAAATAAGGAACTAATATTTTGAGACGGATGAAGTACATATTTTTATAAAAAAATTAAAAAAATACATTAAACAACCAAATCACAAACAATCCCTATAAGTCTTTTTTGAGTAGTATGTTACATCGCCAGGTTGGACATTAACTGCAGCCTTCATAAATCCTGTGAAGAGAGACAGGAGGGGAGAGAGAATACGGGTCATAGAGAGAGAGAGAGAGAGAGAGAGAGAGAGAGTGGTCGAGAGCACTACATTCCACTCATACCGACCATTGAAATCTGAAGAAAACTCTATACATATCCGAAGGTGAAGCCAAAACTACACGACTACATTTCCTTATCTGGGTATGTCCTTTCTTAGATTCTTTCTCTTTCTTTGTACTGTTTTTCACTTCTATTCTTCTTCTGTAAATGGTTTTTTTTTTTTTTGATATGGTGTGGGATAAGATTAAAAAGTGGAATGATGATCTATATGTTTCTTTCACTTGATTTGTTGATGTTAATTTATCGTTTTTGGAGATGGGTTTTGAGCTGTTATTTCAAAAGATTTGCTTTTTATTCAAGTTTTGTGGGGTTGGGTTGTACTCTGTAATTGGGTAATAGTATTTCTTACTAGGGTTCTAGGGCTTTACAATTTTGGGCACCCATTCATTCATCACTTTACCTTGTGTTTTCTTTCCTATTTGTGCTGCGTTTTCTTTTATTTTGGGGTTTCTTTATGACTTGTGTTGTGATCTGCTTTGTTGATTATGATTGAGAGCAAGATTTGGTGTAAAGTTAAAGGTTTTCACAAATTTGTATGTTGCTCTGGTTTGATTTGATCTCTTATTCTGTTATCTCAGCTCTCTCTTTATATAATATTTGTGTAATGTTTTATTAGAACATATAAATATTTTATTCTTGGCTGCTTCTTTTCTAATCAGTCTCTTGGTTTTGCTTCAGCTTACAACTTGCCTCTTATTCGTGTTTAGTACCCTTCATGTTGTAAATTGTTTCAATTTCTACATCTCTCTCTCTCTCTCTCTCTCTCTCTCTCTCTCTTGTTGAGGTTTCTTTCTGTTTCCTAGTAAGAATTTTGTGCTTAGTATTCTTTAGTTTTTAGTTTTAGACTTTTATAATTTTATTGAACCAATCATATTGGTCCATGTTGGGTTTATGCGAAGGGAGAGTGAAATTTAAGCATATTGAACTTTGGAATTATTTTACAGCCAAAAAAATAATAATAATAAAAAAAAATGTAATATTTTTTTCAATTTTTAAAACCTTTCTTCTTTGACTACACCCATCTTCAAGCTTGCTGGGAATCAATTTCCAACAGCAGTATTTGGGTAGGTTTCTCAGAAAATGCTGATTTTTGGCCTTTGGGCATGGGTTCTCAATTTCAGACTTATGTTGAACTAACTGCATTTGTTTCTTCTAAAATTAACCTTGGTTTTGTCAGTGGTTTGGAACAGTGTCAGGTGTAGGGATCTCATAACACATTTCATATTTCAGGAATTAAATTAATACGATTAGAACACAGGAGACCAAATTGCCACAGTACGTACATACATTGGGATTCATTAGTCTAAATTTATATGTTGCTTTTGTTGATTATGATTGAGAACAAGATTTAGTGAAAGTAAAAGGCTTTCCAAAATTTCTTTGTTATGATTTGATCTCTTATAAATTAATGCTCTCTCTGTCTCACACTTCAATTTGTAATTTGTTGAAGGCATAATGCAGTTTCAAATGTCTTCTTGTTTAGTTTTGTTTTTTAATATTTTATGTAATTTTGTTAAAACATATAATTTATAAACATTTCCTTTTTCACACTTTTTTTTCCTAATCAGTTTTTACAGTTTGCTTCAGCTCAGAGATGTTGTGCTTGTTGTTCTTTAGCTTTTAGTTTTAGTTTGTAAATTTATTGAACCGGTCATATTGAACTATGTTGTACTCCGGATAAGGGAGAGTGAATTCTAAGAATATTGAACGGTGGAATTATTTTAAAATCTTTGTTCTTTGACTCCACGCTGCCTCGAGCTTGCTGGGAATCAATTTCCAAAAGCAGTGTTTGGCTGTTGCACTTCCTTAGCAACTCCAGAACACAACCTCTTATCACCCAAGAGAACAACTAGCCAAACATTGATCTAATATTAGAACCCTCTCATGCCCTGAGAAGCTAGGCAACCATACACAGGATCCCTCATTTGAGTTTTGGTAATATTACACCATTGCACGAAATTATCTTATTTGATTTATGCATGCTTAAAACCAAGTTTCATATTTTTTATATGATTGTTTGTCCCCTTTAATTTAAACCAGGTATAGTTCATTTGTACGTATTGATTTATAGTAGTTGTAGAAGTGGAATTGACTGGTTCAATTTTGTTGGAACTTAAAACCATGAACAGCATTCCTTCATATTGATGATATGATTGCTTTGAGTTTTTATTTATTTTTTTTTTATTATTATTATTAACTTCTGTTCGGTTTTGGTACATATTGCTTTTTTAGGTAGATTAAGTGGCTCGTTCTAAAATTGGTAGAAGATAGAGATTGGATAACTCGTGGAATACCATCATGTTCAAGCAATCTCCTAGTAGAAACCACAGGTCCAAAGGCATCAAGGTTAAGCGTGTTCTTCAAATTTGTGTCCTGCTTGCTGTCTGCTTTTGGTTGGTTTACCAAGTCAAGCACTCCCATGACAAGAAGAAAGAGTATGATGAAAACGATGCAAAGATATCACATGAAAAACATTTTGATGGTGAAATTTCAAAAATCGGAAGAAAAGCTATCCTTCCTGGATTGGAGGAAACAACTATGAAAAATGATGAAGTAGAAGAAGAAGAAACTGGAGGAGAAGAAACGAAGAGAACAAGCAGCATGAAGAGGAAGAGCAAGAAGAAGACAAGACCGAAGAGAAAGAAGATGAGGGGAGGGAGGTGGAGATGATGAGATAGACGAACGTGATCAAGAGAAATCTGAGATGGGGGTTGAGCATGAGGTGGATTTTATCGATGAAGAGAAGGAGAGAGAAGAAGCTGATGAGAAGGAAGCTGAAAATAAAGATGTTCAAAATGAGAATGAGAATGAGAATGAGAATTCTTTGGAGGACCGTGATCATGATGGCAGTAATAGGAATGCTCATGAGGCACGAGAGGAACATTATAGGGCTGATGATGCTTCCAGTGCGGTGACTCATGAGACTGAAGGAGGAAGTTTGGAAAACTCAAACAAGAATACTGAAATGAATGGTCAAGGAGAGGAAAATAAAGCAAATAATGCTGAGGAAATCACTGTTGCTCAAAACACTACAGGCGTAGAGGCTGCAAAAGGTGAAATGGCTGAAAATGTTGTTTCTCACAAATGTGACCAGGGAAGAAGAAAAGGGGTATCAGATTGGTTCATCCAAATCAGAGGACAGCTCGCTTTTGAATTCTACAATGACAACAGAGGCAAACAATCAACCAGAAATAGGCAATAATAACTCAACAGAAGGGAGTTCGGAAACCAACAATTTATCTATGCAGAATGAAACGGAGACTAAACCAGATGCAAGTAAAGCTCAAAATGACACGGTAGAGGGCACAACTTCAGAAGACTCTGCGTTGCAAACCGTTGCTCTGGGACAGGAAAATAATTCTAACACGGCAGCTTCCAATAACAATCAATCCGACTCAAATTTGACGATTTCCAGTAATACTGAAAATTTAGAAGCAGCTGCCAAAGGAGAGTCCTCAAATTCGTCAACTACTTCAGAATTTTCTGTATCAGAAAAGGTAACGACATCTAATGCATCGGTTGAAGTAGAGGGTACTACAGAGGAACATACTGATGCAACTCGGAATGAGAAGTCAGAAACCAGTAATGCAACAGATGTCAAAGATGAAAGCCAGGACTCTGCTGAAACTGAGAATGCAGATGTAGTTCACCATGACCCCGTTGATTCTTCCATCCCCTTAGAGAAGATGTTCGCATGGATCTTGATACTTTGCCAGAAATTAGAACCGAAGGAAGCAACAATGAAGATGCTGCGGCTGAATGATAATTTTGATCAAGTAGTTATTAGTTTTAGTCTAGTTTATAAAATTTTTGTTCTCCTTTGTTTTGCTTTTGGTAACATGTGGGGTTCTAGAACCCTTTTGCTTGATCGTGTGAAATATTGATTAATTGAAAGAATACGGTTTCGACTTTCCTGGTGAAGTGTAGGCAAGTTGATGATATTGAAGGTTTTAATCTATATAAGCTTTTCTTTTATTTTTTTATTTTATTTTTTCAATTTAACATGGATTGTCTATTTGTGAGAAAAACTGAGGAATAACCTTGTTGGGGAATCAAGGGGCCTACAAGCATGCAGCAATACCATACCAGCCCAAGTCCACACGACACACTAAATATACAATTTTTTAAAATTTATACTCACTTAAAAGTTTAAATAAGTCTGTCTAATTTATATTAAGGCTCATAATTTTTTTATATCTGATATGAGACTCTACATTCACATGCGTTTTAACAATTTTTTTTTCTCTCGTGTTGACTAAATATCAGATCGGGCATCGCCTTACTCTCCTTCGAGTTTGATATGTAAGACTTTATCTTCGTACACCTGCTTTAACAAACCTTACATATGATCCTTTCCACACTTTAGTTGAGGTTTTTTTTTTTTAGCACATGCCTGCATGATTATAGAATGCTTATCCAAATTGAAGGATTTTATGACTACGATTTCAACTGATTGAAGAATAAACTTTACAAGTTTGGCATAGTTATATTACTCCTTTATGGTGTGTTTAGTTGGAGGATTTGAGAAGGATTTGGAAAGGGAAAGGGAAAGGGAAAAGGTGTGTGAAAGTAGGTGAAATGTAAGTATATTTTATTCACATTTCACCTAACTTTTCCTTTTCCCTTTCCAAATCCCTTTCCAAATCTCCCATCCAAACACAGCGTTAAGGTTTTAATTCAATAACACTTATTTTTTAAAAAAAATTAGTGAAACATCTTTCTCTAACTTTGTGTAGTAGGAGAGGTTCAAAAAAATTTTTTTTATTAGCTAAGGTCTGTCAATATTTTCACAAAAAAAATTTGACTCAGAAAAATTTCGCTCGATTCAAAGAAATTTCGGCCCAAACTCAGAGAAATTTTAATTTTCACAGAGAAATTTTGAATTCCTCTGGTATGATCATAGAGAAATTTCTTTGAGTTGGGGCCAGATTTCTTTGAATCGAATTTTCTTTGTGAAAATGTTGAGAGACCTTAACAACTATGAAAATATTGTATGTCATTTATCTTATAAAATCTTAATATTATGGACCTAAAAAAAATTACCCTATTTTTTTAATTAATAATTTATTAATAATATGGATGAAAAACGATATTGTCATATCTATCTACACTAACTATATATTTTACCTTGTTTGACACTATCTCAATTAGTTCTGGTTTCTTGAAGCTGCGTGTATTTTTTTCAAATCTCAAGGGAAGGGAAGCTAGTGTAATTTACAATAATTGTTTTAGAGATAAAAAGACATTAATTCTAAAACTACATGTTTTAACAACTAAGCTAAAAAGTCACTATAAGTTGTCACATTATTCTCTCTACTTTTCTACACATCTTTTTATAAAAAATTAAAAAGTTACTAAATAATAGCTTGTTCCCAAATGAAGCCTAAATAGACAAAAAAGAGAATAAAACAATAATAATTTTATAACAATTCATTTTTTTAATTACCATAAATATATGAATTCAACAGATGGGGCCTAGGATTTGAGGGTTTGCTCCCTTCAAGATCTCAAATTTGGCATTCTTCACCAACAGAACTCTTGAGACCACAGATTGTAAGAAATAAACTTATTTCGGAAAGTTTATTCAAGCTGTAGATGTGCAAGTTGACCCAAAATACGTTACACATAAAAAATAAAATAAAAAAGAAAAAGAAAAAAAAGTGGCATTCAAACATAACTTCGTAAGTTACAAGAATAACCATTAATCTAGGATGCCTACTCTAATAAAAATAAAGTTGTCTTTTATTTTCCTTTTGGTATGTCCTATGAATTTTCTCTCTCTAGAGAGCTAAGGTTTCCTCAAGGTGAGGACAATCCTTCAGTTTGCGTCAATCTGATTCCTCTGCTGTAGTTAAGGTGTTCATTGTTCTTATTCTTTTCTCATCCACCTTGCTTCTTCCTGGTGGGTAGATTCAGTTACTCCCTCCGTTCCAAAATATTAGTCCCTTTTTCTATTTTTTATTATCCCAAAATATTAGTCCGTCTTCAAAAATCAAGTACAAAAATAATATAAATTTTCTATTTTGCCTTTCTTTTAAATTAATAAACAATATAAAAGTGCAATTATGACATTGATATTCCCGAAAAATGTACTATCAAAAGGGTAATTTTGAAAAATTAACTTTTTTAAAGTGCAATAATTGTACTACAAAAAAAAATTAGATTCCCAAAAAGAAACCATCATTTTGGGACAGAGGGAGTACTAATTTTGTCTTGGATTGGTAAACTTTTCCTTTGTGTTAAAGTAATCTATTAGTGGGGTTCAGTCAAAGTTTTTAGTGTCAACGGAGGTAGGTCCTTTGGCAAATCCTTAGGTTGTTCCCTTTTGGGTAAACAAACGTGGGCATTCCAGCCGTGGTAGTTCGAGTGGTTCCAAAGGAGAGTGAGGTCATCCATAGACGTGGAAGCTGATGGCTACTACTTACTTACGTGAGGGTAGTTGAACCGATAGCAGTGGCACTGAAGTTGGTAGTGAATTTTCAGAGGGAATGAGGAGTCTTCGGCCCAACCAAGTGTTCCATCCTCCCTCGCATCACCATTTTCGGAGTGGTTTGAGCATGGAATTGGAAGATTCAACGTGGCAATTAGAATAACATGAGCTGGAAAGATGTTTGATTGGTTATGTTGCAGATGTTCGTCGTTTTGGCTCCTATATTATGCAAATGCATGTCAATGATTTATGGAATTTGGAAGGGTCAGTGCATGTTTATGGCCGTAGTAAAAATCACTTTGTTTTTCTGTTTGAACGCATAGGGGACATGCATCGTATTGTTGACAATAGTCCATATGCTATCCAAGGGGCACTACTCATTGTTGATTATTGGAAGTTAGATCTGGTTCTAGATTGATTAATCTTTGATAAAATAATGGTCTGGGTTCAGTTGTATGGGTTACCGTTGGAATGCTTTACTGAAGAAGCTGGGTTCAGTTTAGGACGAGCTGTTGGAGAAGTGGTTAAAGTAGATATAGACTCTCTAATGCCTCACAATATTTGGTTTCTTCGCCTCAAAGTGTGGGTCTCCCTTGATAGGCCAGTGATCAGTGGATTTTTTCTCAAGTTTCGTGACGGTCAACAACATTGGATAAGTTGTGACTATGAGCGTTTGTGTAAGGTTTGTCGGAATTGTGGTCGAGTACCTCACACGATTACAACTTGTTCTATATCATTTGAAGAGGCTCAACGAAAAATCAATGCCAATCTCCAGGACATGGGCAGGAGACTCCATTCCCAAGTGATGATTCAAGACACGCATCCAATGTATTCTACTAGTATTCTAGTAATGCACACAGGCCGGACCGTCGCACTACTCGTATCTTTCAAAATACGACAAATTCTCATATGAAGATACCTAAAGAAGTAGGCCCATCTAACAATGGACATAACGCCAATATGGATGCTGACTTTGCCGTTATGTGGGAAAGGGATTGCGACACTGGATTACAACAGGGGATGCCCGGGGATAGTGAGACATCGTTGCCAGCTCTCAGGCGGGATGGAGTTCTTCTGCCAGCATTTTCATTGGATACTCGTCCAGTTGCTTCCGATGTACTTTCGGGTTTGGATCAAGTTCCGGTGGATTCGGTAGGTGAGCTAAAAGTAATGTGGAATCAATAGGAGGGTCAACTCTCATTAATGGGAATCAGACCGGGACAGTTGGTGATTGAAGGGGTTGGCGAGTTGACAGTTTCTCCGCATCAAGCACAGCAAAATTATCCTGGTGCTAGCTCCATTAATGGCATTGACCAGGCTTCCTTATCTGATTCAAATGAGGATGTCCTTAGAGCTCTTCAAATTAATGGGCCTAGCCCACGGTTGAATATTCCTATGGGTGAGGCCCCAATTATTATTCGGGCTTTCACGAGAGCAAGCCCACGAATGTGGACGAATGTGGGCTCAGTCACTTTCGAAGTAGGCCAAACCAGCTCGATGATGGAAAATGAACCCCAGAGTTCAACTTTAGTAGCTAAACCTTCTCCTCTCAGTCCTCCTTTATCAATTCAGAGTGGGCTCCAATAAGGAAAAGACTACGAGAAGTGGACTCAGGCTTCAAATTTTTATATGACACAGAGTCAATGGCTGCTATAGACAAGATAAGTGGACCATTAGGGGATCGAGAGATTGAGTTGGCCATGCACAGGTCGAGAATAGTATCAGATTCCATGTGCTATCCTCACCGTTTGGGTTATTTTTTACGTAAGCAGTTTAGTCGACTGAAGAGAGTATGACCATTTCTACCATTCGTCACACATGGCCATGTAGTCCCGTGTCCAGCAAAGGATGGGTTGTCCAAGTTTTCGTCAATGCATTGTCGTCGGAAGTTACGTTATAGGTCGAGACAACTCCCTGTTGCAATTGGTTCTCGATCAGGTCAAGCATATAGCTCTCGTCGGGCTCAGTTTACATGTCAAAATAGAGGAAACCAGCGTCGACGTTCCGATATCATGGACTTACCTGCACAAGGTTCTATCACCTCGGAATCGGGCTACGACACTGGAGAAAGCTCGGTAGAAACCCGTGAACTCTGTTAGGAGTTACCATAGTCAGGTATTCAACTGGATTTAGCTCATGTTAATCAACAAACTAGTCGGTTTATGGCACTAGCATTGGATCCTATTTCTTGTGTCGAATCGGAGGGTTTCACAGGAGGTTGTCCTACAACAACCTCCTCGTATGCCATAAAACTTTTTAGCTGGAACTGCAAGGATCTGGGTCATCCCCTGACAGTTCAAGCAGCTAGAAATTTGACCAAGAAGTATAGGCCGAATATTTGTTTCTTAATGGAGACCAAACGCACGGTTCAACAAGTTAACCAAATTGGGTATTCTTTGGGCTTCAAATATAATTGCGGAGTTGATAGTACAGGAAGAGCTGGTGGATTATGGGTTGGTTGGCATGATGGTAATCTGGTAGAGATATGTGAGCGGGCTGCGAACTTTATTATTTTACAGGTTCAAGACAATGTACAAGGAAATTGGTTTATTATTTTTATGTATGGGTCTCCTTTCACTCTAAATAGGGGACAAGTGTAGAGTATAGTAGAAGCCAAGATTCAACACTTTCAAAAGCCATTTATTATTATGGGGGATCTTAACCAGGTTCGTGGTTGGGCGGAAAAATTAAGTTCCCATAGGCAAACTATTCCTGGAGCATCGGCTTTTAATGAATTAATATTTCGCAACAGGTTAGTTGATCTTCCATCTCAAGAGGTGTGGTATACTTGGTGTAATAATAGAAAAGAGTCAGATGTGGTTTATGAGTTTCTGAATAGGGTGTTGGCTTCATCCAGTTGGGTAGCAGCTTTCACTCATTTTTCTTTAGGTGCCTATTCAGAGGTCGGATCATAGTCTTTTACTCATTGACACTAGTCGGATGGAACTCCAAGGTAAGAAGTGGGGCAGATTTGAAGCGGTTTGATTAACTGATCTATTAACACAAGATATTATTCACAAAGTTTAGAAGATGCCCATTCAAGGCTCAGCTTCATTTTTGTTAATACAACGCCAAGCCATAATTTTCAAACATCTAAAGAACTGGAATGCTTTGTCATTCAAGAGCATGCAAGGTCAAATTGATAACATTCAAGCTTGTTTACAGCAAGTTCAGGGTTCGCTACAGTCATTAGGACCACATTCTTCTGAGCAGGACTTGCGTTTTCAGCTTGACATCTTGTTACAAAAATAAGAATTATATTGGGCTCAGAGATCTAAACAACATTGGATGCATTTGGGGGACCGAAATACTAAATTTTTTCACCGAATGGCGTTTTGGAGAAGGAGTAGAAACTGCATCTCTTTCATTCAGGATAAGGATGGACATGTTCTCACTCATCCGTAGGACATTCAAAGGGCATTTGTGGAGCACTTTCAGCAACTTTTCTCACCTTCGGAGGACTCTTACACTGAATCACTGGAAACAGGTTCCTTTCCCTCCCATTTTAACTTACAGTGTCATTAATTGTCGTTTGACTTTAAATCATTACAATCTTTTGGAACAACCATTTTCCACTGAGGAAATACAAAAGGCTGTGTTTCAAATGGGGAAGTTTAAGGCATCGGGACCGGATGGGTTTATAGCGGGTTTCTACCGAAAATATTGGTCGATAGTGGGACAATCAGTATCTGAAGCTGTTTTGGTGTTTCTTAATACGGGGTCTTTATTTAAACCACTCAACAAAACCGTCATGTCCACTTACTGTGAATGATTATCGGCCCATTAATTTGTGTAATGTGCTTTATAAAATAGGCGCTAAAGTACTAGCTAATAGACTTAGTTTGGTGTTGCCTGATTTAGTTGCCGATAATCAATGTGCTTTCTTGAAAGGTAGACTTATTTCAGATAATATTTTGTTGGCCCATGAAATTCTCGAATATATAAAGAAAAAAAAAGCAGGGGTGTTTATCCAGTTTTGGATTGAAGTTGGACATGAACAAAGCTTATGATAGAGTTAGTTAGGTTTTCCTTGAGGCGGTAATAGCTAAAATGGGGTTCTCCTCTAAGTGGATTTAATTGATTTCTTAATATGTCTCTACTATCTAATTTCCTGTCTTGATTAATGGAATCCCTTCTGAATTTTTTGAACCCCATGCGGGTCTTAGGTAAGGAGACCCCCTTTTGCCGCATTTATTTTTGTTGGTCATAAAAGTATTGTCGGAGGGATTTGCTCAGTTAGGGTCTCTTAATGTTTGTCGAGGTATTGCCATTAGCCAGCAGTCCCCCTGTCATGACCCGAACCCGCCCCCAAGGGTTAAGGACATAACTGGCTAGTAATCCTGAGATTACCTACGGCCTCAAACCAAATCGGACATAACTCGTCAGAGTAAAAGGGCCAAACGGAAGCAAAATTTAAAACTTTGTCTATAGAGCTGTGCTTACTTGGCACGTCATGACAAACCATACACATGCATGTTAATAACTCACTTCAGAAAATATAGTAGCATAAGGTTCTGTACAGATAGGATCATTTAAGTCTAAGTCAACCCATGAAAACTATATACAACAGATTCAAAGTCTTCACCAACATGACAAAATATAAATACATAACAAAAGGGCGAAGACGAGTCTCGTGCGTGAGACGCAAGGGTTGACTCTTCAAAACCTTGGTTGTCCCACACAGACTTCACTAAGGCTGGGTTTGGACCTCTCTTGGCTCACCTACAAACACATGAATGAGCGTGAGCGAAAGCCTAGTGAATAATATCAATTGAAGAAAATACATTGGAACAATATACATCGGACGGCCTTAGGCCCAATTCATATTTCTATTTAGTATATAAATAGCTATAGATCAAGTGACTTCAGTTCCAAACACTTCGAACGGCCTCGGGCCCAATCCATTCATGTCAAACTGGCCTTTGGCCCATTCATTCTTTCATTCAGATCATACTGGCCTCTGGCCCATTCATTCTATCATTCAGATTGTACTGGCCTCTGGCCCATTCATTCTATCGTTCAAATCATACTGGCCTCTGGCCCATTCATTCATTTATGTCAAACTGGCCTTCGGCCTATTCATTCATTCATTCGTGTCAAATTGGCATTTGGCCCATTCATACTTTCATGTCAAACTGGCCTTTGGCCCATTCATTTGGCATAGCAAACATTGTCCACCAATCAAATTAACAAACTTATAAACTTACATAGAAGTAAGCAACTGGACAACAACATATTTCAGATATCTTTGTTAAGATATTACTCACAGTGATCGGTTGGTTGATTTGCTCTGGAGCTTGACCCTACACATCACATAACACATACGGGTCACAAATGATTCAATCCGTTCTTTAATTCAAATATTCCTCTTTAGGCTTTATTATTATCCATTTAATTCATTTATAATGCTTAATGCATGCCTAAGAGTACTTAGAAGTGAAAGAGAACGGAAAACGAAACACAGAATGCACTTTCAAAATTTTCAGAAACAGGGTCCCCGCTCGAGCATGGATTTCCTCGCTCGAGCGAACCCATGAGGCCTGCAAAAGTACTGGTTATGTCAATTTTACGCTTGAGCTCGAAGTCTGGCGCTCGAGCAGAAGGCCTCACTACATGGCTCCCGCCGGCGGACATCATAAATTATGGATTTTTCAGAATGGTTCTTGAGCTCAAATTCATCATTCCAACCAACATTTCTTGCATATTATGGCTCAAACTTCATATATACATGTACTCACATGGTACAAACACCAAATTACAACACAATGAAGCTCAATTCCTTGAATTACCTACATGCATGTTCCAAATTACACCAAACTTGTTCCCATCATAACAACTCCATGTATTTCAAACTTATATTCTCATGGAGGGTACATGCATGTGGAGCACAACTTTTATTCTCAACTTAGATGATGAAGAGATGGTCAAAAACATGAGCTTCAACTAAAAACTTACATGAATCATACATTTTGTGCTCAAACATGCAAATTCAAAGTAATTACACACATGCATGCATACATTGACCTTCAATTCAACATGATCAACTCAATTTCATTTCAATTCTTACTCTTGATTACCCAACTAGCTTGAATACACAATTTACAACTTATACTTTTGAATTCATGCTCACTTACTTACCTAGAGGTTCAATTCTTCCAATCTATAGCAAATTCTTGAGTAATCTTCAAGATTTCCAAGCTTCTTGAGCAAACCCTCAATTCCCTACACTCTCTCCCTCTAATTTGGCTCTCTCACACTCAAGAGCCCAAAATCAACCAAAATGAATAAAAAAGAGAGAGATTGAGTGTATATGGCCCTTTATATAGCCCCACTAAGTCAATTTATCAATATTAAATAATTGAGCACTTAATTAATCGTTCTGAATCTAATTATTTTGATTCGAATCACTTTTCAATTAAATTTCACCGTAGGCTCTAAAAATTACGATAATCACAATGGCGTAATCGATTTCGGGTTTCGTGGCCGATAAGGCCTTCAATTTAATTTCAAAGGAAATAATCAAACAGATATTCCTACGGTGAACAGATTAAAATTCAAAACCACATATTTTCGCATAATGGCACACAAAATCATATCAAACACATAATCACATTTATAATAAGGACCAATTAGCATAATACGGAATAAGGTTATCACAATCTTCCCCCCTTTAGGAAGTTTGGTCCTCCAAACTTATTTTACCTTCGTCGGGAAATAAATGTGGATAGCGTAGTCGCATTTCCTCCTCTTTTTCCCACGTGGCATCCGTCCCATAGTGTTCTTTTCATTCCACTTTCACCATTGGGATGGACTTGCTCCTCAGTTGTTTCACTTGCCGGTCAACAATTCGCTCCGGCCATTCGGCGTACTCCATATTTTCATCAATAGCTACCCGGTGATAATCAATCACATGAAACGGGTCTCGGAGGTAACCCCTCAACATCGCCACATGAAACACATTATGGATTTGTTCAAATCCCGGTGGCAAAGCAACTCCATAGGCAACTGGGCCAAGCCTTTCCAGAATCTGAAACGACCCAATGTAACAGGGCAACAACTTGCCCTTCTTTCCAAACCTGACTTGGCCTTTCATTGGAGACACACGGATAAACACATGGTCACCAACCTCATACTCGAGAAGTCTTCTCCGAACATCTGCATAATTCTTTTGTCGGTCCTGAGCTGTTTTGAGCCTTTGCCGAATAGTTTTGATCTTTTCAGAAGTGTCTTGCACAATTTCAGGCCCTAGTAAAGCTCTATCCCCGACCTCTGTCTAACAAATTGGTGATCTACACCTTCTACCATACAAAGCCTCATATGGTGCCATACCGATGCTGGAGTGGAAGCTGTTATTATATGCAAACTCTGCAAGCGGCAAATAGTCTTCCCAACTCCTCTAAAAATCCAAAGCACACATCCGAAGCATATCTTCCAAAGTTTGTATTGTTCGTTCTGATTGCCCATCTGTCTGTGGGTGGAATGCAGTACTAAATCTCAGTTCGGTTCCCATAGCTTCCTGCAAACTTTTCCACAATCTAGATACAAATTTCGGATCTCTATCCGACACAATAGATACCGGAACTCCGTATAAACGGACAATCTCATCAACATATATTGTAGCCAATCTATAAGCATTGAACGTAGTTCTAACTGGTAGAAAATGTGCAGATTTAGTTAGTCTATCAACTACAACCCAAATAGAATCCATACCTCGAGGTGTCCGAGGTAGACCAACAACAAAATCCATAGTCACATGTTCCCACTTCCATTCAGGAATAGGGAGAGGTTAAAGTAGACTGCCTGGTTTCTGATGTTCAGCTTTAACCTGCTGACATTGAAGACATTTGGACACATATTTTGCAATCTCTTTCTTCATTTTAGGCCACCAGTAGCTTTGTTTCAAATCCCGATACATTTTATTGTTACCTGGATGCATAGCAAACACTGATTTATAGGCTTCATCTAAAACCCTTTTCTTTAATTCTGGAATATCTGGAATACACATTCGGTTCCGAAATCTCAACACTTCATTGTCAATGCTAAACTCTGCTTTAGGACTCATCTCAAATTCATCAATCACTTTCTTGAGGAATTCATCATCTTTCTGTTTTTGTTTGATTTCATCAATGATTGCCGGTTCGGCTGAAATAGCGGCTATCAATCCGCCATGTTCACACAATACCACTTCAATTTCAGACTTCTCAAAATCTTGCAGGATTTCTTTCTGTTCAGTAAGCAAACAAGCCATGCTTCCCGTTGATTTTCTGCTCAAGGCATCAGCAACTGTATTAGCTTTCCCGGGGTGATACTGAATCTCGAGATCATAGTCTTTTATCAGTTCGAGCCATCTCCTCTGATGCATATTCAACTCTTTCTGCGTAAAGAAGTATTTCAGACTTTTGTGGTTGTGTAGACTTCACATTTTGCCCCATACAAATAATGCCGCCAGATTTTCAAAGCAAAAACAACTGCGGCTAACTCTAAGTCATGTGTTGGGTAGTTCTTCTCGTGTGGTCTCAACTGTCGACTGTCGGGAGGCGTAAGCAATAACCCTTTCGTTCTGCATTAGTACACAACCCAAACCTTTATAAGATGCATCGCTGTAAATCACAAAATTTTCTGTACCTGTGGGCAATGTCAATACTGGTGCAGTGGTCAGTCTCGTTTTCAGTTCATGAAAGGCAGATTCTTTTTCGTCATTCCATTCAAATGGTTGCCCCTTGCGTGTCAGTTGGGTAAGAGGTACAGCTATTTTTGAGAAATCCTTCACAAATCTCCTGTAATACCCAGCTAAGCCCATAAAACTGCGAACTTCCGTTACATTTGTCGGTGTAGGCCAATTCACAATTGCCTCTATTTTTTGTGGGTCCATTGAAATTCCTTCCTGTTGATCACATGCCCTAAGAAAACAACTTTATCCAACCAAAACTCACATTTCTTTAGTTTAACAAATAATTTCCTTTCCCTAAGTATTTGCAGGACAGTTCTCAAATGATATTCGTGTTCAAGTCTATTCTTGGAGTATATCAAAATGTCATCAATAAAAATCACAACAAATTTGTCAAGGTAGGTTTTAAAAATTTGGCTCATTAAGTCCATAAACGCTGCCGGAGCATTAGTCACCCCAAATGGCATAACAAGAAATTCAAAATGGCCATACCTCGTCCTGAATGCGGTTTTCTCCACTTCTGCCTTTACTTTCAGCTGGTGGTACCCAAATCTCAAATCAATTTTGGAAAACACTTGCGAGCCCTGCAACTGGTCAAACAGGTCATCAATACGGGGTAGGGGATATTTATTCTTTATGGTTACCTTGTTCAGTTCTCGATAGTCAATACACAAACGTAGGGTTCCATCTTTCTTTTTGACAAACAATACAGGTGCACCCCATGGCGAAGTGCTAGGTCGGATAAATCCTTTGTTAAGCAGGTCTTGCAACTGTTCTTTCAATTCTTTCATTTCAGTAGCAGCCATTCTGTAGGGAGCTTTAGAAATAGGTTGGGTGCCTGACATAGTCTCAATCGTAAACTCTATTTCTCTGTCCACCAATTCCCCTGGTAGTTCATTTGGAAACACATTTGAAAATTCTCTAACAATAGGGATATCATTTAATTCAACATTTACATATTGTTCAGACAACACATAACACAAATAACCCTGCACCCTTTTCCTTATCAGTTTGCATGCCTTCATTGCAGATATTAAATAAGGTGGAGGTACTACCCCATTACCCACAAACACAATTTCCTCATGTTCTGGTGGTCTAAACACAACTCGTTTTGTCACACAATTAATGGTGGCACAATATTTAATTAACCAGTCCATGCCCAGAATTATATCAAACTGCCTAAAGTTTAGGGGTAACAAGTCCACATATAAAATGGCATTCCCAACACGCATGTCACAAAAACGATATACAGATTCACACAACACAGATTCCTCGGATGGAGCAGATACACATAGCAGATATGGCAATAATTGTAGAGGTCTACTTAGTCTAGATGCAAATGCACATGTCACAAAAGAGTGTGTTGATCCGGAGTCAATTAACACAAAAGCATCCTGATTACATATAAAAATAGTACCTGAGACGACTGCATTGGCATTCCGTGTATCGCTCGGAACAAGCGCAAAAACTCTCCCCTGTCTCACGGTATCTCCGGTGGTAGTAGATCTCATGGTATTGCTCGGCTTTGGGATTGATGCAGTGGAACTAGCAGCTATCTTCCCACTATTCTGATTACAATCTCGGGCCATGTGCCCTTGTTTACCACATTTAAAACAGGCTTCCGACACACGATAACAAACCCCACGGTGCCTTTTGCTACAAATATTGCACAAGGGAGATGTGTCTCGGGAAGAATTCGAAGTATTTGAGGAGCCCGTGTTTTGCTTTTTAGAAAATTTCTTCTTTGAGAAGAAGCCTTACCTTTTGTTGTCTTTCCAGTCAGTTGTTGACTTAGTCTGTCTAGCTATGTTAGCTTCCGATATGATGGCCCGGTCTAGCACCCCAATATAGGTTTCCAGCTTCAAGACATTTACCCTTTCCAAAATGTCGCTTCGAAGCCCACCTTCAAAATGCTTCGCTTTCTTATAGTCAGTGTCAATCACATGCGGTGCAAACCTAGCCAATTCGGTGAATTTGGTCTCATACTCAGCTACAGTCATACTATGTTGCCTAAGTTCCATGAACTCTGAAACTTTCCTGTCCCGGACACACTGTGGGAAGTACTTGTCATAGAAAATCTCCAAAAATTTCACCCAGTCAACATCTTTATGATTTTCTCGCATTAACATCCATCATCTCCTTGCTTCATCCTCTAGCATAAAAGTGGCTAGAAGCACTTTCTGTGTCTCCGAACACAGAAACACTTCAAATAATTTTTCGATGTCGAGAACCCATGCTTCGACTTTCAACGGATCTAATCCACCATGGAACTGTGGTGGTTTCATTTTCTTGAATTCTTTGGTGAGAGCTATTATCCGATCATCATTCTGATTATCTGGCACGGGTGGTGCCGGAGGTAGAGGTGGAGGATGTGGTTGCTGCCATTGTTGTTGCCACTCTTGTTGTTGCCTCAATGTTTCTGCCATTTCCTGAATCAATCTCTCCATTCTATCCATTCTGGTAGTAGAGGACTCTTCTATCTCATCACCTCTTGTTCTCACCATCTGATTAAACTTGCATTATACTTTATACAAAAGATTTACAAGTATGCATGTACTAAAGAGCATACATATTCAAATAATTTGCAATGCAAGCAAATCACAAACTTATGGCACATAATTGTTCATATCAAAACATTTAAGCGTATTCTCGATGCTCCCAAATTCATACTTATCACATAAATGCATCCTAGATCTTTTCTAGACGCTTATTGCTCTTTTGGACAAGTGTATGAGTTATTAACTCGTGCTCTGATACCACTCTGTCATGACCCGAACCCGCCCCCAAGGGTTAAGGACATAACCGGCCAGTAATCCTGAGATTACCTACGGCCTCAAACCAAACCGGACATAACTCGTCAGAGTAAAGGGGCCAAACGGAAGCAAAATTTAAAACTTTGTCCATAGAGCTGTGCTTACTTGGCACATCATGACAAACCATACACATACATGTTAATAACTCACTTCAGAAAATATAGTAGCATAAGGTTCTGTACAGACAGGATCATTTAAGTCTAAGTCAACCCATGAAAACTATATACAACAGATTCAAAGTCTTTGCCAACATGACAAAATATAAATACATAACAAAAGGGCGAAGACGAGTCTCGTGCGTGAGACGCAAGGGCTAACTCTTCAAAACCTTGGTTGTCCCACACAGACTTCACTGAGGCTGGGTCTGGACCTCTCTTGGCTCACCTACAAATACATGAATGAGCGTGAGCGAAAGCCCAGTGAATAATATCAATTGAAGAAGATGCATTGGAACAATATACATCGGACGGCCTTAGGCCCAATTCATATTTCTATCTAGTATATAAATAGCTATAGATCAAGTGGCTTCGGTTCCAAACACTTCGGACGGCCTCGGGCCCAATCCATTCATGTCAAACTGGCCTTTGGCCCATTCGTCTTTCATTCATGTCAGACTGGCCTTTGGCCCATTCATTCTTTCATTCAGATCATACTGGCCTCTAACCCATTCATTTTATCATTCAGATCGTACTGGCCTCTGGCCCATTCATTCTATCATTCAGATCGTACTGGCCTCTGGCCCATTCATTCTATCGTTCAAATCATACTGGCCTCTGGCCCATTCATTCATTTATGTCAGACTGGCCTTCGGCCCATTCATTCATTCATTCGTGTCAAACTGGCCTTTGGCTCATTCATACTTTCATGTCAAACTGGCCTTTGGCCCATTCATTGGCATAGCAAACATTTGTCCACCAATCAAATTAACAAACTTATAAACTTACATAGAAGTAAGCAACTGACAACAACATATTTCAGATATCTTTGTCAAGATATTACTCACAGTGATCGGTTTGTTGATTTGCCCTGGAGCTTGACCCTACACATCACATAACACTACGGGTCACAAATGATTCAATCCGTTCGTTTAATTCACATATTCTCTTTAGGCTTATCTTATCCCTTTAATTCATTTATAATGCTTAATGCATGCCTAAGAGTACTTAGAAGTGAAAGAGAAGGAAAACGAAACACATAATGCACTTTCAAAATTTTCAAAAACAGGGTCCCCGCTCGAGCGTGGACTTCCCCGCTCGAGCGGACCCATGAGGCCTACAAAAATACTAGTTATGTCAATTTTACGCTCGAGCGGAAGGCCTCACTACATGGCTTCCCGCTCGAGCATGAATTTCTCCGCTCGAGCGGACATCCATGTCTGCAAAAATACTGGGAACACGAATTTTCCGCTCGAGCGGCACTTCCCCCGCTCGAGCAGATATCATAAATTCTGGATTTTCCAGAATGGTTCTTGAGCTCAAATTCATCATTCCAACCAACATTTCTTGCATATTATGGCTCAAACTTCATATATACATGTACTCACATGGTACAAACACCAAATTACAACACAATGAAGCTCAATTCCTTGAATTACCTACATGCATGTTCCAAATTACACCAAACTTGTTCCCATCATAACAATTCCATGTATTTCAAACTTATATTCTTATGGAGGGTACATGCATGTGGAACACAACTTTTATTCTCAACTTAGATGATGAAGAGATGGTCAAAAACATGAGCTTCAACTAAAAACTTACATGGATCATACATTTTGTGCTCAAACATGCAAATTCAAAGCAATTACACACATGCATGCATACATTGACCTTCAATTCAACATGATCAACTCAATTTCATTTCAATTCTTACTCTTGATTACCCAACTAGCTTGAATACACAATTTACAACTTATACTTTTGAATTCATGCTCACTTGCTTCCCTAGAGGTTCAATTCTTCCAATCTATAGCAAATTCTTGAGTAATTTTCAAGATTTCCAAGCTTCTTGAGCAAACCCTCAATTCCCTACACTCTCTCCCTCTAATTTGGCTCTCTCACACTCAAGAGCCCAAAATCAACCAAAATGAATCAAAAAGAGAGAGATTGAGTGTATATGGCCCTTTATATAGCCCCACTAAGTCAATTTATCAATATTAAATAATTGACTTAATTAATCGTTCTGAATCTAATTATTTTGATTCGAATTAATTTTCAATTAAATTTCACCGTAGGCTCTAAAAATTACGATAATCACAATGGCGTAATCGATTTCGAGTTTCGTGGCCGATAAGGCCTTCAATTTAATTTCCAAAGCAGATAATCAAACAGATATTCCTACGTTGAACAGATAGAAATTCAATGCCACATATTTTCGCATAATGGCACACAAAATCATATCAAACACATAATCACATTTATAATAAGGACCAATTAGCATAATACGGAATAGGGTTATCACATCCCCCCTTCCATTTCACACTTGCTTTTCACTGACGATCGTTTTATTTTCCTAAACTATAAGCCATATGAAATTTGGTGTCTTCACTGGTTCTTAAATGCATTATGCTATTACTCAGGGTTGCGCATAAACTTTCATAAATCGGAGCTTTTTCTCAGTCCTAATTTTCTATATTCAGCCCGGGACTGGCTTGTTTCCCTGTTTGGTGTTAAGGTTGTATCCAAACCTAGGATCTATTTGGGTGCTAATTTGGGGTTCTCGGGGCGCACTAAATCGGAGATCTTTACTTCCATTTTGAGTAAAGTAAATTCCAAATTACAAGGATGGAAATGTGAATTTTTGAACTTTGAAGGCAGGGGAATTTTGGTGAAACATGTCCTTCAGTCCATTCTTGTGTACTTAATGTCTGTTTTCTGCATACTTGACTCTTTCCAGCATAAGCTTACAGCTATTATTCGTCAGTTTCTTTGGGCTTATCCAGGGGTAAAGGGATATCTTGGAAAAAATGGACATATTTATGTCTTCCTAAAGACTAGGGTGGTCTTGGATTTAGAAACCTTACATGTTTCAATCAAGCATTATTAGTAAAACAGGCATGGCGGGTTCTATCCTCTCCTAACTTATTGATTTCACGAGTTTTGCTAGGTAAATATTGTCAACGACGTTCTTTTCTTGACACTAAGCAATCTTCTTCAGCATTATGGGGATGGCGGAGTATATTATGGAGACGTACATTGTTAACTTCAAGGCTTCAGTGGGTAGTGGGGAATGGACAATTTATTAATCCGTTTGAGGATCAGTGGATTCCGTTAGTTTCCAACCCTTGTAGGGGAAAAGGATTGAGTAATATTTGTCCTGAAATGCGGGTTGAACACTTCATTGACCCATCACTTCGCTCTTGGCGAGTGGATTTATTGAACATGTTTTTTCCTGACCATATTCTACCTCATATTTTATTTATCCACATTCCACAGGATGGCATTGAGGATAAAATTGTTTGGGGTCCGACTAAATGTGGAGAGTACTCTGTAAAATCGGGTTACAAGCAAGCTTTAATCCGACAATTCCCAGACTATTGTCGGCCTGATCCGGACTGGATAGTTTGGAAACGATTATGGCAATTAAAGATTCCTCCCAAGTGGATCTTATTTGTGTGGAAATGTCTTCACAACATTCTTTCGGTGAAATGAGAACTTAAGAAATGGGGGCTGAATATTGATCCAATTTGTACAAGGTGCTTTGAGCATGAAGAATCTATTGAACATTTATTTTTTGATTTCCTAATCTCCCAAAGGGTTTGGCGCAGGTCCACATTAACACTAGATTTTGGAGTTGGAATTCCACTATCCTTCTTTTCTTGGTTTCAAGGTTGGGTGCAGCAGATTCGTGATTTTGAGATTTTAATCCATTCCATTGCCATATTATGGGCTATCTGGTTGCAACGAAATTATGCTGAATTTCATTCCGCAGCTATGTCCATTGAACGAACACTAGCAACAGCTCATGATTTATTATCTATCTTTCTTTCACCACAGCATAATGTTCCCTATGATCTATCCCACTCTTGTAATAATACCCAAAAGGTAAATGCTAATCAAGTTCTTTTGCAGAATGCTATATCACTCACTGCAGATTTTCAAAGAAGGCGCATCGTCATAGACGGGTCTTGGATCTCGGTCGACAAACGGACTGGTTTGGCTTGGGTATGTCTTGATGAAGGTAACCAGCTGGTCCATGAGGAAGCTATTTTAGGGCCACCAATGCTTTCCCCACAGCAAACGGAAGCTGCTGCTGTGCTCCAGGCCCTGCGGTGGGCATACAAGCAGGGCATAAAGAATCTTCTTCTACAAACAGATTGCCTAGTCTTAGTACTGTTACTACAAAATCAGGATCAAAACAATGACTGGCATCTTCAATCTATTTTAAGTGATTTTTGTACCATAGTAAACATTTTGATTATGTTGTATTAGAAAAGGTAGAGAGAGATGTTGTTCAATCCACCCATTACCTTGCAACTGCTGTAAGACAATGTTTTGCGGATTAATGGAACTTCTATGCTGTTTTTGTCCTCAAAAAAAAAAAAAAAACTTAAAAATTAGTTTTTAGATACATTAATCGAAATGCACCTAAAAAGTAAATTATGTAAAATTAAAAAAAAAATCACTAAAAATGAAAAAACCAACACATTTTTTTTTTTATTTAGTGATTTTTTTGGGTCAAATTTCCTCCCATGCAATTTATTTTTATGTGCATCTAGATTAACTATATAATAAAAAGATAAAAAAATAAAATTTATTCATATATAAAATTTATACAAAAAAAAACTTGACACGAATAATGTGACAGTATTATTATTGTAATAAATTCATTTTCAAAATGATGTTTTGTTTCGACATGAAATATCTATAATTAGTCACATTATTATGTGTAACTTTTTGCTTGCATAACATTACCTATTACCTATCTAAAAAAAAAAAAAACATTACCTATTAAATTAAATTATTAAATAAATTCACTAAAAAACAAAAAATTATGAAATATATGAAGCCATAATACATTTTTTGGAAATTAACCAACAAGGTAATTTTTATAATAAAATCACAAGATGGATAAATGAATGTACAATCTCTAAAATTTACATCACCGAAAGAAAAAAACAAACAGAAATAATAAATCAAATAAATTACAATTTCCAACAAAAAAAAATATTTTAAAAAAAATGGTAGGTGTCCAATTGTGAATAACAGTAACACAGCACAGCAATGCAAAACAGCCAAGAAGTTGTATAATAATCGATCTACCAAGAAACAATCCATATCCACCAAACCAAACACCCATCTTCTCCAAAACGACACCCCCCTCCAAATCAAACGACAAACTCCTGACTCTGCTGCCTCAGGTCCTTTTGAAATCTCATCATTTTTGTAAAATTAAATATCAATCATTCAAAAAATAATTTAAAAATTATTTTATAAAAACGGCACTGCTACGTAGCTCGAATATCACGGCTCGAATGGCTCAAAAATAATCTCTTACCGGTAAGAGATTATTTTCATAGGCAAAAAAATAATCTCTTACCGGTAAGAGATTATTTTCGAGCCATTCGTGCCACACTTTTTCGAGCTACGAGGAATTTCCCTTATAAAAAATACTCTAGAGGATTCGGATTTCTCAATTCCTCCTGGAGCCTCTGCGAAAATGGCCTGCAGGCATCCATGTTAAGGTCCATAACGGCGGCAAGCGCTAAAAACGCCGCCGTGTCCTCCATGGATGGGGTTTTTGAAAAGTTGTCAAAAAAGTCATTTTTTGGCTTTTCAGCTTTTTAAAGTTTTTTTTTCCTCGTTTGGGAACAGGCTAATTTAATAACTTTTTGGCTATTTAACTAAAATATGAGCTAAAAAAAACTAATATGTTTGGAATGACTTTTTGACTTTTTACGAAAAGATATGCAAAAAGTAGAGAGAAAAGAGAATCTTTGACTTTTTGGTATGGGTTGTTGGCTTTTTGGCTAATTTAGTAACTTTTTGACTTTTCGGCTAAAAATGATGGTTCCCAAACGAGGCTTAAAAAAAAGCTAACTTTTTGTCAAAAAAATCACTAAAAAAGTCAAAAAAATTAAAAAGTCAACTTTTTATCAACTTCCCAAAACACCACGATGTCACGGGTTGCACCCCCATCTCCAACTCCGGCTTACTACACCTGCCTCTTCCCTCCACCGTCACTAACATCACGAAAGCCCGGTACCAAAACTGTGCCCATGACACCCAAACCTCAAATCACAGTTGCTTTCGGGGGTTGAAGCTGGTGAAACTCCAGTGCAATCTATGGTGAATTTGCCGCCATGTTTGGTGCTTAGACTTGAATTGGATAGAGTCGCAGCATCGGGGAGGAGCTCGAAATGGTAACCAAGGTTGTTTCGAAATCGCTTTCGAGCCACGCCTCGAGCCAGCCCTTCAGCTTCCATGTGTGGTCAGAGAATGAGCCATGCACCTGGTATCTACGCGAGTTTGTAAAAATTTACTTTATTTGTGTTCCTCAAAACTTTTATGAGATGCCTTACAAAACATTTGTGTTATCTTAAGGGTTTGAAAATTTACTTGATTTTGTATTGTTAAAAATTTTATCAGATGACTTACTTAAATTTATATTACTTATAGATTTTTGTAAGATCACTTACGTAAATTTGTAAAAACCTACTTAATTTTGTACTCCTCAAAACTTTTATGAGATGACTTATAAAAAATTTGTATTACCTTACACATTTTTGTGAGATTACTTACGTGAATTTATAAAAACTAATTTGATTTTGTGTTGTTCAAAGTTTTATGAGATGACTTACAAAAAATTTGTATTAACTTACTCATTTTTATAAGATCACTTATGTGAATTTATAAAAACTTAAGTGATTTTGTGTTCCTCAAAATTTTTATGAGATAACTTCCGAAAAATTTGTGTTAACTTACGTATTTTTGTAAGATCAATTAAAGTTACGTGAGTTTATGAAAACTTATTTGATTTTATTTTGTTCAAATTTTTATCAGATGAACTCGAATTTGTATTACACATTTATGTGAAATCATTAATGTGAGTTTGTAAAAATTTACATAATTTTGTGTTGTTTAAAACTTTTATAACATGACTTTGAATTTGTATTAACTTATACATTTTTGTGAGAAAATTTACGGGCATATAATATAAGGGGTACTTACCAATTAATCCTATTCACTAGACTTATTTACCTACAGGTCCTAACTAATAAATTTAACACTATAAAAATAAGAGAGTGATAAATTTATCACTAAAAAATTATTCATAAAAAAAGAGACTGATAAATTTATCACTATAAAATTATTCATAAAAAAAAAAAACTGATAAATTTATCTTTATAAGTTTGGCATCCTTAAAATAATCCAAAAAGTCAAAAAGTTACTATCTTATTTAAGTCACATCATCTTATTTAAATCACATCACCTCTCTATCACATCACTTCAAACCCAACCCATACCCAACCCATATTTAATAAAAAGTCAAAAAGTGCACTTATTTAGTCTTCCCAAACTTGGCCTTAATAAATTATATCAAATAGGACTTAATGGGTAATAAGTCTCAAAGTAGGACCTATTGGGTAATAAGTCTCCCAAATAGGACCTATTGATAATTTACCCATAATATAATCTATTATTTTAATATAAATTACCTGTAAGTAGACCTATTTAGCAGGTCAACAATGTTTAACAACAAACACAAAATTGTATAACTAAAACAACAAAAATGCATAACAAAATAGATACACCCCAAGAATTCCCCTAATCTCTATTTCTTTAACTAAACACCCAATAACTTTTTAACCAAACAACCCACCTCTCATCCCATCCTCTCCATCAAAATAGTTTGATTCTTATTTTTTTTTATTGCCGAGAGAGATAAACGGAGTACTAGAATATGATAAAATTGCCAACCACTACTATATTTGTTTCAATCACAATGTGAGAGTACTGGTTGAACGAATGAACATGACGAACTTGCCAATGATATGGTTCTGATAGGAAATGAAATAACACTATGATGGAAATTTTAAAGAGCCAAACATGAATTGGAGGCTTTTCCCAAACTAAGCCTATTCTGAATCCTATTTTCCAAACTAGGCCTACTTTTGACGGAATTCTCAAACTAAGTTAAAGCGCTATTACAAATCGCGCTTTTACTGTTTGGAGGCTAAAATTTGATAAATAGTGAAATCGCTATTTAAAATAGCGATTTTAATTAAGAAAACGCTGTTTCAAATCGCGCTTTTAATATAAATTTTTTTTATAAAAAAAACGCTATTTAAAATAGCGCTTTTACTGTGCATATAATATAATTATTTATTTATTTATTTATTTTTATTATAGAAAACGCGATTTGAAATCGCGTTTATACTGTTGACGCAACAACCAGCCCACCTCTGACACACCCACACACCCCACACACACCCACACCATTGAAATAATATAATTTATATATATAATAATTAATTATATAATTTTTATAATTTTCATAAATATAAATCATTTTTAGGTTATGGATGGTTTGATTTATAATATGTATGTAAGGATAAAAATTTTTATAATCAAAAATAATTTTTGCAATTTTTATAATCAAAAATAATTTATAATACGTATGTATTATTTAAATCTTTACATTTTTTATTTAAAATTTTTTACAGTAAACCCCATCTTCACATTTTATAATACGTATGTATTATTCAAAAATAATTTATAAAAATTTATAATTAATACGTATGTAAATAATTTAATACGTATCTTCACATTTACATTTACAGTAAACCCATCTTCACATTTACATACGTATGGTTTAAGGGTAAATTTTTTTTATAAATGACTTAAATGATAAATCAAACCATTCATAACCTAAAATTTTTTACCCTTACATACGTATGGTTTAAATAATTTATAAAAATTATTGCCATACGTATGTAAAAATCGATTATAAAAATTGCAAAAATTGATTATAAATTTTTTTATATATAATAATAATTTATAATAATTAATTATATAATTTTTATAATTTTCGTAAATATAAATCATTTTTAGGTTATAGATGGTTTGATTTATAATACGTACGTAAGGGTAAAAATTTTTATAAAAAATAATTTTAAATTATCAAAAATAATTTATAAATTATAAAAAAAAAATTTATAAGAAAACGCTGTTGCAATTATAAATTATAAAAAAAAATTATAAAGAAAACGCTATTGCAATTATAAATTATTTTTATTATAAAAATTTTTAAAATTATTTTTCATTATAAACGTATTAAATCAAATCATCCATAACCTAAAAATGATTTATATTTACGAAAATTATAAAAATTATATAATTGATTTTATAAATTATTATATATAAAAAAATTTATAATCAATTTTTGTAATTTTTATAATCGATTTTTACATACGTATGGCAATAATTTTTATAAATTATTTAAACCATACGTATGTAAGGGTAAAAAATTTTAGGTTATGAATGGTTTGATTTATCATTTAACTCATTTATAAAAAAAATTTACCCTTAAAAACCATACGTATATAAATGTGAAGATGGGTTTACTGTAAATGTAAATGTGAAGATACGTATTAAATTATTTACATACGTATTAATTATAAATTTTTATAAATTATTTTTGAATAATACATACGTATTATAAAATGTGAAGATGGGGTTTACTGTAAAAAATTTTAAATAAAAAATGTAAAGATTTAAATAATACATACGTATTATAAATTATTTTTGATAATTTATAAATTATTTTTGATTATAAAAATTGCAAAATTTATTTTTGATTATAAAAATTTTTATCCTTACATACGTATTATAAATCAAACCATCCATAACCTAAAAATGATTTATATTTACGAAAATTATAAAAATTATATAATTAATTATTATATATATAAATTATATTATTTCAATGGTGTGGGTGTGTGCGGGTGTGTGTGGTCAGGGCTGATTGTTGCGTCAACAGTATAAACGCGATTTCAAATCGTGTTTTCTATAAAAAATAAATAAATGTATAAATAAAAAATTATATTATATGCACAGTAAAAACGCTATTTTAAATAGCATTTTTTTCAAAAAATTTTTTTATATTAAAAGCGCGATTTGAAACAGCGTTTTCTTAATTAAAATCGCTATTTTAAATAGCGATTTCACTATTTATCAAATTTTAGCCTCCAAATAGTAAAAGCGCGATTTGTAATAGCGCTTTAGCTTAGTTTGAAAATTCCGTCAAAAATAAGCCTAGTTTGGAAAATAGGATTCAGAATAAGCTTAATCTGGGAAAAGCCTCCATGAATTGACCTTATCTAGTTTGATTCATTTTACTGTCCTAATCATTCCGTACCAACTCTCCCAAGGAGGGTTGAGACAAGAAAGGATTGTGGGACATCATTTTTTTGCTAGATTTAGAGTTGGCTTTGTACAATTGTCACAAAGAGATTTTATCCTTTAATTTTGCACATCATCTTTATTTCATGATAGTTTAACCAGATTTACCGCATATATTGGACAATTTTTAACTTGTTTATCAACTGTTGTGACTATTTGATTCCATTATACATTAACACCCTATCAAACTTCATTTGGAAGCTTCCCCTAACATGAGCAAGCGAAGTCTAGAACTTGCACGTAAGAGAATGAGAAATATTTAAACTCTCCATTGAAAATCTACTTATTTATAAGTATGACTAGTTAAAATAAATTTTAAAATCTATACGTAAATGATGCCCCATTTGATGAGATTTAAGACTTGGTTTGGTTTGTATGTAAATGATGCCAAATATGACTATGCAATGCTCGATTGCTTTACTCGTATTATTCTTTTTCATGTAGCAAGATAAGAAAATGTGGGTTCCATAAATGAAATTGAAACTCCACAATAATTCATCGTGAACATCATTAATGTCTGACGTTATAATAAGCAAAATTAGAATATCAATTAGAAACAAAATGGTAAAGGGGATAGTCATTTCAATTTCTTACTAAAGTCGGAGAGCTCAAGAAGGTGGATTCTGGAAATGCTGGCTGCTTCCGCTCTCTCTTTCTGAGTGTTATACCCCCAGTCCCCTGCTCCAAATAATGCCAGGTTGTAAACTAAACCAAACATAATGCAACAATGAACTGATATATATTTATGAGAAGTCTGAGAGATAAAAAAAAAAAAAAATCACCTAAATACAAATTCCACCCATCTAATTCAGGCTCTTTAATGACATTCTTCAGAGTGGCAAGCCGATCTTCCACAAAGCTGATCAAAATAAAAGTTAATTATTTTTCCCACAAGTTTTTCTTAGTTTTCACCATGAAAAAATTACTATTTGCTTCTGAGTTTTACTTTTCCAGAAGCCTTGTGGGCATCTTAAAAACAGACTCTGTTTAAATCATCTCATGAGCAGAAAAGAAATCTTACTGTAGTGTCAGGCCCTGGTGTTCTGGTTTCTTCTGAAGCTGCTTCAGGACTTCTACTTTGGGACTGATGGAAATTTGTCAGAAGCGAAGAAAAAACTCGTGTCACGATGAACAAACCATAGGCAGAGAGGTATTAAAAGACCAGCCAGAGTAATTTTCACTTGTAATAACACAAAATGCTCTCACCCAGTTCCCAGACCATATATTCTTTCAGGTGGTATAGTTACTCCTGCAAGCTCTCGTAGCAATGCATCAGCAAAGCGGCCCTGTGGTAAAATAGGGCAGTCGTAATGCCAAAGAAAAAATAAAATTTCAAAAATATCAGTAAAAGGGAAAATGGAAAAATGCATATACATTATGAAAAGACACACACGACCCAAACTAACCTTAATCCCATTTAATGGGATCAGCTTCGGACACTTTAAAAAACATTAATGGTTAAAAACTTCAAAAATCAATTTTTTTTCCTAACTACATCAGTTCAAATGCAATAACCAAAAATTCCTATTAATATCAAACATATAAATGAAAAATGCATACCTGTTTTGTGGTGACAATATATATTTTTGAGCTTGCAAATTTGAGAGCATCAGGAACGCCTGGATAAAATCTGCATAGGAAGTACAGTGAAACTAATATGTTGGACTTGTGTACAAGACAGTTCACAAATATTTTTTTTGTGGGGTACAAGACATAATATCACATATTAATTATTCTAAGGGAAGGGGGGATTGGCGGGCTTCGAATCCCGATTAGTGAGGAAACAACCAAGGGCCCAAGCTATTGGGCCAAATGCTATCCTCAGATAGTTCATAGTTGGTTTACAATATGCTCATCATTTTGAAACTAACCAATGTTGGACAGATCACAGTAATAAGTTAAGGGTGCATTAGTCTGTCAGAATCTTTGAAGTAAGTCCTTACTTATTTTGAGCTAATATGCTCTTATGTATATAGCATGTGATAATGAACTCCTCCATTCAACACTCTTGCTTGACACAAAGATGAATTTTGAAGTACGCTAATTCAAACTGTTTGTTACTTCATAGCAACAAGCAAGCAATGTGCACATCATTTCTTTCTTCACTAGCATGTGACACACATATTTCGGGTTTGGTATATGGCATAAAGTAAAAAGACGAGAAAATTTTGCAGATTCACAAACTATCATTATCATTTTGGTCTCTTTAGCCCAAAATAATTACTGCTAAAAGCCAAATCACAAGTTTACTTCAATTCTGATACAAAAATCTATATTAGGGAATATATTGATGCATTAGCTTACAGCTAAATTGTTTAAATCTAAATTATTAGCCATTATATGTGGCACCAATCTTTGTTGAAATTGGGTTAAGAATATTTCTAGATAAAGCAATAAACCACCAAATCCTACAGTACTTAGAAGGGAAAGCCTTACAGAATATCCCTTGAAGAATTGTTTGTCTCTTATGATTCATATTTAGCATGTTAGAAGGGAAAGCAACAAACCACCAAATCCTATGGTACTTAGGACTTGGTTGCAGACTCTTCGGTCCAAGACTTGCTACTTCTATTAGCCCTTTCATTTTATCTACAAAAATCATTCGTTTGCAAGAGTTTCGGAAATTAACATTCAAGAAAAGAAGTTTGAAACGGATTTATTAGAACTATTGTAAATTTTGATAGCATCTCAATGTCAATGCAAATAATTAAGGTAAGTTACCTATTTGCACCAATCCAAGTAGCTAAGTCGTTGTCCATCCAATCATCCCTCACCCTTCCAAAAAGTTCTATTAAAGCATCCCTATTCTCATCCCATGCTTCCAGAATAACCGGTTTTATCTTTGACCAGTTCTCCAATATTCCCTCAACTGCGAGTCCCTCTGCAGCCTTACATATCAAACCACAGCAGTCAGGTCCAGAACAATTTGAAAGAAGCGAATATGAATATCCCAAATTGATCTTATTTTTTATTTACTTTTTTTTTTTAATCTGTGCTAATCAATTCAACTAACAAAATACAAGTTACTAGTGACTGAGTACACACCGACGATTTGCGAATAGAAGGAACTCTTATCTCCAATAGCAACCTTACAAGCAATAGGTTTTCATATCCAGTTTCTACCACAGGTCGCACCTGCCACAGTATGGGACGATGATTATTCTAAAAATAACCAATATGTTGGAGTTTTTTTTTTTTTTTTTTTTTTTTTTCTCTGTCTCAACTTTCAGCATAAATTATCTCTAAATATAAGTCTACTGTTTTTTATCATTGATCTTTCAACTAAGAAGTAATTGAGACATCCATTAGAAACATCAAATGGTATGTAAATAAGATTTTATCAAGCTAAATCATATGTAAGAAATAACTTAACAAATGTAAGCAAATGTGATCACAAGTTGGAGATTCAACTAATGCAAATCTGTTTTTATCAGTAATTAAACATCTTTTTGTTCATGAATTAAATTTTCAAGTAGAATATCACCTTCAATCATCATTTAACAGGAAATTAAATTGAGAAAATATCATTTTGCCCCTAAACTATCGCTCAAAACTTCTATTCTTTTAATAATATCAATTGTACACCTAAACTATTTAATTTTGGATCAATTTTACTTGCCGTTCCCTTCCATTTATAATTAAACATAAGTTACTAACGTGACACTGAAATTTCATTTGAAATTCATTTTATCTCCCAAACTATCTCTAAAATATCAATTAGACCCCCAAATTTCATTTTATTTAGAGGTCTAATTGATATTTTGAGGATAGTTTGAAGGTAAAATGAAATTTCAAATGAAGCTTGGGTGCCACATCAGCAACCTAGGTTTGATGGTGGGGCTAAAATTGATACAAAATCGAATAATTTAGGTATAAAATTGATATTATTAAAAGAACATGAATTGAATTAATTTTTGAGTAATAGTTTGGGGCAAAATGGTATTTTCTCAATTTAATTTTTTACGAACTTTCCTGCAAACCAAATAGGTAATGGAAAATTATTTCTTATATGTTTTAATTTCCTTTCCTTTTAACTCAGTTTCTTCAGGAATTATGTTCTTGTATGATTTATTGGAAACCAAATTTCTCCAGAATTATTTCCTCCTAAATTCGATTATACCAATTTTGATGTTCTCCAACAAACTTTCCGTCACTTTATTGGCAACCAAACACTACTTACAACGATTCACTTCGCTCCTTCCGATTCTTTTCCCCTAGTTTTCTGAATTCAAAAAACACTCAACTAGTAGCAGAAAATGTCACAAAAAAGTTTTTTAAAAAACTGAAATTAAAAGAGCTTACAGTGTGCATTTGGTCAACAATCCAATCCTCCATTGATGAATCCACACCTTCAAATAGACTAGGCCATCTCACCTTAGCAGCCTAGACGAATCATTGAATTCGAATGATAAAACATTAACAACACTTCATAAGCATCAAATCTACACACACACACACACACACACATATATGTATGTATGTATGTATGTATGTATAGGCGGAGAGAGAGAAATGAGAGGAACCTTGACGGCGGAGAGAGAGCTCTCTCCACAGCTATCGCAGAGAATTCCATCGAAGTCCAACGCGTACAAATTGCCCATTTCTCTCTCTCTCTCTCTCTCTTCTTTCTCTCTCTAGTGCTCTGTAGATAATTTGTTTGGTGTGGAATCGCCGACGCTGTGATTCTTCTTACCCGCCAATCCGAAAAGTCCAAGTAGGCTTGGAATTGAGTCCCTTCAACGTGCGACACGTGTATCATACCTATCCATTTCCTTAATAGGGGTGAGTATGATCCGGATTGGATCGGATTAGGGTAAAACTAAAACCAATCCGTTATTTATGGTTCCTGAAAAATTAGAACCAATTCAATCCGTTTAAATCGTGGAACCAATCCGAACCAATCCATTTAAATACGGATTTGATCAGTTTAGGATCACGAATTCACATAATTAAATAATATAATATATATATATAACACTTAATTTCATAAAAATATAAACATAGTACTATATTAGTTCCACAATAGTAACATATCTTTCTATAATAGCGATATACTATTTTAGAATGTAAACAACCATAAGAAAACTAGTACCACCATAAGTATTTAAATCATTACAAATCAAAACTAAAAACTAACAAACAAAAGTAATAAAATAAAATATTATGTGGGTTTAGGTTTGTGTTTAGGTTATATATGAAATAAGCGAAGATACTATGCGGGAGGGTGTATAATAAAAATATAGACTATTTGTATACGATTCGGATCGGTTCCAAACCAGAGCCATGGAGTTCAATCCGGAACCAATCCGTAGACTACGGATTTTTAATTCTTCAATCCGGAATTGAACCACGGATTCAAAAAACCAATCCAAACCTATCGGATTGGACTGGACTAGATCGGATTACGGATTTTACGGATTCTTTACTCAGCCCTATTCCTTAGAGAGCCTAAGGTTGCGTTTGGTAGAGTTTTGTAATTATGATTTGAGAGTATGAGTTGTATTTTAAGTTTGTGGGGTTTGTAATTATGATTTGAGTGTAGAAAATTTGTTTGGTAAAGAGTTTTGAAAATAGTTTTGAAAAGAGTTTTGATTTGAATGGGAAATTGTTGATGTGACATTTGATATTTGATACAAAAATTTACAACTCATAACTAAACATACAACTCAAAATTATTTTAAAGCACATAAAAAATTTCAAAATTTTCAGAAAATATTTTTTTCGATTATATAAAAATTAACATATCAATTGTAAAAAAAATCACTATTCCGGTCAACTGGTCGGACGATCGGCCAGACGTTCGGTTAAGCAAAATTTGCAAAAACAAAAAAATTCTGAAAAGCGCGGCTGGTATAAACTTCTCTGCAGAGTTTTTGAAACGTGTTTTCAAAATACGTTCCAAACACCATACTCAAAACTCAGTGTAAAATCACATTTTGAAAACATAACCAAACAGAGCCTAAATTTTTTACCAAATAAATAATTAAATGTAAGACATTTACATTTGATTATTTATTTAATATCTCTAGCATTACTCTTTTTCCTCTAAGCTCTTTTCTTTACCCATTTCGTTCGTTTGGACATAAGGCATGTTTGGTACAAATAAAAAATAAATTTATTTGAATACAAAATATTTTTTTATTTTTAAAATATAAAAAATATTTTCAGATTAAGATCTTAGCAACGTTATCACATTATCACTGCTACTTTTAACCATCATACTACCATCACTACAACTATTGCCACTAGTAGGGGGACTAAAGTAAGATTATTTAAATTTTAAAATAATTAAGATTATATAGATTTTGGAAATCAGAAAATTAATAATAGTTTACAAAAAACTCAAAATGATATGAAAGTAATGAGATTTTTCAAAGGTTTTGGGGGACTCAAATACTAATTTATTCTATAATTACTAAAAAATGGATAAAAATAATGAAATTTTTTAAAACTTAGGAAAACAAAAGCAAAATTATTTAGATTTTACAGGATTGGAGTAAAATTACATATTTTTTGAACGGGTTAAAATACAAATTTCTTTTATAAATATTTAAAATTCTATGGTAAAAGTGTAATTTTTCAAAAGTTTGGAGAGGCGGGTGGCCCCTACCCCACTCCCTGCGTCTACCACTGGCCATGCCGCTACCTCTATCTCCACCTTCGTTCTACCACCACCATCAAACGTAGAAAAATGTTTTTTTTTTTTTTTTGAAAAAAACATTCGTAAAAAATATTTTTCATTAGAAAATATTTTCCACTCAAACAAATAAAACATAAAGTAAGAAAAATTAGGTATCTCCACAAATTTTTCTCACCAAAGAATTTCATTTGATGTGGCGCAATACTCACTCTATAGGAAGCCAATTCTTACTCATAATAAATTGTTAACCAAATGTTTTTGTGGGAGAAATTTGTGAGAATGTAATACTGTTCAAAAGTTAAAACTTATGCATGCTTGGGAATCAAATATTTTAGTCAAAAAGTTAAAAAAGAAATACTACAAATTATTATTTTTTATCTTTTAAATATTTTTTTAAATTAAAAAAATTAATTCTCAAATGACTCCTGAATTTAATAAATTATCCATAAAAGATGCTTTAAAAAACCCATTTTTCATTTTAAAAAACTAGCCTATCACCCGTGCTATGCACAGGACAATTATAGATAGCTATATTTGTTTTAATTTTTTTTAATATATAAATTATGTTTTTTAAGATTTTTTATAAAAATAATTTAACAATCTTATCAATAACCATAGTGTACAGGATAAATTAAAAAGGCTACTGCAGTAACTATGCACGGGCTGTATCTATAATTATTTGTATGAGGGATTCTAAATGCTAATAAGAGATTTTGACCAAATCAATAAATGCAGACATGTGGATTGAAAAAAGTTAATAAATGCTGATTAGGGAATTTTGACCAAATTAATAAATGCTGAGTTTTTTTTTTTAAATCAAAAATTTAGAAAATTAAGATTGAGAGATTGGAGCTCCCACAAGGCTTGGGGTTTAGAAACCTCCTTTTTCTTAATATATTTACAATTATCTATATATATGAATTGCGATTTTTAAATGTCTTTTTTTTTTTTTTAAATGTCTTCTTTTTTTTCTTTTTTTATATTATATTAAAGTTTAATATTTTGATAATAATCATATGTGTTGGACTTTTCAAGGAATTAAATGTCTTCTTTTTTTTATTATATTATATTAAAGTTTAATATTTTGATAATAATCATACGTGTTGGACTTTTCAATAATTTTTTTTTGAGTCATGATAGAGACCCCCTCCAATCACCACCCCCAAAACCCCCACACACGTGGCGGGTGGTGATTGGAGGAGCAGGAAAAAAAGAAAAAAAAAAAAGAAAATGTAACCAATGAGAGAGAGAGGGGGTCAAAGGGGGTGGGGGGAAAAGGGGGCATGAAACATTTTTGTTTTTTTTTATGCTTGTTCTTAATGCATTAAAGTGTTATTATGAAGGATAATAATCATATGTGTTGGGACTTTTCAAGGAATTCATATGTGTTAAATTTCAAAGAATTTTTTTTATGCTTGTTTTAAAGCATTAAAATGTTATTATAAGAGTAAGATTTGGGGGTTGGGAGAAGTTAATAAATTCTAAGGTTTTTTTTTTTTAAATCAAAAAATCAAGAAATTTAGTTTGGAAGATTGGAGCTCCCACAAAACTTGAGGTTAAAAATCCCCTTTTACTTAATATATAGTAAGTATAGATTGTCAACAAATTTAGACGCGGAAAGATGTTTGACGATTGACATTCTATTTGTTTTTGAAAAATGCTAAAAATAATTTTTAAGATTTTTTTTGTTTTTTGTTTTTGTGCGGTGATAATCAAGTATTTAAATTAATATGCGCGCAACTCAACTAATTTCAAGGCTCTAATGTTATTAGGCAGACAAACTTCCAATGATCTTTTGGTGACTTCAATTTGAAATTTTAAATTTTATCCTCAAGTGTTAAGATTATTGTTAGTGTTAAAAATTGTGTAAAAATTATAAAAATATGTAAAAGTGTTTTGAGATATATAAAAAATGTATTGAGATTATAAATGTTTATTTTGACATTTTGTAATTCTGAAAAGTTGTCATTAGTATGATCATTTATTTTGTGAAGAATTGTGTTAGAAAAATATGTGTATTTTTATTTTTTGGCATTTAGTAATTTGTTTGTTTTTTTTTAAATTTTTTTTTTACTTTTAGGTTGTTGAGATATATAAAAAGTGATTATAAATATTTATTTTGACATATAGTGATTTGTTTTTTTTTAATTATGGAAAGTGAAAATGGTAGAAAGTAAAGTGAAAGAAAAGAAAAGGAAAAGAAAATATCTTTTCTCATATGAATTTAATTGGAAAATGAAAAATCCCCCTAAAAATACTCCCCCTAATCCCCCTAATTTCCAATTTTGGAAACTGTTTTCTTTTTTCTTTTTTTTGTTTTCTTTTTTTTTTTTTTTTTTTTCTTGATATGGAATTTCGGGGGATTCGGGCCCCCCAATTTCGGGGGATTCCTCACGGCCGAATTTAATTAGGATGAAAATTTTGTAAGAAAATAGGAATTCTAATTATAAGTAACTACTTTTATAATAAATTTAAACTTTATTGTATTTTCTTGTGTTTTTTGCAGGAAACTAAAAGCTTAGTTACCATGCTATTATGAGCTGTATAAAAAATTAATTTTATTGTAACTTTTACCACTTTCATACTAAACAAATTTAATTTTTTTTTTTTTTTCCATTTCTTTCACTGTCTACCATTTTCATCCTAATCAAACTAAGATTGTACTAAATGATTTCTTTTCAGATTTACACAACAATTTATCATCCCAAAAATAAATATTGTACCCAATGTACCAAAATTATTATTTTATTATATTATTTTTTTTTTTTTTTTTTTATATTACAACTTGTATTAATTTTAGAATGCTTGGAAAAAAAATCATTTTATAGGAGTCCCACATATTAAACAAATTAGAAAAACAAAATTGGTTCTCCTCTCTCATATTTCAAATTTATAGTAGTACATAACATATAATAATTAAAAAATCAAATAAAAATAATTAAAGTATTTTTTTATTGGTTTAAAAAAAATTCTAACTATTTCTTATTTTTTTTTGTAATTGCAAAAATACCTTATATTTTAATTTTTTAAAAATAGACACAATATAATTCTCCAATAAAATTAATCATAGTAAAAATAGTTAATTTGAAATTTTATTATTAGACAATTTTTTTGATGATGAAAGGGCATAAATGTAATTAGAACTCTTAACTCAGGCTCTAATATACATGTCATACATGTATGAAACATTTTTAAATAGTTGAACATAATTATTACCTTTATTTTATTATTCTTTTATATTTTTGGCTGAATATTCAAGTTAAGAGTTCAAATTCAGGTTAGTTTTATAGGAAGCCACAAAATATTTATAAATTTTTTTTCATAATTGCCTTTTATTTTTTATTTTTTTATTTTTTTTTTCTATTAATCCCAAAAGCACTGATTCAATATCATCAAAATATAACATGAAATCTTTGACTTGAATATGCAGACATAAGAATCGAAGCATATTTTATGGATTGACGAGGTAGATAGAGAAGGTTTTTGCAAGCACATAATATTGTCATTCTCAAGTGTTACATAGTACTTTTTTAAATTCCCTACTAAACAATTTATGGAAGACATCTAATTATCAACTCGTACGTAATAAAACCATTTCTGTAATTTACAACTGTTCAACTAATAAAACACAATTCTGTCGTTTTGATCAAATAATTTATTCCAATTAGGGGTGGGCGCGGATCGATTGCGGTCACGAAACTTTTAATTCGCATCCGTCCGCCAGATTGGCGGATTGGAGAAAATCAATCCGCATCCGTTCGCCAATCCGGCGGATGTGGATTGAGCGGATTGGCGGTTTGGCGGATGGATGCGAATCGGTTTGACGGTTTAAAATTTTATAAATTTTCAACATAATTCAACTTATGCACTTCCTCAAAAAAAAAAAAAAAGTATTGCAGTTAATAACTCAAAAAAATATTACAATCACTGCATGCATCATCCAAAGTAAGAAAGTTTGAAACTTTAGAATATCACAATCACTGCATGCCTCATCCACATACTACAATCACAACATGTCTTATCTACATAAAATATTACAATCTGTGGTTCTTAAAATATAAAAACAATTTAAATCACCAAAATCATGAACATAGTAGTAGTAAAGATTGTATGTCTTTATATTGTTACATCTATATATGTTTTTGAAAACAAAAACCAACCAGCATATATTATATTTTCTATTTATTATTTTTAGTGATAGATTTAAAAACCAAAAAATATAGATAAATAATACGTTTATTTTTTTCAATTCAAAAAAGATATTCAAGTTGAAAACTTTTTTTCAACAGAATATTTAAACTCTTTTTTAATTGAAAACACAAACAAAATATTTAAACAAACTGAAAACACAAAGTCTTATAAATTACTAGGGGTGTTCGCGGTTTGGCGGTTCGGTTGCGGCCAAAGGAATCTCAAATCCGTCATCCGTCCGCCAAATTAGCGGATTGGAGAAAATCAATCCGCAACGGTCCGCTCATCATCATGCATCCGTCCAAAATGCGACGGATCGGTTTGGTTCGGTCATTTTCACGAATCGATATATCCGCTGCTCACCCCTAATTCCAATTTATTTTTCTAGGTTCAACTTTCAAGTGATCAGACAATGTCATGTTGAGAAAAATAATTGATGATAATCTTCTATTATGTTGAGTTGACGGCAATTTTATTGTGCAGCTCTCTATAATTCTAATGTTTTAAAGAAGTTTCACAGTCCAACTCTGTATAATTATCCCGGGTAATTTTCGCTTTTCAATCAAATTTGGAACCAATGGAATTGAGAACTAAATGTTATATTTTAAGTTAGTCTCCTCCAATACCTTCCGATCTTAGTTAAAATTAAAAGTCCCACAACAAAATTATTAAAAAAATTCAAAAATAAATGATTTTAGAAGAAATATGGAAATGGAAGGAGTATTAGACTTATGGACATGAACGCAACATCCAGTTGTGCTAACCTAACGTATATTTTACTAATGAAAAAATAAGAAAGAAAAGCGCTACAATTTGTTAAAAGCATAAGGTATTTGGTCAGACCTATTGAAATTTTGATTTGGAAGGAAATATAAGGTGCATATACAAGCCCAAAATTCATGCATAACTTGCAATAGTTTTCATGTGAAACACACACATGAAATAGGCTCTTGAACTCAATAAGCATGAATTTTTATTTTTATTATTATTATTAATATTTTCCACTTTTATCTCTAAATTAGCATTAAATCATATTAACTTTCAATTTAGACAATCGAATCGTATTTTTTATAATTTTTTCCAAATTAACCTTTCAACAACACGTGAATAAATTCTAACAAAGAAAAATATAATTAATTGAATAAAAAGAGTTGTTCATCTCAATATTAGAACAAAGATTATTTTTGTTGATAAAAAAATTAATAACTTTTGAGAAAAGAAAATGGCGCAATCATAGTTCATTAAGGTCAAATTTAAAGTCTTTTATAATACTAATTGATTTTAAGGAAGATAGTAAAAATAGATGACACAAAAATGTGAGTGTTATGTGATCTCGTTGGGCTTTAGTTTGAGTCCATCTTTATGATTCAAATTTGACATAGGTGGGCCTTTTGGCCCATCACTTAGAGCCCAATACATAATTCAAATACTAAAGTCCAACATTGCTGAAACTCAACGTTGCACCAAGAACCAATGACATCTAAACACTTGTCAAGAGAAGAACTAGCCACATAAACAGACAAAGATCCTACAAAGTTATTGCACCACACATCAGCCATTAATGAGGTTCCCTACAGCATTTAATGCGAGAATCCCTTCACGTCGGGACAGAACAGCTCACCATGAACAAGGCAAGCTAGAACATAGACTTTCGACCAACATGACAGGTCGGAGTGGACAAGGAAATAATGAATAAAGGATATAAGCAGGTTTCTAAGACAAAAAGAAGGTTAAGTTCTTTATCTCCATCCTATCTCTATATTCCGTTGATCTCCTTTCTCTAACTTGCTCGTCGGAGGGTTCGCTGAGGGACTCCCGTTCCCTGTTGGACTCTTGTGCAGGTTTCTCAGTGGGCCCAGCGATTGGACGACGGCATGGGAGACCTAGATCAGTCCGACCCGTTCCTCAGGGACTAGTAGTATCATCAGTTGGCGTCGTCTGTGGGAAACTTTCACTCCGTGTGACAATTGTGCTTATTGTTGCCAGAGACCCATTCCCGATAATCCCTACCTGCCATCCACTAAAGTGGATGGTCACAACTAGATCCATGGCTTCTCAACACAACGTTGCCGACCCTACTAACCCTAACAACCCACCTCGGTACTTCACAGAACTCACCAACAGCGTCAACCGCCTAGCCAAACAAAACCAAGCCTTGATCAATGCTTTGCTTTAGCGAGACCTCCCTGTGCCTCCTCCACTACCACAAGATATCCTACCTAACTGAGAACGAACCCCGAGCCATCCCTTCCAACAAGCCCACCCCTCCAACTTGGAGGGCTCGCGACCCCCTCTCCAAGACATGAACCCGCTACCTCGGGGTTTACATCCATCAGCCCAAGCACCTACTCCCGAGGGAAAGGCTAGTAGTGTTCAGCCTCCATTCCATTCTGGTGGTGACAACGTCCCTATCTGGGATGCGGAACTCCAAGCCATGAAACTCCAGCTTCAAGGAGTCATGCAGAATATGCAGAATAAACCCTCCACAATAGCCAATTCACCGTTTGTTGCCTCTATCAGGGACAAACCCCTACCTCCTAAGTTCAAAATGCCCTCGATCGACTCCTTCGACGGCACAACAGACCCAGTCGGCCACTTAGAGACTTACAGGACCCTGATGGTCCTCCATGCATTCCCCGATGAGATCATATGCCGGGCTTTCCCCGTAATGCTCAAGGGGTCAGCCCGACTGTGGTTTAGTCAGCTGCCGACGGACTTTGTCTCTACTTTCCAGCACCTAAGTGACTCCTTTCTTAGCCACTTCATTGGTGCCTAGCGCTAGCAGCGTCTGGCGATCCAACTCCTCAACATCCGTCAGACGGAGGGGGAGTCGCTACGTAGCTTCGTCACCCGTTTCAACACCAAAGCCTTGCAGGTGGCGGAAAACGACAACAAGGTCATTCTCACGGCTTTCATGGCTGGCTTACGATCATCCGATTTCCTTTTCTCCCTCTTCAAAAACCCTCCAACCTCCATGGCAACCCGCCTTTCCAAAGCTCAAAAATACATGAATGCCGAAGATTCTCTGGCCGCCCGCTAAGACTCCACGACCACAAACCCAACCCTCAAAGAGAAGATAAAGGAATCTGAAACCAGAACCACCCAATACACACAGCAAACACCTCAATATACCGACCAAACCGCTCGAGCCGACCGATCAGCACCTACCCGACCGCTCAGTCAGTTCGAACAATACACACCCCTCAACTCCCCCATGGAACAAGTCTTAAACCAGATCCAACGAGATTACAACTTGAAATGACCACAACCCTCACGGTCTCCTTCCAACTGGCGAGACCAATCTAAATACTGCCGTTTCCATCAGGACTACGGCCACAACACCGAGGAATGTGTTAACCTTAAAGACCAAGTAGAAAGCTTTATACGCTAGGGGCGCCTCAGTCGGTTCACGGCAGCCCATCCCCAGCAATGGCCAAGGACCGAACCTGCTAGGGTTAATCGACGACACACCCCTCCCCGATAACCCGCACAACCTAACCAAGGCAATGATCGGCCCCCGCCACAACCCCGAGCACAAGGCAACCCTGCTCTCCCGATTAGAGAGATCAGAGTCATTGCTAGCAGACTTGCATATGGAGGACCATCCCGTTCGGCCCAGCAAGCCGAGCTCAGAAAAATCAAACAGGGCTCTGACAAAGAAGTCGCGACGTTGGATTGCCCCTTCAAACACCCTAAGCAGTGGATGGAGCCCATCACCTTTACGGAGACCGATTGCATAGGCATCCGATACCCTCATGACAACCCTCTCGTCATCTCTATTCTCCTATCCAATTACAAAGTTAGACGAGTGCTTGTCGACAACGACAGCTCTTCAGACATCATCTTCCTGAACGCCTATCGCCAGCTCAAGGTTGGGGAAGAAAGTTTGTCCCCTCTCCAAACCCCACTTGTCAGTTTCACTGGGGATCGGGTGAGCTCCATAGGCTCTATTGATCTTCCCATCACTATCGGAGAGTACCTACGGTAGACCACCAAGTTACTCACTTTTCTTGTTGTCGACTGCCCCTCCGCTTATAACATCATCCTCGGCTGCACAATCCTGAACGCTTTTCAAGCTGTCACATCCACATACCATCTAGCCATGAAATTTCCTACCGACCTTGGGGTCGGCACTGTAAGGGGAGAGCAGACAGTGGCCAGAGAATGCTACGTCGCTTCACTCAAAGAGGTCAAGCTGAAAGAGGCCATGATCATCGAAGGACTCGATGTCAGAGACGAAGACGAGTTAGTCAGAGGGGAACCAGTGGAAGAACTTGTTGAAGTCCCCATCGACCCTGCCAACCCAACAAAAACAGCCAAGATCGGCAGCCAACTATCCTCCCAAGCCAAGGCCGACCTTACAGCCCTCTTAACCAAGCACAATGATGTATTTTCCTGGACCCATTCTAACAAGCCGGGCATCGATCCCTCCTTCATCACTCATCGTCTCAGCATCGAGCCCTACTTCCGACACTTCCGCAAGAAGCAGCTTGTCTTCCACCCGGAATGCAATGCCCTTATTGCTTCTGAGGTAGACAAACTACTGGAGGCACGGTTTGTCAAAAACGTAGACTACCCCAGATGGATTTCAAATGTGGTCTTAGTCCGCAAAAACAACGGTAAATGGCGACTCTGCGTTGACTACTCTGACCTTAATCGAGCTTGCCCCAAAGATAGTTATCCCCTCCCCCGCATAGATCTGCTTGTCGACGCCACTGCTGGACATCAGATGCTCAGTTTCATGGACACCTTCTCCGGCTACAATCAAATTCTGATGCACCCGGTAGACCAGGAACACACCTCCTACATTACAGACAGAAGAACTTACCACTATCGTGTTATGCCATGCGGATTGAAAAATGTCGGAGCAACTTACCAACGGTTGGTCAATGCCGTCTTTCACCATCAGATAGGCCGGAAGATGGAAGTCTACATCGACGACATGCTTGTCAAGAGCAAACTCTCCTCCGATCATCTGACAGACCTGCGAGAGACCTTCGAAACCCTATGCAAGTATCAAATGAAGCTAAATCCAGAGAAGTGCGCCTTCGGCATAAGATCTGGGAAATTCTTAGGTTTCATAGTCAGTCAACGGGGCATCGAGGCCAACCCCGAAAAGATCAAGGCCCTGATAGAAATGCAGTCTCCCAGGACGGTCAAAGAGGTTCAACGGCTTACTGGCAGAGTCGCCGCCCTCAACCGTTTTATTTGCCGCGCAACAGACAAGTGCCTTCCCTTTTTTAAAGTCCTTCGACAGGCCTTTGAGTGGACCACCGAATCCGAAGAGGCCTTTAAACAATTGAAGCAGTGCATGGCCAACCCCCCCTACTCTCTCAGGCGCTCTCAGGCGAGACCCTCTTTCTATACTTAGCCGTATCAAATACCGCAGTCAGTGCGGCCCTCATCAGGGAGGATAGCTCAGTCTAGCTTCCGGTTTATTACATTAGCCGAGCTCTCAGGGCGGCAGAACAAAACTACCCTCTACTGGAAAAAATGGCCCTTGCTTTGGTCATAGCCTCAAGACGACTCCGACCTTATTTCCAAGCTCACTCTATAATGGTCCTCACTGACCAACCTTTAAAGAAAGTACTGCAACAACCAGAACTATCCGGCAGACTTATGCAATGGTCTGTTGAGCTCAGCTAATTTGAAATCTCTTACCGACCTCAAACAGCGATCAAATGACAAGTTGTCGCCGATTTTATCTTGGAATTCACTAATCCCACTCTAACCATGCCCCCTTGTAGACGTCCCCGAACGCATCCCGGGCGAGGAGTGCGAGTCCCCCCCGTTACGGTTCGATATTGGGTCACTACAGTTCGAAGGACTCAAAATGTCACGGTTCTTAATCTTGAACCAAAGAGTCCAAATCCGGCAAATCGTTTGGAAAACAAATTTTTTTGAAAGAAGTGCCAAACATGGACTGCTTTGCCAGATACAGAGTCGCCACCTAAATGTTTTTTTATGGGAAATTTAGGAAACCCTGACTCGGTGCCAAAGGCCACGTGTCCGTCATCACCAAAGTTGCCTCGGCTCGGGAACTTGGGTACGATTGGGGAAGGTCACTTCGTGAGCACCCCCGCTCGCCCGGTCAAAGACCGGCCTCTACTAACCATGACATCTATTTTTGAAAACATTGTGTGTTCTTATTCCAGTTATTAGCCTAGTTTTACTATGTGATGCGCACAGCATACAAGTATAGACTGGATCACCTGAATTGGAACAAAACATTTCATGTTTGTTTGTTTGAAAATGGTTTGATGGTGCTACCCGTAGGTAGGCTAAGACGTGGATTTTCCACCCTCAGGTGGGCTTAGAAAGCATGATTTTGCCACTATCTAGTGGGCTTAAAACAAACAGTAAATGATTTGTTCCACTCCAAGTAACTCAACCTCCACCCACAGGCATTTAAGGCAGTTATATCACATAAGCACATAGCCTCATGGTAAGCATGCTATTCATGGCAGTCACTCACACGCATGCAAGGATGCTAAAGCATAAAACTCACCGAGTACTCCAAACCAAAACAGAAAACCGATTAGAAATCATGCATGATCCTAGTTATATAGAAATGCCTAATGCAACACATGCAAAGATGCAACTATAGCAGGCTCGGCTATTCTAAACATGGCATATGGAATGCTACAACTAACACGTATTCAATTTGGAATTGAAATACAAATGCAGTTTGTATGATGCGCCGAGCCCGGTGCGTGCAAAACAGATGAATGATGCAAACATGCTGTCATACTGTATGTTAATTGAAATATGCCCTAATCTAACCATCATAAGCGGATAAATAAAAGGGAAGAAAGACGTGGGGTTGGAAGACATACATCACACTCACCCACACTTATTACAACATTGCCCTCGCCCAGAGGGTCCGAATAAATAATACAGTTCGAAATGAAAGAATAATACAGTCCGAAATATACAGTCCGAATAATATACAAATTCCTAGTTAATTAACAAATTAACTAAGAAAAACTGTAAACTGGCATGCAAGCCAGGGCTGCCTCACTTCCGCTGAATGATGTATGCTGGGCTGCCTTTTCGGAAATCCACTGGGATGCCCAATTAGCCTCTGTTTGCAATGTTCCTCGAAATGCGTGCCAAGCCTCGGAAGACTGCTGATTCTTGATATGCTACAACAGAAAGCAGGAAAGGGGCATAGCAATGTATTTCACAAATATATGCATGTCTCGATCCTCGTGCCACCAATCACGCATCTCGATGCATGATGGCCGAGGAGTCGGATTGCACAACTTAATATAGGATGAATGCAGATGAATGCTACAATAAAACCTAACTCCATCATGGGTAATCCGGAGTGTCGGTGACTTGGGAATTGAGACCCGTTCCGTCACTCGGAGTATGAAACGCGCTTCGTTTCCCGTGCCCGGGCTAACTCCTATCCCGAACACGATGCAATATGCATGATATGCATGAATGCAACTAAAATACAATCCTAGCATGCACAATGCTATGAAAATGAGATGCCTCGAAAAGCGTGCACGCGGGGCACGCAAACCGAGGCGATGATCCTAAGGCATGAAATGGCATACGCAATGCAAATTGGACTTACACTAACACGATGGACCTCAGTCACACTCACATAAGAGGCCGATGATGAAAATAAGATGCCTCGAAATGCGTGCACACGGGTACGCAAACCGAGACAATGGCATACGCAATGCGATGAGACTAAAATGACATACAGAATGCAAAATGGACTTACACTAACATGAGAGAGCCTCAGCTACACTCACATAAGAGGCCGTTGGATGAAAATGAGATGCCTCGAAATGCGTGCACACGGGCACGCAAACCGAGGCAATGGTACTAAAGCATGAAATGGCACTCCAAATGCAAATTGGACTTATACTAACATGAGAGAGCCTCAGCCACACTCACATAAGGGGCCATGAGATGAAAATGAGATGCCTCGAAATGCGTGCACACGGGCACGCAAACCGAGGCAATGGCCCTAAGGCATGAAATGGCATGGAATATAATATGTAAACATGCAAATGTAGTTTCAGCACTGAAATGTGGGGGAAAACAGTCCCGAAACATGGCCAAAGTGCACCCGAAGCATGGAATGATCCCGAAATGTGATATTAGGCGCCCGAAATGGCCTATAGCTATGCAATGCATGCACAATATGGACATGGAATGAAAATACAGTAGAAAGAAAGCCCCAAGACAAGCATTTTTCAGTCATAAAAAGGGTTAAACAGCAAACACACATAGGATTAGGCAAGTATGCAAAAATGGCTCCGCAAGAGGGGTATTGAAGCAAGTGATACATGCGATGCCCAAATGGAAAAGTACCCTTCTAAAACACTGATGAGGGACTAAAAATGAACATTTACAGTAGATGACATCCCCCAACTCAGTATGCAAACATGCTAAAAATGTCATGCAAGAACTAGGATACATAAGGCTATAACATGAGGTACCCCAAACATTCATCAAACCAGAAAAGACCCTTAATGAACTATGTCAAGAAGATCAAAATATGACTCTTTCCAGTTCTGATGATGGCCGAAAACAGAAGCTAGATAAGCTTAAAAAAGCATGCAAAAATGGGGGTCAAAGAGGGGTATAATGACAAGTATAACATGGAGACCCCCAACAAGGTTGATCCCTTATACAATGTTGTAGAGGGACACAAATAAGCCTTCTGTTCATGACATGCTCCGAAACAGACTACATGTAGGCCAAACAAATCATGCAAATTTACGGTAAATTGGAGGAATTATGAAGCAAGTGCATCATGGGTGGCTCAAACAGTTGAGCCCTTCTTCAATGTTGAAGAGGGGCTCAAAATAGGCCCACTTACAGTTTACATTGTGCTCGAAAACAGATCACACACAGGCTAGAAATTTCATGCAAAAAATGTGACATACCAAGGGGTATTGAAGCAAGTACCAAATGGAGGGCTCAAACAGGGTTGAGCCCTTAATGAAAGGTGAAGAAGAGCTCAAAAAAACACTACTTTTAGTTTTGGTCGGAGCTCAAAACAGCAAGCAAAGAGGGCTAAGAAATGTTGCAAAAATGAGACCAAAAAGAGAGGAAATGGACTTACCCTGTAGATCAACCCTTTTGCTGCCTCTTGGACCAAAAATGTTGCCTCCTAGCCTCTGAAAAACTCCCCAAGCTGCTGGAAATGGAAGTGTGGTGTGGTGCTAGGTGGTGGTGTGAAAAAGGGGTGTTAGAACTTGAGAAATTTAGAGAGTTAAAGTGTAGAGAGAGAGAGATATGCCTAAAATACCGTGCAAAATAGGCCTAAAAGAGGGTAAAGAAGCAAGTGGCAGTAGGAGATCTCAAACAATAAAAGGTCCTTAATCAAACATGAAAAGGACCTCAAAATATGACTATCTCAAGTTCGGGTCGGAGCCCAAAAATGCAAAATGAAGGTTCGGGAGCCGAAACACGCAGTTTGGGGGCCCCGAAAGTGGGCTGTTAGGCACCGGAAGTGGTGTCCGACCACGAAGTTGGTCTCTCGGACCACAGTGTCCCTCAAAAGGGAGGAAATAAGATGCACGCCAAAAATCGGGGCAAACGGAGGTGGTTAGGCGGTCCCGAACCGAGGCATACGGCCGACGGCTCCAAAAACCGAAAACCAGGCTCCAAACGGGAAAAATGGCCTACGACCACAAAACGTAGCCTACAGCCACTGAGAGATGGTCTACGAGACCTCTCCCTCCCTTCAGGAAGAGAAAACAGAGAAAACCGAGCTTGGTTCGCAAACCGAGGCAAGGCACAGAAAAGTCCGGAAGTCCGGAGGCAAGGCTCACGGCCGAGACTCCGCAACCTCAGAACGAGCACAGTATACAACATCACCAAGCGCTCAATCGGTGACGTCTGAGTCTTAAGGGCAGTCAAAAATGGGGTGTCTACACCCCTCCGCTAAGGCAATTCAACACTAAGGCAGAAGATCCCCACTCTTGGACCTTCAACGTCGACGGATCATCCCGCAAAAAAGGCAGTGTGGCTGGTCTCATCCTCACCGCTCCGGAGGGCGGTTATTTCAAGTGTACCCTCCGTTTCCTGTTCGACGCCAGCAATAATAAAGCCGAAAGAAGGCCTTGATAGCAAGTCTTCGCCTAGCCAGAGACATTGGTGTAAGCCATATCCAAGTGTTCAGTGATTCCCAATTGATTGTCGGGCAGATTACGGGGGAATTTGACACGAAGGAAGACACGATGTGAGCCTACAGGGATATTGCACTCCCTTTTGTTCACCTCTTCAACACTTTCCATATCAAACACATCCCTCGGTCAGAGAACTCCAAGGCAAATGAAATGGCCTAATTAGCCTCGGCCGACCAGTTAGACCTCAGCCATGGCGTCCGTCTTGAATACCTGGCTCACCCGGCTACTTCGCCAATCTAGCAGGAGGTTCACCTCCTTCAAAACAAACCTATCCCAGGGGCTGCGGACATCCTTCTGTTTTTGGCAAATGGGGAGTTGCCAGACGATAAACAACAGGCTGCGAAAGTCAGAGCCCGGTCGTCCAATTACATCCTCATCAGCGACCTACTGTACAAACGTAGATTTTCACGCCCATACCTCAGGTGTCTCAGTCCTGCTCAAGCGACCTATGTGATGAGGGAAGTCCACGAGGGCGTATGTGGTAATCATTCGGGTGCCCAGTCACTGGCCCATAAAATCCTTCGCCGGCTACTTCTGGCATACTCTCAACCAAAATGCCATTGAATTTGTGCTTAAGTGTGATAAATGTCAGCGCTTTGCCAACATCCCCCATGCTCCACCTACAGAACTGATTACACTCTGCAGTCCCTACTTATTCGCCAAGTGAGGCATCGACTTAGTTGGTCCATCGTCCACCGGTAGGGGCCAAACTAAGTTCGCTGTAGTTGCCATTGATTACTTCACCAAATGGATGGAAGCGGAACCCCTCGCCACAATCACTGAACGGAACACAACCAGATTCATCTAGCAGTCGATCGTATGCCGATTTGGAATCCCTCAAGCCATCGTCTCAAACAACGGCAAATTATTTGACAATGCCAAATTTAGGAAATTCTGTGCCGAGCTCCACATTAAGCCATATTTCTCTTCCACAGGTCATCCCCAAGCCAATGGGCAAATCGAAGTCACCTATCGCTCTCTCCTGAAGATCATCAAAACTAAGTTGGAAGCCGCTAAGGGACTGTAGGCTGAGGAACTACCAAACGTACTATGGGCTTATTGAACTACCGCCCGAACCCGTATTGGGGAGACCCCTTCTTGCTTAACATACGGCGTTGAGGCGGTCATCCCAGTGGAAATCGGCCTCCCAACCCCGAGGGTTTTGCACCCGGATCCAGAACTTACCGAAGAATTGCGTCGAGTTGACTTAGACCTGATTGAAGAGCTCCGAGAGACCACTGCTGCCAGACAGGCCTCATACCAGCAAAAAAATGAGAACGCACTACAACCGCAAAGTTCCACCGAGAGAGTTCGCAGTAGGGGACCTAGTCTTGCGCGAAGCAACTCTTGCCACCAAAAATCCTGCCGAGGGCAAGCTAGCAGCCAAATGGGAAGAACCTTATGTTGTTAAGGCTAGACCTCGCCCAGGAACTTACTGACTCCAAGACATGAAAGGCAGAGACCTCCCCCATCCATGGAACGCCGAGCACTTAAAGCGTTATTTCCAGTAAAATGGTGTCTCCTGTTTTTGTACCATTCCATTGTTGTATGTTCCTTTTTGTACTATTCCATTGGTGTAAACTTGTGATCAACAAGTTGTGCCTTAAATGACAATGACTTTATATCTCCATTATTTGCGTCATGATTGAATGACAACTTGTTAACTAAAGCCTCAGCTAGACTGAGCATGAAGAGCTCTGCCAGACCAAGTTAACTTAAGCCTCAGCCAGACTGAGCATGAAGAGCTCGGCCAGACCGAGTTAACTCAAGCTTTAGCCAGACTGAGCACGAAGAGCTCAGCCAGACTAAGTTAACTTAAGTCTCAGCCAGACTGAGCACGAAGAGCTCAACCAAACTGAGTTAACTTAAGCCTCAGCTAGATTGAGCATAAAGAGCTCGGCCAGACCGAGTTAACTTAAGCCTCAGCCAGACTGAACACGAAGAGCTCAGCCAGACTAAGTTAACTCAAGCCTCAGCCAGACTGAGCATGAAGAGCTTGGCCAGACCGAGTTAACTTAAGCCTCAGCTAGACTGAGCATGAAGAACTCGGACAGACCAAGTTAACTTAAGCCTCAGCCAGACTGAGTACGAAGAACTCAGCTAGACTGAGTTAACTTAAGCCTCAGCCAGACTGAGCACGGAGAGCTCAGCCAGACTGAGTTAACTTAAGCATCATCGCGACAGAACCCTCTAAGTCTTAGTTAGAACTCGCATGAAGAATTCGGCCGGTCTGAATCAAAGCTAGTCTCAACTGTTGCCATACTTTAGTTAAAATCCAAGTTCATGACCATCCATTTTCACTAGTCATACAAGTTAGCCTGTTTGCCCATTTTTAACATTTTTACATCATGGTTTACTTACAAAATTTCATATTACTCAGCTGCTACGAAATTTCATACTACATCATGGTTTGCCTATTTTTAACATTTTTACTAGTCATCCATACAAGTCAACCTGATTGCCCATCTTGACCATTTTTACATCACAATTTACTTACAAGTTTCACAATTTACGCACAAGTTTCCTTTTTACACCTACTTTTTGTTGAATTCCGCTTAGCCATTTTTACCATCCCAAATTTACAAATTAGAACAATAACGACAACAACAATACATAAGAAAACTCGTTGTTTTATTAACAAACTTGTAATTTTACACAAATTTATTACAGAAACTACCTCTATTACAAAAAAAAAAAAAAAAAAACAACAACAACAAAAACAAACAAACAAAAACAAATAGTTTTATATAGTTAATCTCCATCGCTCGACGCGAGATCTTCCTCTTCAACCCCCTCATTTAGGGGGTTCTGGGCGACGTCGTCTTTCCTACCTTCATGAGGCTGAAGTCCACGTCCGGGAACAGCTCTTGCGCCTTATACTTGAAGGTCATCTAGCCGCTGTCCCAAAACTCGCTCATCTCGTGCTTGTAGAAGTCAAACCGCTGGAAGCTTTGGATCACTTCCTCCTCACTCCTAACTCCAGCAGCCGCTCCTGACGGCCCAGCCCCCCATCCCCCTCCTTCGCCAAGCTACTGGCGACAGCGGCATCCATGGCCATCTAGAATTCGGTGGACCCTTTGAACTGCTCCACGGCCGCCATACACAAGTCGGGGTACGCCGCCCTCTCAGATGCCAATTTGGCCCTCTCTTCTGCTAAGGCCTTCTCCAACTCCGCGATCCACCCATCTGCCTCTTCTTTGTCTTTAACTGCCTGGTCGCGCAGTTCTTCATTATTGGTCATGGACTCCTCCCACCTCTCATTGGCAGTGGTGCAGGCTTGCTGGACCTGCTTTAGCTTCCTCTTCTCGTCCGCCAACTCGAACTCTAGCGATACCACCTTGTGGCGCTCCGCTTCCAGCTCTAATTTGGTTGCGAGGAGCTCGACACTAGCTCGCTTTGCTGAGTAGCTCTGCACCAACGCCAATATTTTCATGTTCTTCGCCCTTTGCGCATACCCGCGCATGCGCTCCGAGTAACCTTCCTCTAGCTCGCTGTCTCAACCTTTAGGTTCTACAGCTGCGTCTTCGCCTCTTCCAGCTGGGCCCTCAGTTACTCTACCTCTATATTCGAGCGCGCTGCTTTGTTCATCAGGGCAGTCGCCAGGGTCGCTGCCTCTATCTGGGCTGAGAAAAACCCTCTCAGGAAGTCGGCCTCCGTCAACCGCGCCATCGACCGCACGGCCGCATCCTCTACTACCCCAACAAGGCGGTCGGCTGCGACCCTGGCTTCCCCCTCTTCTTTTGCTGAGCAGCTTGGCAGAGCGCGCGCATGGTACATGACGGTCTTTAATGTGACACTCACCTCCGATCTACTAACCCCAAACTTCCTTTCACCAGGGCTGGGCGACACTTTTACTACAGACCCCACTGCTGCCATCGTTTGGGCGCTTGCGCCTATGTCTTCTTTCAGCATTTGGCCACTCGCGCCCATGTCTTCTTTCACCACTTGGGCAATCTCCTTTTCTAGAGCCTCCTCCGCCCTCTCATCCTTCATCTTCTTCGCAACAGGGGCGTGCTTACTCCCCTCTACCGCCACCATTTTCTTCTTCGTTTTCTTCAGCACTGCCTCCACCTCCTGTTTGCCCCTCTCCTTCAGTGGGTCTACTGGGGGCGGCAGTGGGGCAAAGTCGGTCAGCTCTTTGCCTCTCAATGGTTTGGGACGAGGTCGGACTCTCTCCCTCACCACCAACTTAGGAGTAGGCCCCAGCTGAGACTCCTTATACTTTTCTGCCCTGGCCAAGGTCCTCCGCTCTTCCGTCTTTCGCCTCGCTTCCAACTCCTCCAGGACGGGGTCCTCTTCCATCGGCTGCGATCTTAAACCTAAGGCATACAAAGCTGAAGGACAGATAATGTCGTCCCACCTCACACCCTCCTTCTCCCTCCACTCCTTCACCCTTTTCACCCTACCTTTTGCCTCCGCCCCCAACTTCAACTCCACCGACTTTGTGGGGACTTTCCATATCATGCGCATTCCCCCTTCCACCATTTGCTGACACATAAAACCACCTCGGCCTCCACCCCTTCACCGACGAGGGCAACCCGGTTACTAACCCCTGCCTGCCACCGCCTGCAAAGTCACCCACGTCTCTTGTTGGTCGGACGCTTTGTAGCAAGAAAAGAATTATTCCACTGTCATCGCCGCCCCATCGGTCGCCCGTGGCCATGCGATCACGCAGGCCATTATAATTTTCCATGCGTTGGGCATCAGCTGCCCCGGCGTCGCCTCCAGTCGGTTCAATACATCTACTACTACTTGGGGGATCAGAAACCTTAGGCCTCCTCGCAATGCTTCCTTGTACAAGGTGAATTCTGCTGGCCGTACATCCGACACCCTCGCCTTAGATGTGGGCAGCCTCACTCTATCTCTGCCAAAATTTGGTACATCCTTCGTACCTCCTCCAACTCCTCTGTTGTAAATGTAGACTTGTCGGCCTTGGTGTGCCAATGGTCCGGCTCCACTTGGCTAATTGGCCTAACGGCCGCGATCATCGTCGTCAGACGAGCCCGTGCCACTTGCCGAGCCCCCCTCTTCTCCCTCTGCTCCGCTCGATACTGTTTCGCCAACTCCACTACGTCGTCATCTCCCAACGAGTCAAGCCTTGGGCTGGCACTTCATCTCGAGCCATTCCTCTTATGTGTCTGCGTATCGTTTCGGACGCTGACACAAGGAGGTTCGCAAAGTGTTACAGAGGTGTGTCACACGAAACAAATTAGTTCACCTTTGGGATGTGTTGGTTTTTGCAATAAGGTAGGTAAAGCGAATAACTCCAAATGCCCACGGTTTGCCTATATTCCAAGGTTCAAGATTAAATTTTGCCAGTTTGAAAATTTTCAAAAACTTCTGTCCCCGCCTCTTCAACGCCCTATATTGGCCTATCCTTTCATTTCCTGCTAACGCATCACTTCCCTTATTACGGGATTATGCCACGTGTATGACCACGATCCACTACACTCTTCCCCTTCCCTGTCTATTCCATTTCACATCATCACGTGCTACGCAGCCCCTCGAGCCCCGCGCGCCGCCATTCCCCCTTCTCACTCGGTCACCCTTCGTGGTCGACCCTCCTCGCAGTCGGCCTTCTCACTCGGTCACCCTTCGTGGTCGGCCCTCCTCGTAGTCGGCCTTCTCACTCGGTCACCCTTCTCGGTCGGCCCTCATCGCAGTCGGCCTTCTCACTTGGTCACCCTTCGCGGTCGACCCACTTCCCAGTCGGTCTTCTCTCTGTCGACCTCTCACAACCCCTGTCTTCTTCCTTATTCCCTTCGTTGGACTGAAGTTGCACTTGGGAATAGGGGACTACTGACATAGGTGGGCCTATAGGGGCTTTTGGCCCACTACTTAGAGCCCAATACATAATTCAAATACTAAAGCCTAACATTGCTGGAACCCAACGTTGTACCAAGGACCAATGATATCTAAACACTTGTCAAGAGAAGAACCAGCCACATAAGCAGACAAAGATCCTGCAGAGTTATTGCACCACACATCAGCCATTAATGAGGTTCCCTGCAGCATTTAGTGCGAGAACCCCTTCACGACGGGACATAACAGCCTTACCATGAACAAGGCAGGCTAGAACATAGACTTTCGGCCAACATGACAGGTCGGAGTGGACAAGGAAATGATGAACAAAGGATATAAGCAGGTTTCTAAGACAAAGAAAATGTTAAGTTCTTTATCTCTATCCTATCTCTATATTCCGTTGATCTCCCTTCTCTAACTTGCTCGTCAGAGGGTTCGCTGGGGGACTTTCGTTCCCTGTTGGACTCTTGTGTAGGTTTCTCAGTGGGCCCAGCAATCGAACGACGGCGTGGAAGGCCTGGATCAGTCCGACCCGTTCCTCAGGGACTAGTAGTATCATCAAAATTATTTTTTGTCTAATAGATTATCTATTTACAATCAGTTTGTTTGCATATTAGTAATTACATTAAAAATAATAGACGATATATTCTCAAAATTACATTTATCATCTATTTTGCAAAGACAAATATGATTTGATTACGTGATTACTGATGCATGATTAATTTATTTTTTTACAAAATAATTGGTTTAACAAGTCACACAAAATGAACATGTTGGATAATGGAGGCGAGCCAGCTAGGGCCTACCAAGATAGGCCAACGTCTACTTATGCCTTGGGTATAGTAGTAACGCCAAATTTTGATGAATAAGAGTGATCATTTGACTTAAAGGCTCACGAACTAACTTAATTTCAGCGCTTATAATCTGAATGTGGTACCCAGCCTGAATAAGGCTTGGGATGAGCTTGTGCTTAAGGGTTGAAGCCCGTTGACCAGCCTAGCCTAGGCCTAACAAACTTTTAATCAAACCAAGCTCATACCTCGATTAGGCTGGCGCAACTTGAGAGAGGCTTGGGATGAGTTGGGACTTAGGGATTGATGTTAGGAAATTGGTGAGCCCACAAGCACACATCAACACCAATCCAATTCATCAGAGAATCCAATTCATCAGAGAGAAACTCCAGAGTTTGCATGTGCCATATCAAAACCCCAACATATATTATTTGGAACTCATATCTACTTAAAAACTTAAGTCTGCAAGTGGATAGCTCATCTAATGTATATTAAGATCCATCTTATTTATTTATTTATTTATTAATTTTTTTATATACTTTTTATCTGATGTGAGATTTTACCTTCACACATGCTTAACTATCTTCCCCTTATTATGTGTGAATCAAACATTGGGTCTTTCTTTACTCCCCCTAGAGTCTTGATCTATCAAGAGCTGATTCATTATAAATCATATGTGCACTCCCCCTTAATCTTGATATGTAACTCTCTAATATCAACTCCAACTTGGGCCACCCTCTACACTCCATTGTAAGCCAGCATACTCATTGAGAGTCACATTGTCGTGGTCTAACCTTGCCACATGTACTAGGAATTTTCTTTGCTCCATCAAGAGTCATAATGAAATTTTCTTGTTCTATTCAAAGTCTTTGTACAAGCCCAAACCCAACAACATCGATGCTTTAGGAGAGTCCACCCATAGATCGCTAGCCATTGGCTCTGATACCTGTTGTTAAGGAATTGGGGAGCTTACAGGTACACAGTAACACTGGCTCAATTTATGTCACACCCCAAAATTTAGACAATTAAATATTAAATTAGGACTAAACCCCAATCAATATTTCATCAACCAAATCCTAAGGGTGAAACAAAATATAAACATTCACTTCCCCAAAGGGTTTAAGTAAATTTCCATCCTCAAAAGATTACAAGGGGAAAAAAAAAAAAAACTAACAAAACGTCAACCAAACAATCCACCATAATTTCATAACTAACCAATACCTCCAATATTAAAGTAATAATAAATAGTCAAAATAACTTAAATAATGTAAAGTTACAAACCATGCCAAATTGTCAAAATACTAAGGTCAAAAATAAATAAATAAATAACTAAACTAATTTCAATCCTAAACTCAAGAAAACAAAAGAAATCCAAGGGACATGTCCTACAATCATGGTTATTTCTTGTCACCACCATAGTCCCAACTAATCCTGCAAAGGAAGCTCGGCTGCGCTCAAACAGAACGCACCTAAGTTGCCAAGAGACAAAACGGGTTAGTATACAGATATACTGGTATGAGTACAAGATTTAACACCCACGTGCCTACCAGACACAAACAAAAATACATTTAATTCTTGTTACGGGACAAGACAAGTAGTTTCATCCACACCGAGACAAATGGGTAGTTTCCAGAGATATGGTGGCAATTAGTTTCTTGCCCGTACACAACGAAATATAAATTGAATATAAATTAAAGAAAATAAAAATAAAAATATGGTGGGTTAGCCCTGCATAAAATGTTAGTAAAACCTACCATTCTGCAAAGAATAAAGTTAATATAATTTAATCCTAAGTAACTTGTTGAAGAAATATAAAAATACATCGTTTCATGCTTAAATAATTCGAATTGACCAAAACTCAAAGAACAAAAGTTGTACAGAATCAAATTTCCTAAAAGGTAACATGGACGAATTTGGTAGAAACTGAATAGGTTGAGAGAAAAACGTAATAGAAAATCCTAGCCGAAATTTGATCGAAAAATCAGGAACTAAAAATGAAAAGAAACTACTGTAAAATGAATTTTTTCGGAAAAGTTCAAAATACAAAAAGTGTTCAGAATAATGTTTTACTTTAGTTTATGCGAAACCAATAAAAATGAGCTCGTTTCGGGGGTTAAAACAGCCTCTAAAATATGCATTGCTAAAATGAATCAAAACTACTATAACCAAGATTATCCGATCATAAGTTCTAATCGATCTTTTTAATAAAAAATTAAAACACAAAAGTTGTCTAAATCACGTCTACATGCCTCTGCTCAAATTTCATAATTTATCGAGGTTGTTTACTATTTTTTCAAGATGTACAAATCAATACAATTCACACTATAACAATAAACTCATAATTAAATTTTTTGTACCTTAACTCCACAACTTCGGCCTCCACTTCCGGCCTACACATATATCCTATGTGCCTCCCGTATGCCTAATATTGCTCCGAAGCCAAACTTGCATGGGGATATCGTCCCGAGTTTGACCCACACTTCCCGGATGGTTAGCATATACGTACGCGCGTAAATCAAAGCACTTGTCTACTCATGAGAACGAGGCGACAATATATATATACACAATCTCTCATCTACTCATGAGAACAAACATAACAATGTTAAGCCTAAGGCATTCAAATAAATCTTATAATCCTCATTTTTTTTATACACTCTTTCTCATTAACACTCAAATAAAACAACAATCCATGGAGTCATGGTGGAGTATAAGGAATTTATCTATGGGTTCCTAATTTATTTTAGTTTCATATATTCATGAGTGTGATTATAATCATAAAATAAATACATATAAAAACCCTAAACCCTACATACACATCTAACCAAATAATGAAATAACTCCATCATCTACATGCAAATACAAAATCAAACAAACATAAATAAATAAAAACAACGAATCAATCCATCGTCTAACCAATATCTATGGATTTTAAGTTTATTTCAATTTCATATAATTATGAGTGTGATTACAACCATAAAATAAATATATAAAAAAAATCCTAAACCTTGCATACACAACTAATCAAAATAATTAAAATCAATCAATCAATTATCTAAAATTCTTAAACCTTACATATACAACTAATCAAAGTAAATAAAAACAATCAATCATCTAAAAACCCTAAATCTTACTTACACAACTAATCAAAATAATTAAAAACAATTAATCATCTACATGCAAATATGAAATCAATTCAACATCAAATAAATAAAAATAAATAAATAAAATTAATTAAACATAAATCAAGGGAAGTGGATTTTGTATTCACAATATTTTTTTTTTCAAGATCAAAGGATCACTTAGAAAATTAATGGAGCCATCAAAATAAAACCCTAATCTTTTTCTTATTTTTTCCTTTTTCTTGGCTCTCTCTTGATTAATTAATCTCTCTCTCTCTCTCTCTCTCTCTCTTCCCCTCCCCTTCTCTCACGGCTGCTTTCTTTTCCTTTTTTTTTTTTTTTTTTTTTTTTTTTTTGTTTTCTTTTTTTTTTTTTTTGTTTTGCTTCCTCATTGCATATCTAACCTAATGTATATTTTATTATAATACATATAACGTAACTGACTATTTATATAATATTATATAAATATATAATATATATATATATAAAATAAAATAAGAGAAATATATATATATATATAACACATTTTTATATAACAAAATAAATATATAAATATATAAATATTTAGATTAATTATATAAATATTTAGATTAATTAACAATCCCGTATATTTAGATTAATTATATAAATATTTAGATTAATTATATATAATTAAATAACACATTAAATTAATTAAATACCACATTAAATTCTCATATAACCACGTAATTAATAAAGCCAAAATTAAAATAAAGTAATAATAATAAATAATTACTTACAAAAAATAAGGGTAGCTACAATTTATTAGAGAGAAACTCCAGACTTTACATACGTTATATCAAGGCCCAACATACATTATTTGAAACTCATACCCATTTAAAAATTTAAGTCTATAAGTGAAGAGTCCATCTATTGTATATTAAAAATTATCTTTTTTTACTCTTTATTCGATATGAAACTCTATCTTCACATCCTCCCACAATTGAAGATTGCCGCTGGCGACCTCAACAAAAAATAGAAAATCTCAGATTGTTAGGCTTACTAACCTCACTTGCGAGAGGGAGCTTGTTGGCTTAGTCGGCAAATCCATCTAGGTCAAGCTTGTTGAGTAGGGTTTCAATATAAAGTTTTTGTTCCTAGCCGAACCTAATATGGGAAAAAAAGTCTATCAAACTATCTTAAAGTTAATGCTTGTGTTTCAATACAAAGTTAATGCTTGTGTAAGAATTGACTATCTTAATAATTTTTTAATTTTTTATAAAAAAAATATGTAAAAAAATAGAAGTAATGGTATGAAAACTTTTAATAACTTTTTAAATTTTTTTTTATTAAAATAGCCTATTGACAAATGAAATTTTAGTCCATGAACAAGCTTATGCAATATTTTAAAGGCGGGGTTGGGCCAGCTTGATGTGGTCCATTTACAAGTGGGCTTATGTAGGGGTGGTCATGCGTTGGGACGGGTTGGGCTGGGTCGACACTACATAATAAGAGATTTTGTCTCTGTCCAAGTCTGGCTTGGCCCGACCCTAACATCGAGTCTATATATCTGTCCAAGTCCGGCCCCCCAAAAAAATTATAAATCCCAAAATCTATCCATCGGGCTATATGTTAAATTTTTTTTTTAAAAACATTTGATAATTAAATTCAATCATATATTATATTTCTTAAATAAATATATTAACATCATTACAGAGGAGAATTTTTTTTAAGGTCCCTAAAGTTAAGATTTTATAAGATAAAGGACATACAATATTCTTATAGTAGTTAAGGTTCCTCAACATTTTCACAGAGAAAATTCGACACAGAGAAATTTCAACCCGACAAAAAAAATTTTAATTTTTATAGAGAAATTTCTCTAAAATTTCTTTGATATAATCACAGAGAAATTTCATCGAGAGACCTTAGATAATAAAAAAAACATATTGAACCTCTTCTACTACGCAAAGTTGGAGAGGGATGTTTCACTAATTTTTTCTATAATTTTGAAAGATTTTGTGTATAAATTAAATGATTTCTTAAATAAATTCAATTACACATCACTACAAATGTGAATTTTAATAAAATCAATAAAGATAAAGTGTAGATCCCAACAAAATATATATATTTTAATGTATCATAATTTATTAATTAATTTAATAGTGGACTGGTTCAGGTTAAAATTATAAAATCCCAAGCCCATTCCATTAATATATCGGGCTGAAAATGTTAACTCATCCCAACTCTATGAATTAAAATAATCTTTTCAAACCTTAAAAAAATAAGATTAAATTGGACAAGTTGGCAAACGAGCCGATACCACCCCTAAGCTTATCCCACAGTCACGTGTGGTCAAAAAGTAATCAACAAGAAACAAACAGTAATGGTACAGAGCTCGAATATAGGGGCTCGAATTTGGCTCGAAATTTGGGGGAAGAAGAAGGAGGAGGAGGAGGAGGAGGAGGAGGAGGAGGAGAACTGGACTGGAGGGGCCAACAAAATATAGCGAAGGTGGAGGTGGAGGTGGAGGCGGAGGCGGCGGCGGCGGCGGGCGGAGGCAGAGGTGGAGGCGGGGCTGCGATGCTGACGAGCGACGAGCTGCGAGATCGGGTGACGAGCTGGGACGCCGACGAGCTGTGACGACGTCTCTCTCGCCTCTGTTCAACTCAACGAAGAAGAAGAAAGAAAAGGAAGAAAAGGAAGAAAAGAAAGAAAAGAAAAGGAAGGAAAAAAAAAATCAAAACCCAAAACGACGTCTTTTTGGGTTTTAAGCCAATTCGAGCCCCTAATTTCGGGCCCTCAAACATTATTCAGAAACAAAAATAGTTGAGAGCTCTACAAAAAAAGGAACTTTAATTGTGATAGGTCTTACTGTAATATAATATTTTATTCTAATTTATTTTTATTATTTTTCTTTCATTTTTATCTTGTCACATAAGTAGAGCTCTTTTCAGAGCTCCAAAAAAAGCTCTACTATTAGGGTCTTATATCATCACTCAACAAGAAAAAGAAATTCTCCTAAATAACTAAGAGAAACACTGGCTCCATCTTACATCACACCCTCTTGTATCCTTCTATTCTCTGTTCAATCATTGAATTATAACTTTAAAGAAAAATAAATAAATACATGTCCAGCCCAACAAATCAATCTCATTTGGTGGGTCAATGTTATAATTCCATATCTTCTCTACCAAATTATAAGAGGAAAATGTTTTGATCATGTTTTATATCCTCTCTTCATGCCCAAATAAATATGTATAATGATCAGCATAGGCAATCAAGTTGTCCCCAAGGTCACTTGTTGTGGCATATATGCCTTTGTCTCATAATTTAGGACAAAATTATGTAATTTATATCTATTAGGATGTGACAAAAAAACTGTTCCCAACCATATACACAGCTCTAAGTAGATAAAATTACTTTTTTTTTTTAAATTTAAATTTCATCTATATTACATGACTAAATTAAAAATTACATATTACATAGTAAAACAATAAATTAGGATAGAGAGACTGAAAAAAAAGAGAGGGTTAAATAGTACTTAACTCTAAAAAAAGGCAAGTGTAAAAATAAAATTTGAGCTTACAAACTTAATATATAATTTAGACCTGTGTAATGTGAATTGTGTTTGTGTCGTGTTATTTAAAATTCATGTTAAAATTTTATCAACAGTAATTCAACCTATTTAACTCATAATTGATCCAAAAATTGCTACACCACTTCATTCAAATAGATTAGTCGTGTCAAATTCAAATTACAAATTACATTGGTTTGGCACTTACATATATTACTTTTTTTGGTTATTATTATATCATGTCAATAACTATAATCAATACTAATCCGTTAACTTTGTTTTATTTCAACACTTGAATTTTAAAATGATAAAATGTTCTCTTATCAAGTGTGATATACGGTTCTAGTTTTAATAATTGGGTTGCAATTTTCTCTTTCTGTATTTTCCTACTATCGATTGTCCAAAAAAAAAAAAATTTCCAAGTAATACTAGAGATTTAAAAGCTTTCTTAAATATATAAAAAATAAAATAAAAAATTGACACCTAAATTTACGTACTTGAGTTATAACTAACTAATTTCTAAACAAATCAACAACTGTCATTTAGGCTCTTGGAAATTGAATTATTTTATTTGACTTTTAAGTTTTTTTTGACTATTTTATGAGATAAAAAAAAAGTTGTGTTATTGATGAATTGTAATTTTTTTTTATAATTAAATAGATAATTATGAGAGAAAAATTGATAAATTAATATGTAAGATGTAATATTTTATTCTATTAATTATTTTAATTTTTTTAATCTTATTGAATATTTTAATCAAAATCCTTTATGCCCACCATTAAAATCATTTTAGAAGTAATAATGTTTTAAACTTCTTAAATATTTTATAATTTTTTTGATTCCAAAACATGATGTTCCGTTTGGCAGAGGTTTTTTTGACTATTTTAGTCACAAAAAATAAAATAGGTTATTTTAGTCTTAATAAACAAAACATCATATCCAATCCATAATTATTATACTTTTCTCTCACAAAAAAAATTATAAAATTCTTCCCAAACTAAAATTTTTTAGCCTAAATTAAAATAATTTAAAATTTTAAAAAATCGAAAAGTGAACCCACTTTTCAAATGGGGATTTAAAATTTTTTTTTCTCATATCTTCCCATGATTTTATTGGCCACTTCACCACACTACGAGCACTTCACCGGTATACTAGCCACGAACTCTCTCTCACGACAACGGCAACAATTGTATCGGCGTCACAGTAAATACCTCTCTCTGCACACACGCAACCGTTAAAAATAAATAAATAAATAAAAACCACCGATATTATCATATTATCCACGAAACGACGCAGTCTCAACCTGCAACAGCCAGTAAAACCGACTCGTCATTTAGGTATGAGGATCCTCTCTTGCAAGTTCCTACTTGCGCCCGTCCTTGCAGGGCCTTCGGACCTACTTTTAGGTCCAATTTTGATAATCCGAACCGTTCATATTTTATGATTTATTCAGTATATTATACCTGTAAAAAATCAAGTTGATCGGATATCAGAAAGCATATGTTTGGAAACTGTTTATTAAATTTCTTAAAAAAAAATAGTTTTTAGTTCAATTTTTCAAACACATACTTTCTGATATCCGATCAACTTAATTTTTACAAAGTATAATATACTGAATAAATCATAAAATATAAACGGTTTAAATTATCAAATTAGACCTAAAAATAGGCCCGAAAGTCCTGCAAGGACGGGCGCAAGTAGGAACGTGCAAGGAGAGCTCTTGACTCGTCATTTAGTCCTCAAGCACTGCACATTACCGGCCGTTCCGGTTGCTTTATCTTATTACAGAAATCTGTCAGTATAAAAGTCTCTCCCCTCTTTTCTCTATCCACTTCATTCTCGTCGTCATCGCCGGACTCCGTTGTTGTCGCGTCGCCGATCTTCTTCTCTTCCCTATGTGAGTCCTCAATTTTCGACTCTGTTCGAAGATCTGATGATATTTGAATCGGTGTTTGATTTTGATTTTAATCTGTTTTGTTTGGTAGTGGATCTGATAGGTATGCGTGTATGTGAGTTTTTGTTGAATCAATTGGTTTTTGGTGGTTTTGTTGAATTTTAATTTGGAGGATTAATAGGTTGGATATAATTGGGCCGGAGGGGTGGTCTGTTGATATTTTCTGTTTGGTTGCTGAGAAATCAAGTAGGGAATTATGAGTTTCTGAATCTTATGATTATTTTTATTTTTTTAGGTTTTCTGTTTCATTTGTTGTTAACTAATGATTTGGAGGATTGCTGATTTAGGTTGGATATAATTTTGGTGGGGAGAGGAACAGTGTTCTGTTGATTTTTTCTGTTTGGAACGAAAATGTTGAATAATTGGAGGATTACTATGTAGGTTGGATATAATTGGGGGAAGGGGATGGAGAGGAACAGTGGTCTGTTCTGTTGATATTTTTCTGGTTGGTTGGTGATAAATCAAGTTGGGAATACGAGTTTCTGAATCCTATAATTATAATTTGTTTTTACGTTTTCTTTGTTCAAACAAGGAGTTTCATTTGTTGTTTTTGAAAATATGGAGGATTACTGATATAGGTTGGATATAAATGGGTGGAGGGAGGAGGAGAGGAACAGTGGTCTGTTGATATTTTCTGTTTGGTTGCTGAGACAAGTAGGGAATTAGAGTTTCTGAATCCTATAATTATGGGTTCTTTTTAAATCTTTTTTTGGTTCAACAAAGAATTTCATTCGTTGTTGTTGAATAAAAAAATTTGGAGGATTACTGATGGTAAGTTGGATTTAATCGGGTGGAGAAGGTGGGTGGGGTATTGGAGAGGAGCAGATGGTCTGGTGATACGTTTGATATTTCTGTTTGGTTACTGAGAAATTAAGTAAGGAATATGAGGTTTTGTATCTTTTGATTATGTTGTTTTTGTTTTTTTATAGAGAAGTGAAACCACAGCTTAAAAGTAGCATACTAATTCATTATAAGGCTTAATTGAGGGGAAATCTTTGTTCTTCTAGGTCCTCAGAGTGGGGAAAAGAAAAGAAAAAAAATTCTGGGAGTCAAAATTATAGCGAAAATTGCCCCCCCTTTAACCAAACAAATCTGACTAATAATTCATCATTATCATTTTTTAAAAATATGGCTCAAGTTAGTATATATTATTTTTCCCGATTGGTTTGGGAACGATTTTGCATGTATGCTTATTTGTATTGTTTGATGAGTTATCAGAAAGCTAACATTAACTTTCAGCTAGGGAAATTCTTTTCAATCCTGAAAAGGCTCTGTACTGTTTTAAATGAACTTAAATACTTTACTTGAGCTTTATTTTCAATTGGATAAAAGATGATTTTCCTTCTTTGGAATTATTTATGTAGAGGCATAAATAATTATGAAATTTGTCTATAAATTTGTGTTTTATTGGGAGTTTTCTTTTCCTATTGAGGTATGATTTTTTAATATTCTATATATTTTATTATGTATTTTTGGAGTCTACTTTATAACTCTTAGCTCCTTTTCTCTTTTGTTATGTGAATGTGAAGTATAGAAAACTTTGAACCCTGACAGATGGCTGATAATAATGAGGAGGGAAAGGAAACTACGACCCGTGGAAATGAATGGGAAGTTGTGTCGCTCACAGCATCAGCATATGCGGCTGCTCCTGGTCTGGAACAGGTTGAATTGAATGATAATGACAAGGGAAATGCACCTGAGGAGGATGAAGCTGAAACTTCACGTGTAATGTTTATGTCTGGTCACTTTGTCTTTCCACCTAGTCAGCATGAGAATTTGCCGGTGGAACCTGAAAATATTGAGATCCATAACGTACAGGGAATTGATGATAATGTTCCTGAATTGGGTGCTGATGAAGGAGGTGGATCAGATACAAAAGATGAAGAGAACTGGAGCATTAAAGGATTGGCCGTGCCAGATGAATTTCCTGGGATTCAGTGTTTTGATGAAAAGGATAACAGGCTATCCATCCATGGAACCAAGTTCGACGAAGGGACAACTTTGCAAGGGCTAGATTTTATTGAGAATGAGCAGAGTCTGCACAGTGCTTCTAAATTTAGTTCCTTCCACAGTGAAACAACCATGGGTGGATCAACCACATATTTTGATGACGCAGCCATTCCTGGACAAATTGAGCCCTCTGAGGGAGACCTAGATTCGGACATCTCACAGTTGCCAAAGCCTGAGAAGGAAGATGAGTATGACAGCTCTGCACTGCCTTGTGAAGCTTGGTGGAAGAGGCGAGCTGCTTCTTTGTATGCTCATGCAAAAGAGACAAATGCATTTTGGTCTATTTTTATTGCTGCTGCAGTAATGGGCCTTGTAATTATTGGGCAGCGTTGGCAGCAAGAAAGGTGGCAGGTTTTGCAGCTTAAGTGGCAGTTCAACATCAGTGATGAGGTATGTCCAATACTTTTGTTTTTGTAGTTTAGTAGTGGTGAACTTATGCAGCTCTTTTCAGTAATTCATTTGGTTGATTTCAGTGAATCATTAGGATGGATCTAGAATATTGGTATGATGCTTATAAATATATTTGATTGCTTAACAATTTTAAAACTAGCCTTCTTACAGTTCAGGGGGAATGACCTAATCAATAATAAACACGGATATGTGACATAGAAATGATAGACATGATACAAGTCAGGAAAACTGACAGCATATCCTAAAAAAAGTAAGACACGCAATATGTCAAGGACGGGACATATCAATTATATTACTTTCGATTAATGTTTTAGTTTATTTTAAGAATTTCGTTATGTGGGTCTGAGATTGACAAGTATGCTTTGCTTATTCTAGTAAGTATATTATGACTACTTCCTCAATATCTTTTGCTTTTACATCCTCATTTTCCAGTATCTGTTGTTTGCTTGACTTGTGTTCACTACTATGATGTCAAGTTTTCAAGCAGAGGAAAACATGTCTGTTAATTTTGACACTATAAACATGTCCAGTAGGTGTTGGACACTTGTCTTCTGGGGGTGTCCAGTTGTCCATGGAATGTTGGTGTCCAACTTAGATGTGTATATCACATGTTTACCTTTTATAGTCTAAGGTAATGGCATCTTTGATAAATGAATTTTTGAAAATGGTTTATCTTGTTTAAACTCCACAAGTCCCTAGGATGTTGTGATGGGAGACATATGGTAGGCAGTATTTGAATAGAGAATGTTGTGTTGATCCATTGTCTCCCAAGAAGAATTCCTAGGGATAGGAGGATGAAGGGGAGATGGTGAAATTTAGGTGGATATCAAAGCATTGGAGAACACATCAATATCCCTTATGCCACCACTCCCCCTCCCATTTTACTTTTTCCCCTCCCCTTCTTAGTTAGAAATGTAAGACAAACTTGTCTTTGTATTTTTACTACTTCAAATCCTTGTACATCAGCCCTATTAAAGTACTATAAGGTCTTTGAAATAGTTTAGATCATCCAAGCAAGCCTTGTGAAATGTGCAGGCAGCAGGTCTAGTGCTAACATGCCTCTGCAGATTCATAGTTTACTTTCTTTATTTTCTTTTTAAGTTTTATTTAAAGAATTTGTACATTCAAACTTGTTAATATAGTTTGTACAATATGTTTCTCATATTTACTCTGTTCTGTGATGTTATTTTTTGCTTTGAAATCATTGTTTAAACATAAGGATCTGTTTGGTTGTGTTTTTTGTTTTCTCTATTTTTGTTTTTTCATGTTTTCAAAAACAAAAACAATGAAAAGTTCCGAAACACATTGTTTTCATTTTTGTGCAAAAACTGTTTCCAAAAATGACTTTTGGTGTTTTCCAAAAGTGGATTATTTTTAGAAATTTTTTCTGAACTGAAAACAGTTTTCAGAAACAGATTGCCAAACAAATTTATTTATTTTCAGAAAATAGAAAATGAAAGCATAACTAAATTGGTCCTAACTGACTTTTGTTGCTGACTTTATATGGTCAACCCCCAATTAAGAAATGGTTGTCACACTAATAGAGAAAACGAGTGAGTTGTGACATTGGTTGAGTTATTCATATTATCTCTGCCCTTCCAGTGACACGACTGTGTTCTGAGTACTTTCAGAATTATTCTTTCATTTGCAAAAAGTTCATTGAGAGTGTCTTGGTTTTCACCTCAATTGCATACCTTTTTGTTTATCGAGTGCTACTTTGTAATTGTGGCGATGAGATTATTTCTTGTTGAATCATTTACCCATGCTGCATGTGCATTTTTTTCCCATTCTATGTATTTAAATACCTCACTATTATGCAACCTTGACATTTCTTTGCTTGCCATATGGACAGAAGATGGGCAGGATGCTGGGTCCCATATCTCGTTTCAAAGATGTGATTGTGGGTGGAAGCAGGCGGGGTTCCTCTATCCGGGGAACCTCCTCAACCCAGCGTTAAGATGCTTCTCAACCCCAGCATTAAGATGATGATGACGAAAATATGAGAGACAGAGTGACAGAGATAGAGAGAGAGAGGTGTATAATTTGGTGGGTTTGCTTTGTGATTCACCTACTGTTCTCATGATGAGAAGCTACAGGGTTACAGTGTGTTAATATTTGGTTATTGTTAATGATGCCAGTATTGTTTTGGTTATGGGATATATGCTAGCTTGTTGAAAGACTGGAAAGTGTATATGACATTTTGATTCTTGTATTACCAATGCGACTTTCGCTAAATGGCCAAAAGGGAAACGCCAGCTAAGGTGCTGTCGCTTTGGATCCCCTTGGCTGCCCCCCTTCCGACTGCATCAAGGATCCTTTAGAGTGTTTTTTTTTTAAAGTTTCTTAAGTGGTGTATTGTGTGGTTGAGATTTAATGCTGAAAAAATTGATGTGACTTGTCATTAAATCTCAACCACACAATGCACCACTCTAGGAAACTTAGAAAAAAAAAAACTCTAGAGGATTCTTGCTCTTCGGACTGACCTTTTGTATTAGTTTCAAATTATGACGTTTAGCATTAGGACATAGAAGGGGGGGACAGATGATGTGTGATCGGAAGCAGGTGTGGCCAGTGTCGTTTAACCGACATATTAACTAATCGATTACTATAAATTGGATTAGATTTTATAGAATCTATGTTAAAATTGAGGAATTCTATGGCTTTGATTTTTAGTTTATGCTTTTCTTTATTACTTGTTTCCATTATTTAGACAAAGAAACCGAAGGGCAGTGAGAAAGAGATGTCCCTTAAAAAAATGGAGAAATAACAGATCAGTGTAGGTTTAGAAAGAAAAAAAAAAAGAAGTACAGATCAGTGATAAAGTTTTAGAATAATGCTTGGGACCCCTTTTGGAGTCACTCCCTCACCCCCCCCTGCACGTGGCGGGTGATGATTGGAGAGTAGGAAAAAAAAAGAAAAAGAAAAGGGGACCAATGAGAGAGAGAGGGGGTCAAAGGGGGTGGGGAAAAGGGGGAATGAATCATTGTTGAAATTTATATATATATTTTGAAAGTTATAACTGAACTTAATGTTTTTTTTTTTTTTTTAATGAATTTTCTATTCAATATAAGGGCAAAATTAGGCTAACAAAAAGTATTACCAACTTAACCAAAATATATATATATATATATATAATATATTATTTTGATAACTAGATGCTTCAGTCAGTTTGAATGCACTTTGACTAATTTCAATATCTTAAAGTTAATGACTGAGCAAACTTTCAGTGGCCTCTTAAGAATAACTCGAACTCAAGATTTTGGATTTTATACTCAACTATTTACCGCTCAACTAATCTCTTGGAGTTACACATATAACATCATTTTACTATGTTTGTCCTGCCTAAAGTAGTCTAAACCATCTGTAGAATGAAGCAGCATTCACAATTTGTCGCTGCTGGAATTGATAGAATTGCTCAATCTTGCCATTTCCTAACTCATATACCCCATAGTCATGACTGTGTGAGTTACTATCACCTACCCACAAATCATCCACGAAATAGATACAGTTGGGCCTATAAATATTGCCTGCATCGACAAACACCGAATCATTGTGAGCCAAGAGAAGGGCTTGATCACCAAAAGTATTCCTCACCTCTTCCCAAACACCCTCACTCCAATCAAACTTGTAAACCTCAAGAAACTTAGTCATGCATGACTCAACATGTCTCACCACCATCAATAGCTCGCCGGAAGGGACTTTGCCAAGTACCGCCACGGAGTGCTTCTGTTCGAGCCTGTGGCCATGGCTGACACCTCCTCCTCAATATAGGGATCGGCATACTTCAATCGCTTAAGCGTGCCATGCTTGTCGATGGCGTAGAGTTCTCCATTGTAATACATCACGTCGTCGATGCACCAACTCATATCGATAAGGGTCTTCCACCATTCTGCGTCTCCTGGTTTGCAAATGCAGCCATTGTGTGAACCCATGTGATCATAGAGAACCAAAACAGAGCAGCCGGGATCATCAGGGCTGCAGGATGTCACGAACCTAAGCGGGGTGGGGTAGTCTCTCTCCGGCAGAGATGGAAGTTGGACGTGAACTCTTGAGACAGGGTTATAGAGATATACTGTACAAGGGTCTTCAATGTCTGCCATGAGTAGCCATCCATGATAGGAAGAGAGACAGCGGGTTCGAGCGAGGGTGTTGGGTGAGTGAATACTGTAGACCTTGCTTGCACTCACCAGTTTAGCATACTCTTTGGATATGGTTTGTTTAGGAGGAAGCAATAGCAATGGAGGAATTGTTATGTTGTTGCATACCTTCTTGGCTATAGATCTCCATGAATGACAGACAGTTCGGCATCGGAGAAGATCAAAGAAGTCGGTCAGGTCCTCAAAGATGATCTCAAGTAGATCATCATGGAGGTCAGACCAGAGTCTACTTGAGGAAGCCATTGAAAGAGAGCGAGTTGAGTTGAGTTGTGATGGGAACAAACAAGAGATGATGGGAAGCTCTTAAATAGAAGAAGGGGTGAAGAGTCCTTTATGGAAAAAGTAATGCTAAGAATACAGAAGACCAAATACATGTCGGGTTTGGAATTACCATTCAGAGTTTGTTTCAAATTAGCACTCTCTGGGCAGATTTTCCCCTCCTTTTAGGATTGGGATTGGTATTGGTATTGACATCCCTTTTGCCTTGCAGCCATGTGAATTAGTTTTAGAAGCCAACAAACTACTAAGGTCAAGTTTGGCAAGTTGTCAAAAAGTTAAAAAGTCAAAAAGTTATTCAAAAAGTTAAAAAGTTATCACTATTCACTAAAAGTCAAAAATTACGGCTGCACAACTCTCAATCCTAATTTTCCCCTACATACTAATTTATACAATTTTTTCATACACATTTTTTCATAAAAAGTTAAAAAGTTAACTCAAACATTCATATTTTTTTTTCTCAATTTTTTAGTCTAAAAAGACAAAAAGTGCACTTATTTAGGACACCCCAAACAATCCCTAAGTGACATGTAACATTGATGTGATTCTCTCAATTTATTATGGAGTGAGAAATTTGATGGGCAGAATAATGTGATTTTTTTATTTGTGTTTAAAAAAAAAAAAATTTGTCTACTATTTTCAAAATAATAGTGGTTCATTTTTTGAAAATAAATGTGATAAAAATCATGCTACTATGATTATTAGATTAATATGATTTTGTTATCGATGATCAATACATTTAGTTTTACAAAATAAACAATTTAAACCATTAAAATTAGACCCGTGATAGAGTTCACATCCCCAGCTGATCAAAACTGAACCTCTGTCCAATTGGAAAGAAGGGGTTCCTATTATTCAATGCAATGAATCACCAAAAGCTCAAAAGACCAAGCCTTCGTTTGACAATGACTTTTTTAATTGACTTTTTGGCTTTTTTGATTTTTTTAGCCTGTGACTTTTTTGTTCGTTTGGTATTCTTGATTAGCTATTTTGGCTTTTTAGCTTTGGAATAGTGGATTTTTTTTTGTCCTTTTGTGATTTTTGACTTTTTTTTGTCCTTTTGTAATTATTTAGCCCAATATAAAACCAAACAGTCCCTAAACCAGTTGAATTAGAGAACTCAACTAAGATCGTCAAGTTTGAAAATAGACCTTGCATTTTTTTAAAGATACCAATTGGATTTAATTTGAAAAATTAGAATCCGTTAACAAATACTCATTCCACTAATCTAATAAAGTTTGAATTTAAGTAATCCGATGATTAGATTCAGATAAATCTAATTCACTTACTGAAAAATTAGATGTCTATAAATCCATTTACACCACATTTTGATTTTTTGTGTTAGCCTTGCGGCTTTTGCCAAATGGCGGAAGGAGAGACATAATAGTACAGTCGCTTCTGATACGCTATTTCCCTCTCAACTTTTTTAATACTTAAACGTTGCATTAATTTCAAATTGTGATGACATGTTAGCATTAGGACATAAAAGGGAGACATGATCTTAAGGCGGTATAAGCGGTATAAATACAATTAATTTATATATTAATAGATTAACTAATTAGTACTAAGATGTCGCTAAAATTCAAAAGTTGCATTAATTTTAAATTGTCACAATGTGTTAGCATTAGGACATAAAAAGGTAGACAAATGATTATAAGTGTATGGCCAATATAAATATATATTAATGTGTATTAATTGAGAGTTATTTTTATAACCATTATAAATACACCTAATCTATATTTTATAACTAATCCATTACAATAAATTGAATTAGATTTTGCAATTTTATTTTTTGTACCATCTCCTTGTAAAATATATATATATATATATATTTTGATATGCGAGGTATCCACAAAGAGAAATGCTAGGTTTAAGGAAAATTTTAAGGAAAACCACCATGAAAATTGTCTGCACCGTTAAATTAGATATGATCTCATGATCCAACGGTGCAGATGAGTTTTCATAATAATTTTCATAAAAATTTTCATGAAACCTAGCATGACCCATCCACAAATTGATAGATTTTGCAGCTTTTTCCTGTTGTACTGTCTCCTCATAAAAGTTTTTTTTTTTTTTGAGACGTAGAGTATCCATAAATTGAATTAGATTTTGCAGTTTTTACTTTTATACCATCTCCTCGTAAAAGTATCTTTTTTTTTGGCCCCATAAGTTCACCTTAAGTCCGTTTGTCTTCGCAAATAGAATAGAGAGAATTAATAATGAAAAAATTAAATTATGTTTATTTTGATGATAATTGTCACCGTCAGAATTATTAAATTATTACTCTATAAAAGAAATATAAAATATTAAAATAAATAAAATTATAATTTTTATTTAACAAAAAATATAAAAATATTAAACATTAATGTTACAAAAAAATGCCCAATATGTAAAAAAATAAATAAGCCAAAAGACTAATTTCCTAATACCACCTCCACCTTCTCCATCTCAATCCCAACACCAAAGCCTATCATAATCTCATGAAATTATGAATTCTCTCTTCATCTCCTAAAACAAACACAACATATAATGGATCCCACTTCCATCTCAATCTCGTTCCCATCTATATTTCCCAAAACAAACAATGCCTTAGAAGAAGTAAACCTCAAGTCTTAGTCCTCATCCACCAAGCCAACCTTTGGATTATCATACAAGTATCTTGTGTTAGAGAAATTGCCTACTATTTAAGCAAAATACCATCGTTTCGACATTTTAGAGAAATTGTCTACTATTTAAACAAAATACCATCGTTTCGACTTTTTCCAGCAGAAAGTGATGAGGAAAGATATGTAAATAAAAAATAAAAACAAACAATTCACTATAAAACATCGTATTCACTGATCAAAAATTCAAAAAAAAACAAAACAAAAAATTACAAAATACAAAACATCATCCAAAAAAAGAAAACAAGAAAATATATATTCCCTTTTTAATGTAGTTTAAACCATCTATAGAATGCAGCATCATAATCTGTCCCAACTGATAGACGTTTTTAATCTTACGATTTTTTAATCTATACATTTAGACTTACAAAATGAACAACTTGAATCATCAAAATCAAATTCATGATATGCCAAACTAAACAAAGCTGAATCTCTCTCCACTTGGAAAGAAGGGGTTTGTATTGTTCGATACAATATATTGCCAAAAGCTCTAAAGACAAAACCAACTGAATTAGAAGGGTTAAAACTGATTGAATTAGAAGGGTTTGTATTATTCGATACAATATATTGCCAAAAGCTCTAAAGAAAAAATCAATTGAATTAGAGAACTCAACTAGAATTATCGATTTTGAAAATAGACCTTGCATTCTTTTAAAGATACTAATCAAATTTAATTAGAATTTGATTCGAAAAATCAAAATTCGTTAACGAATACTTGATCTGCTAATCTAATAAAATTTGAATTGATTGATCCAATTATTGTTGATCGGATTCAGCTAAATCTAATCCAATTATTGAAAGATTGGATGTGTGCAATGTGCATGAATCCATTTACACCACATTTTGATTTTTTGCGTTAGCCTTGTGGCTTTTGCCAAATGACAAAATAGGCGACACAGTGGTTCAGTCGCTTCTGATATGTTATTCTCCTCATCTTACCTTTTTTAGTATTGAGATATTGCTAAAATTCAAAAATTGCATTAATTTCAAATTGTGACGATGTGTTAGCATTAGGACATAAAAGGGAGACATATGATCATGAAGTCGGTATGGTCAGTGTGACAATGTAGAAATACCATTAATCTACATATGAACTGATCAATTATAATAAATTGAACAAAATTTTACAGTTTTTACTATTGTAATATCTCCTCGTAAAAGTATCTTGTGCTAACTTGTGTCAAAATTGAGAAATTCTATTGGTTAGATTTTTAGTATTCTTTTATTTATTCCTCGTGTTTACTATATAAATAGAATACTATCATTCATTTTCATAATTTTTTTCCCCCCGAAAAGTGAAGAAAAATTATATGTAAATAAATAGGGATAAAATCAATAAACTATAGAGAGGAAATCATGCTTATATATAAAAGAAAAACGTACATAATCTTATTCAAATCAAAATTAAAAAAAAAACAAAAATGCAAAACTTCATATTAACTGATATCCAAAAGAAGAAAATACAACAAAATAAAAATTATATATATTCCCTTTCTAATGTAGATTAAACCATCTGTAGAATGAAGCATCAGACACCATCTTCTCCAAGTCATAGATCTTTTCAATCTTATGATTTCCCAACTAATAAACTCCATAGTCATAAGTTTGTGAGTTAATCACCTACCCAAAAATCATCCACAAAATAGATACAGTTAGGCTTGTATAGATTACCAACATGGACAAACATGGAATCATTGTGCGCTAAAAGAAGGTCTCGATCTCCAAAGTTATTAACCTCTTCCCAAACACCCTTTTCTCCAATTTAATTTAACAGCAATGTTAGGTATCATGAAAAAAATTTCATAAAAATAATCATGAAAATTTTGTGACCCTTAGATTACACTTAGAATAAAGCACAACACACTAATCAAGATAATCCAATGATCATAAATCTTTCATGATCATTTTCATGAAAAAAATTTCATGACCCCTAACTTTTCTCTTAATTTAAAGGCCTCGAATGACACAGTGGTTGTCAATGACATAACTTGTCTCACCACCATGACCAAATTCCCAGAATCTGACTCTACCAAGTATATCGACATAGCATTCCAATCCACTTCCCTAGCCGCCACCTCCTCAAAAAAATCTTCTCCTCTTCCTCCTCTTCCATACTTCAATTTCTTAAGCGTCCCATACTTGTCAATGGCATAGCATTCTCCATTGTGGTATATCTTGTCCTTATACGAGTCCATGTTAACGACGTTTTTTCGTCATTTGTTATCTCCTGGTTTGCAAATGCATCCATTATGTGAACCCAAATAATCAAATAGTACTAAAATAGAGCAGTTAGGATCGTCAGGACTACAAGTCATCGTGAAGCAAAGAGGGGTCGGGTACTGTCTCTTCGGTGGCAACAATGGAAGCTAAACATGAAATCTTGAAATAGGGTTATAGAGATAAACCCTAAAAGGGTCTCCAATGTCTTCCATGAGTAACTATCCACGGTAAGACGATTGACAGCAGGTTCGGGCTAGCCTTTTCACAGAGTAAATGGTGTAGAGCTTGGTTGTGGTTGTACTTTCGTTTTGATTGGTTGTAATCAAGAGTTTTGTATATTCTTGTGATTTTGTTTTTGTAGAAGGAATTAAAAGTAATGGAATTTTGACGTTTTGGATTATTACCTTGTTGGCTGGAGACCTCCATGAATGACAAATAGTTTTACATCGTAGGCGATCAAAGAAGTCTATGAGGTCCTTGAAGATGAGCTCGAGGAGGTCTTCGGGGATGTCGGCCCATGAGGAAGTCAATGAAGAGAGCGAGTTGAGTTGAATTGGGAACGAGAAAGGCATTTAAAAGAGCCAGTTGAATTGGATTGAGAAGGAAAGATCATGACACTGTTCTGAGGAAGCCATTGAAGAGAGGTGGTTGAGTTGAATTGAGAACGAAAAATTATCAAAAGCTCTTTAAATAGAAGAAGAAGAAGAAAAAGAACAATAGGAAATGGGAAAAGAATAATGTTTTGGATTGATAATTGGATAGGGGACTCAAGTATTTGTAATAAATTCCCCAGACTTTATTAGTTATGCACAGCAAAAGAGGCTTCTCTAAATGAGCAGATTTCAAGAAAAGACAATTCAGACAGGTGGTGCTTCAGTTTTAGAAGAAATCTGTTCATTTGTTGGGAACAGGGCCTAGGATAGGCATAGAGAATGAGGATTCTGCGAGATGGAAGGTTGATCCAATAGATGGGTTCAAGGTTAGCAGTGCATATAAATAGAGTGATATGGATTCGGTTTCTCTACATAGTTCTACTGGACTGATATGGGACAATTTATCTCCACCTAAAGCCAAATTCATTACTTGGTTGGCCTGGAAGGGTAGACTTAAAACAAAGGCTTTTCGGCACAGAATTGGAGTATTGAGGGGAAATGTAGATTTACACTGTGTGTTCTGCAAATCTGAACTGGAATCCTCTAATCATATTTTATTGCTCTGCCCTTTTGTGTGGAATGTGTGGGTATGCATAATTGAGTGGTGGGGGCTGGAGTGGATAACATCAGATTCAGTAGAGTGTCTATTATAATGGTGGTTGAGTTGGAATTTCAATAAAAAAAGAAAGGATGTTTTGGAGAACTATTCCCTCAGCAGTGCTTTAGTCTGTCTGGAAATGTAGAAATGAGTGTATTTTCTCTGCTAAGCATCCAGATTTGATGGAGTTATGTGAGATAATTAAGGTAAGGTTAGTACTTTGGTGGAAATCACATAACTCTGGGTGCCTTTATTTTGTAAATGATATTGTGAATAATTTTCGTTTGGTGAAAAAAAGCATGTAAAATCAGATAGGATGAGAAGGTGTTTGGGTAGTTGGAGCAAATGTCCTAGGAAAACAGCAACAGCATTGTGGGTGGGATTTGCAATAGCATTATTCAACAGGGTGGGAGAGCAGTAGCATTATTCTATCATGGAATAGGTATGTAATCTACACTGATCTAGTGAGCAGCAGCTGTAACAGTATTGGGTCAGTGTGAAGAAATGCTGCATTGGTGGGCTAGGGGTGGGGTGAAGAAGAAGTTAAATCTGATTTTGAGATTCTGTGGGTGGGATTTGCAACTGCAGAGCTATCTTCTAGCCTTGGTTTACTTGAAGTGGCGTGAACAGGGAGCACCAGTGCTGGGGAATAGCGGTGTTGGTTATTTTTGATGTTTTTTGTGGTTTTGTTTTTGTTGGTCGCTCACAAACTTGATGCGATGCTGCAGATGATTGGGCTAGTTCTATGGTACCAACCTAGTTGGAATCATATTACTTAGTTATGATGCTTGTGCATCCATCATTTTTTTATTGATGTTTGATGTAATTCATTATTTATCAATAAACAATTTTTGTTGCTGATCAAAAAAGAAGAAAGAGAAAAGGTTTAGAGAATGTGATTCAGAGTTTGTGTTGGCTTCAAATTATGGCAAGTAAATAAATATTGGGAGTTTCCTAGTTTGGATAGGTTTTGATGTCTTACATTACTACGTGAGTCGCTTTTAGAAACCAACAAAGGTCTCTCTCCCACAAATTTATTATGAAATTTTTTTATTCATTATAAATAAAAATTTAATATTTGACTTTGTAATAAAATAAATTTTTATTTTTGTGAATATAAATCATAACTTTTTATTTTTTTAATTTAAATTATCTGTCTGTTTTTGGTAATTAAAACCAATAGAAAAAATTATTTTAGTTATTACAAATAATGAAAAATAATATTTTAGAGATTTTATGTATGCTTAAGTTAAGCTTAATAGCTAAACTATTATTTTTTTCATCAGTTTACATAATAAAAATATATAAATGATTTAGATCGAAAACAAATCAAAATATTAAAAGGAAAATTATTGATAAATCCCATTTAGAAGTGTTTTAACCCAAGAAGTCCATGAAGGAATTTTTTAACCTATTTAGTCCCATGTATATATAGCTTTATTCCATAAAGTCATTTTTCTTGATTTACACTATTTTCTTGGATACTTATGCCCTTATATTTAATTTTGATATCCTTATAAATATTTTTTGAACGGTTAGCAATTTTATGATGTGAACATTAATATTTTAAAATTCACATTGGTAAAAATGTAAAATTGGCCCGTGGGCGGCCCGAAACTCGCCTGCGAGCCGGGGCGGGCCCGGCCCGTTGACAATGTGAATATTCACATTGACATGTTAACATTCACATTAATAGGAGTGTAAAATTGGCCCGCGTCCCATGGCAGCGCGAAACTCGCTCGCGGCCCATGGACAGCCCGGGGCGGGCCCGGTCCGGCCCGTTGACAATGTGAATATTCACATTGACATGTTAACATTCACATTGATAAGAGTATAAAATTGGCCCGCAGCCCATGGGCGGCCAAAAGCCTGCCCGCGACCCGGGGCAGGCCCGGCCCGGCCCTTTGACAATGTGAATATTCACATTGACATGTTAACATTCACATTGATAGGAGTGTAAAATTAGTCCGCGCCTCGCGGCTGCCTGAAATCCGTCCATGGCCTGTGAGCGGCCCGAGGCGGGCCCGGCCCGGCCTGTTGACAATGTGAATATTCACATTGACATGTTAACATTCACATTGATAAGAGTATAAAATTGGCCAGCGGCCCAGGGCGGGCTCGACCCGGCCCGTTGACAATGTAAATATTCACATTGACATGTTAACATTCACGTTGATAAGAGTATAAAATTGGCCTGTGGCTCATAGGAGACCAAAAGCCTGCCCGGGGGCCGGGGCGGGCCGGCCCGGCCCGGCCCGTTGACAATGTGAATATTCACATTGATATGTTAACATTCACATTGATAGGAGTGTAAAATTAGTCCGCGCCTCGTGGCTGCCCGAAACCCGCCCACGGCCCGTGGGAGGCTCGGGGCGGGCCTAGTCATTTTTTTTTAATTCTTTTTAATTTTTTCTACCAAAATTTTATTATTTTCCACCAAAAAAGACACTAGGCCTCGGCGCGGGCCGGGCCTCGGACCGAGCCTTGAATGGGCCTTAACTGGGCCGATGGGCCGAGCCAGGCTTCAAAGTGATAGCCCAGGCCCCAGCCTAGGGTCTCGGACTAGGCTCGAACCTGGGCCCAAACGAGCCTTTCCCGGGCCAGCCCACAGGCCAAAAAATTAGGCCCAGACCCTAGCCCTAGCACAAGAGTATTCGGGTCGGGCCGGTGGGCCTGGGCCTAGCCTCGAGCTTAGGTCGGGCTTGGGCGGGCCTGCCATTTTTTTTTAATTCTTTTTAATTTTTTCTACCAAAATTTTATTATTTTCCACAAAAAAATACATTGCGCCTCGGGCGGGCTGAGCCTCAGACCGAGCCTTGAATGGGCCTTAAGCGGGCCAATGGGCCGAGCCGGGCTTCAAAGTGATGGCCTAGGTCCTAACCTAGGGTCTCGGACATGCTCAAGCCCGGACCGAAACGAGCTTGCCCCGGGCCGTGGGCAGCCCACGGGTTGCGGGCCAATTCTACATTCCTATCAATGTGCATGTTAACATGTCAATGTGAATATTCACATTATCAACGGGTCGGGCCGGGCCTACCCCGGGCCGCGGGCAAGTTTCGGACAGCGGGCAAATTTTACACTCCTATCAATGTTAATGTTAACATGTCAATGTGAATATTCACATTGTCACGGGTCCGGCCAAGCCGGCCTCAGGCTACAGTCGGGTTTTGGGCTGCCTACGAGCTGCGGGCCAATTTTATACTCTTATCAATGTGAATGTTAACATGTCAATGTGAATATTCACATTGTCAACGGGCCGGGTCGGGCCCACCCTGGGCCGCTAGCCAATTTTATACTCTTATCAATGTGAATGTTAATATGTCAATGTGAATATTCACATTGTCAACAGGCCGGACCGGGCCCGCCTCGGGCCACCCACGGGCCATGGGCGGATTTCGGGCAGCCACGAGGCGCGGGCTAATTTTACACTCCTATCAATATGAATGTTAACATGTCAATGTGAATATTCACATTGTCAAAGGGCCGGGCCCGCCCCCGGGCCGCGGGCAGGCTTTTGGCCGCCCATGGGCTGCGGGCCAATTTTATACTCTTATCAATGTGAATGTTAACATGTCAATGTGAATATTCACATTGTCAAGGCTCGATCCGAGGCCCGGCCCGCGCCGAGGCCTAGTGTCTTTTTTTGTGAAAAGTAATAAAATTTTGGTAGAAAAAATTAAAAAGAATTAAAAAAAAATGGCCAGGCTCGCCCCGGGCCGCCCACGGGTCGTGGGCGGGTTTCGGGCAGCTACGAGGCACGGGTTAATTTTACACTCCTATCAATGTGAATGTTAACATGTCAATGTGAATATTCACATTGTCAACGGGCCGGGCCAGTCCTAGGTCGCTGACCAATTTTATACTCTTATCAATGTGAATGTTAATATGTCAATGTGAATATTCACATTGTCAACAGGCCGGGCCGGGCCCGCCCCGGGCCGCGGGTGGGTTTCGGGCAGCCACGAGGCGCGAGCTAATTTTACACTCCTATCAATGTGAATGTTAACATGTCAATGTGAATATTCACATTGTCAACGGACCGGGCCCGCCCCGAGCCGCGGGCGGGCTTTTGGCCGCCCATGGGGCCGCGGGCCAATTTTATATTCTTATCAATGTGAATGTTAACATGTCAATGTGAATATTCACATTGTCAACGGGCCGGACCGGGGCCGCCCATGGCCGCGGGCGGGTTTCGCGCCACCATGGGACACGGGCCAATTTTACATTTCTATTAATGTGAATGTTAACATGTCAATGTGAATATTCACATTGTCAATGGGTCGGGCCGCCCCGACCCGACTCGAATTTTTCCGCGCACCATGAGGATCGACATGGGCCGGGCCTCTACACATTGACGATATGAATATTCACATTGACAGTGTGAACATTCACATTAGGGGTATTTTGGTAATTATGTCACTTATACGACTTATTGAAACATAAAAAAATAATGTGAACTAAATAGAACATAAGTAGATGAAAATGGTATTTTGGTCTTCTTATCTCAAATAGGACCTAATGGAATAGTCAAAAAGAATATGGGTTGGATGGAATAAAACTCTTAGAAAGTGGATTTATCAAAAAAACTTCCATATTAAAATTTTATCTGATAAAATTAAAAATTCAATATTTGTTTTATAATAAGAGTGAAACTCTGGATTTTTTTCCTTACAATTCCCCGGTATAATATTAATGATTTTGCAAAAGCATTATTGTAAATATAAGTTATCTTTATGAATATTTTATTTTAAAGTGAAAAGACCCTATTAAGCTACATTATTTTATATGAAAATTTTGTATTTATATATAATTACTCATATTATTATTAAAGGAATTACACATCAGTGGTTGTCATAAAAATTATTTACTATAAAAAAATAATAAATATTAATAATTAAAATCATAAATTTTTTCATTAAATGTAATAATTTTTTAAAATTCTCCTGAATGATAACTTCCCTATATTCCGCATTGTGTAGTGAGGGTTGTGGTCATCGTTCATCTTTATGCATAAATATTTATGGAAAAAAAAATTTAAATGAATTCAATAATTATAATCACATTATTTAAATAATATTTTTATATATATTAAAAAAAAGAAATGACAAGTATTGTTTTAAAATTTTTTTTTTTCAAAAACGAATATGATAAATTAGATAATTACAATTCTCAAATTAATATAAAATTTTCATAAATGATTTAAACGTTAGTACTTACAAAATGAAAATTTTCTTGCATATATGTCAATTTCGATCCATAATCATTTTTTGCAGCAGAGTTAATTTGAGATCCGTTTGCTTTAATTTATATATATATATATATATATCTATTCCTATCGGCAATCACATTTTGGCAGCAGAGTTAATTCAAAAAATTGAGAAAAAAAATAATCCAAGAGATGAACTCTAATCCATACTTTTATCTCTTCATATTCATTTATACCTTTCATGTGGGCCTCAATTCGGGCTCATATCAACAATTCAAACGGTCTATTTTGTAGGTTCCACAATAATGGGCATCCTTGCAAAAATTAATTTTATTGGGCATCTATAAACATAGGCTCAAATCACATTTTATTTTATAAAATGAATTGTAAATAAGATTTCAACTGAAACCATCCGTCTGATAAAATAAAATGTAATTTGTTTTTGTATTTATAGTTTTTTGATAAAGTTAATTTTTTTATATGAATAACCTTTATTACAAGACTTACAAAATAGATAGTTCGGATCATTGATGTAGATCTGAAATTGGGGGACACGAGAGATATGAATGGATATGTAGTAATAAAATGTAGAGATGAGCTTATGAGTCTAGATCCTGGGCTGCTGTTTTCGATGGATAAAAAACGACGTCGTTTTGATTTATTTTATTTTTTTTGGTCTCCCCTCTTTTCTCTTCTTTGTCATTTATTTTGTTCCACAACTCTCCATTAACAATGGCAGAAAGTGCAGTGACCTTCTTGCTCAAAAAGCTTTCAAGCTTGGTTGAAGAAGAGTTGAAATCATTGGGTGGAGTTTAGGCAGAAATTGTGTTCATCAGAGACGAGCTTCAGAGCATGAGTGCCTTCTTGAGAGTTGCTGATGCAATTGAAGACATTGATCTCCAAACTTGGCTTCACCAAGTCAGAGACATCGCTTATCACATCGACAACATTCTCGATCAATTCACCATTCGTTTCGCTCCTCATCACCATCATCGCCATGGATTCTTCTATGAATCTGTCTACAAAATTTATTATAAAATCAAAATCCCTCACTTGCAAAAATTTATCAAATCAATTCACCATTTTGCTTTCATCAGATCAAAATCCCTCATTCGCAAAAATCTGATATCATGGAAGAAAACCACCGTAAATGATCCTAAATCATCAAATCCATAATACTCAAGAAATCAAACTACTTATCAAACACATTTAAGAAATCAACAACAAATCTAACTCAAGAAATCATATATATATATAACATAAACCAGGAACAAATGAGAATGATGATGAGGATTGTGGAATAAAACTCGTCGCCACCGCAATCTCGCCTTGCCTCTGTCACATCGCCACCGGAGTCACTGTCGCCCACCATCCTCTACATTTCTCCTTTGACGTTGCGTCCCTCCACCTTCTTCTTCGTCTCTCTGTTCGTCTCTTTGTTAGGTTAGGTTAGGTGACAGAGAAGAGAAAAGATGGGAGATCAAAAAAAATTCAAAAAAAAAAATATTAAAATGACGTCGTTTTTTATTCACTGCAGGAAACAGCGACGAGATAGCTTATCCCTTTTATAGGTGCCAAGAATGAGCTAGTTAGGTAAGTTAAATGCTTTATTAATAAAGGCCTTATTAAATACGCATACTTATCTTGAATTTTAGAAGTTTATATTGTAATTTAATACTCATACTTATCTTGGATTTTCGTAGTATGTAATTTAGAATAGATTTTTGGAATTTGTAATAAACAGTTCATGAAAATTTTTCTTTTTTTTGTACAAGATACTTAACAAAGTAAATTTGTTAAGTTTAATTAGGATAGTAAAGCATAGCATCTTTATTATGAATGTAGGTGAAGTTTTGAATAAATAAATAGTTCCTATATTATCTACACTAAATTTCTTCTCCAAAAATTACAAACTTTTGTTTACTTGTTAACAAACCTCAAATTAAAAATTCATTTCTTACATTTCTTAGTTATTACCAACCAAATTGTTGTACATATGTTTGGTGGTTGAATTAATTTGAGGTTCGTATGTTTTAAATATATATGTTCATTTTGATCAACAATAATTTTTTGGTCGTGGAGTTAATTTGAGGTCTATTTGCTTTATATATATATATATATATATATCAAATATGGGCAATCATTTTTTGATAGGAAAGTTAATTTGATGTTCATTTGTTTTAAATATTTATGTTTATTTCGATCGGCAATTATTTTTTGGTGGCGTAATTAATTCAAGTCTGTTTATTTTAAGTACATATGTCCATTTTGACCAGCAATCAATTTTTTTGCGGCAAAGTAAATTCAAGTTCATTTGTTTTAAATATATATGTGTGTGTATGTGTATTTCAATAATCATTTTTTGCAACGCAACTTAATATAAAAGTTTGAATTTGTTGTTTGCTTTAACTATATATATTTATTAAATATGGGTAATTATTTTTTGATAACAGAGTTAATTTGAGGTCCGTTTCTTTTAAATATTTATGTTCATTTCGATCGACAGTCATTTTTTGGTGGCGTAATTAATTCGAGGTCCGTTTATTTTAAATACATATGTCCATTTTGACCAGCAATCAATTTTTTGGCAGCAAAGTAAATTCAAGTTCATTTGTTTTAAATATATATATGTGTGTATATTTCGATAATCATTTTTTGCAGCGCAACTTAATATATACAAAAGTTTGGATTTGCAATGGGCAATTCATCTCTTAAAAAAGTTTTCTTTAAGAACAATAATGACTAGTGCTTAATCCAAATTTGACAAAAATTAATCCAAAATCTTGCATCCGTTTGACTTTGCATTTGGTAAGAGAAGTTATCACAATTACTCATTCCAAAACATAAGAAATGAAGCTAAGATAGTTGAACATTTAGGTTAAATGCTAGCTCTTGAGTAACATGTTTTAGAGGTGTCAAGAATGAGCCTGTTTGATAAGTTAATCTAGTAGATATTGGAGTACTAACAAAGGCCTTATTATGTCATTTATAGGAAAATAAATTTGTTCATATATTTTTTTAGTGTGCGAATAATACACAAAATATAATTGGCTCAAATATGTGGATAATATGTCTAAAAAGTGTAGTTATCCCAACCAAAATGATAATCTGACCACTCTACACCAATCAAAATCTCCATTTCTAGAGATCATACGTATACTTATCTTATACTTATTTGGATTTTCAATGCATATAATTTAAATTAGATTCTTGTAATTTACAATGAATGTGGCCAGTAAAGTAATAGTCCATGGAACCAAGGTCATTGGTCTAGTGCCGGTGTATCACCACTCTGTGGTGCAAGGTTATAGATTCAACTCCTATGAACATGGGTTGAATATTTTTGTATAGTTATAGGGGATTTATGTAGTTATTGGGCTATTTAGTTGTTGGGCTTGGTAAATGGTGGCTTTTTATCTAGTTATTAGAAAATCTGTCCAGAGAGCATCGATTTTTCTAATTAATTTGAAACAAACTCTGAATGGTAATTCCAAACCTGGCATCAGTATCCGTTCTGTATTTGGTTTTCTGTGTTCTTAGCATTATCGATTCTATAAGATGTGTTTAGTTGAAAAATTTGAAAAAAGATTTAGAAAGAAAAAGCACTACCCACCCCTTCTTCTATTTAAGAGCTTCCCATCATCTCTTGTTTGTTCCCATCACAACTCAACTCGCTCTCTTTCAATGGCTTCCTCAAGTAGACTCTGGTCTGACCTCCAGGAAGATCTACTTGAGCTCATCTTTGAGGACCTGACTGACTTCTTCGATCTTCTCTGATGCCGAACTGTCTGTCATTCATGGAGATCTGCAGCCAAGAGGTATGCAACAACATAACAATTCCTCCATTGCTATTGCTTCCTCCTAAACAAAACATATCGGAAGAGTATGCTAAACTGGTGAGTGCAAGCAAGGTCTACAGTATTCACTCACCCAACACCCTCGCTCGAACCCGCTGTCTCTCTTCCTATCATGGATGGCTACTCATGGCAGACATTGAAGACCCTTGTACAGTATATCTCTATAACCTGTCTCAAGAGTTCATGTCCAACTTCCATCTCTGCCGGAGAGAGACTACCCTACCCCGCTTAGGTTCGTGACATCGTGCAGCCCTGACAATCCCAGCTGCTCTGTTTTAGTTCTCTACGATCACTTGGGTTCACACAATGGCTGCATTTGCAAACCAGAAGACAGAGAATGGAGGAAGACCCTTATCGATATGAGTTGGTACATCGACGACATGATATATTACAATGGAGAACTCTACGCCATCGATAAGCATGGCACACTTAAGCGATTGAAGTATGTTGATCCCCACATCGAGGAGGAGGTGTCAGCCATGGCCACAGGCTCGCATTGAATTAGATTTTGCAGTTTTTGCTTTTGTACTATCTCCTCATAAAAGTATCTTTTTTTTTTGCCCCATAAGTTGACCTTAGAGGAAACAAACCCAAGTCTTAGTCCTCATGAAATTAAGTGCAAAATACCATCCTCTGTATCTTGTGTTGGAAATTAAGTGCAAAATAACATCCTCTGTACTTTTTCCACGGAAAGTGATGAAGAAAGATATATATGTAAATAAATAGAAGGGAAAAAAAAAATCGCTATGGAGGGGAAATCATGCTAACATATACAAAAGAGAAGCACATAAACATCATGGACGGATTGAGGGTTATGACTTTGGGAGGTTACTATATAGTTTAAAAAATTAGGGACTACTCTATATAATTTTGAAATTATTTAAAAAGAAATTGAGAGTGCGAAATCCTATAATTTTATATTATTTTAAAATTTCTAATATAATATATGATATTTTTCAAATTTTTGGCCCAACACCCAAGATCCATCATTGATCTTATTGACTGATCAAAAATAAAAAATACAAAAAAAATACAAAATACAAAAACATCATCCAAAAAAAAGAAAACAAGAAAATATATATCTTCCCTCTCTAATCTAGATTAAACCATCTATAGAATGAAGCATTATTTACAATCTGTCCCAACTAATAGACCTTTTCTATCTTTTGATTTTTCATGATCTATACATTTTTTACTATTGTAATATCTCCTGTAAAGGTACCTTCTGCTAACTTGTGTCAAAATTGAGAAATTCTATTAGTTAGATTTTTGTATTCTTTTATTTATTACTTGTGTTTATTATATAAACAGCATACTATCATTCATTCAGAATCTTTTTTTTTCCCCAAATAAAAGTGAAGAAGAATGATATGTAAATAAATAAGGGGAAAAAAAATTAAGAGTTAATTATCTAAAAGTCTTATTTATAAATGTTATGGTAGGTCAGATCCTATTTAAATTTTTTTTAACCAATTAGTCCTATTTAGTAAAACTGATAATATTATCAGTTTTTTCTAATTTTTAAAATTAAGAACATTATCAATTTTGCATAGTAATGTTCTAGATAATTGTTTCACTAACTGATGAAAAAAAGTATAAGATTAAACGTTTTTGCCCTTCTATTTATTAGTTTGATTCAACTATCCAAAAAAACCAAGAATATTAACAATTTTTTTCAATTTTAAAATTGATAACATTATCAGTTTTTCATTTTTTAAGTTTTTTTTTTCAGTTTTGCACATCAATATTCCATCATTATGCTCCTTTATAGACACAAAATTTTCAATTTTGCACAAAAAATAATTCTGTTTTTTCAATTCTTTCAATCAAAAAAAAAAAAAAAACATAAATGATTTTTTCAATTCTTTCAACCAAATTTTTTCACAAAAAATAATTCTGTTTTTTCAATTCTTTCAACCAAATTTTTTCAATTCTTTCAACCAAAAAACATCATTATGCTTCACTTAGTTTTTTTTTTTTTTTTTTTTGTGCACATAATTTTTTTTTTTTTTTTTCAATTTGAAAGTTGATGTTTTAAAATTTTAAAAATCAAAATAAACGTCAAATTATCATGTTCTTTACAGATAATCATAAATGATGAACAATCAATGTTGGAAAGGCAATTTCGACCATTAAAAATTTAATGGAACTTGAAAGTCCAAAAAATTTTAGTTAAGACTTAATAGAATATAAATTCATAAATTAGGAATTGTGTGTAAATTTTCCAAAAATCAATTAACTATAGAGAGGAAATCATGCTTATATATAAAAGAAAAACGCACATAATACATCTTGTTCAAATCAAAATTTAAAAAAAAAACAAAAAACAAAAAAACAAAACATCATATTAACTGATATCCAAAAGAAGAAAATATAACAAAATAAAAATTACATATATTCCCTTTCTAGTGTAGATTAAACCATCGGTAGAATGAAGCACCAAACACCATCTGCTCCGAAGGATAGATCATTTCAATCTTATGATTTCCCAACTCATAAACTCCATAGTCATAAGTATGTGAGTTATGATCACCTACCCAAAAATCATCCACAAAATATATACAGTTAGGCTTGTATAGATTACCAACATGGACAAACACTGAATCATTGTGCGCTAAAAGAAGGGCTCGATCGCCAAAGTTATTAACCTCTTCCCAAACACCTTTTCTCCAATTTAATTTAAAAGCCTTGAACGACACGGTGGTTGTCAATGACATAACTTGCCTCACCACCATGACCAGATCCCCGGAATCCGACTCCACCAAGTATATCCACGCAGCATTCCAGTCCACTTCCCTAGCCGCCACCTCCTCCTCCTCGAAAAAATCTTCTCCTCCTCCTCCTCCTCCATACTTCAATTTCTTAAGCGTCCCGTACTTGTCAATGGCGTAGAGTTCTCCATTGTAGTATATCATGTCCTCATACGAGCCCATGTTAACGACGTTTTTTCGCCATTTGTTATCTCCTGGTTTGCAAACGCACCCATTGTGCGAACCCAAATAATCGAAAAGTACTAAAATAGAGCAGTTAGGATCATCAGGACTACAAGTCATCATGAAGCGAAGAGGGGTCGGGTACTCTCTCTCCGGTGGCAACAATGGAAGCTGAACATGAAATCTCGAAATAGGGTTATAGAGATAAACCCTAGAAGGGTCTCCAATGTCTGCCATGAGTAACCATCCATGGTAAGACGATTGACAGCAGGTTCGGGCTAGCCTTTTAGGAGAGTGAATGGTGTAGAGCTTGGTTGTGGTTGTACTTTGGCTTTGATTGGTTGTACTCAAGAGTTTTGCATATTCTTGTGATTTTGTTTTTGTAGAAGGAATTAAAAGTAATGGAATTTTGATGTTTTGGATGATTACCTTCTTGGTTGCAGACCTCCATGAATGACAAATAGTTTTACATCGTAGGAGATCGAAGAAGTCGGTGAGGTCCTTGAAGATGAGCTCGAGGAGGTCTTCGGGAAGGTCGGCCCATGAGGAAGTCAATGAAGAGAGCGGGTTGAGTTGAATTGGGAACGAGAAAGGCATTGAAAAGAGCGAGTTGAATTGGTTTGAGAAGGAAAGATCATAACACTGTTCTGAGGAAGCCATTGAAGAGAGGTGGTTGAGTTGAATTGAGAACGAGAAATTATCAAAAGCTCTTTTAATAGAAGAAGAAGAAGAAGAAGAAGAAGAAGAAAAAAGAAAAAAGAGAAAGGGTTTAAGGAATCTGATTCAGATTTGTTGGCTTCAAGTAAATAAATTTTGGGAGTTTCCTAGTTTGGATAGGTTTTGATGTCTGTCTTTACTACGTGAGTTGGTTTTGGAAACCGACAAAGGTCTCTCTCCCACGAATTTATTATGAAATTTTTTTTATTCATTACCAAAAAAAAAAATTTAAATTAAAAATTAATAAAAAATTAATATTTAAATTTGTAATAAAATAAAATTTTATTTTTGTCAATTTAAATTATCTGTCTATTTTTGGTAATTAAAACCAATAAAAAATTTATTTTAGTCATTACAATTAATGAAAAATGATATTTTAAACATTTTATGTATACTTAAGTTGAATTTAATAGCTAAAATACAATTTTTTTCGTCAGTTTACTTAACTAAAATAGATAAATGATTTAGATTAGAAACAAATCAAAATATTAAAATTTAGTTACAAAATTAAAAATTCAATATTTGTTTTATAACAAGAGTTAAAGTGAATTTTTTTTTTTTTCCTTACAATTCCCCCTATATAATATTATATGAAAAAAATAGTATGAGAATGATTTGGCAAAGCATTATTGTAAATATAAGTCATCTTTATGAATATTTTTTTTTAAGTAAATGAATTCAATAATTATAATCACATTATTTAAATAATATATATATATATACAAAAAGGAATGACAAGTATTGTTTTAAAAATAATTATTGATTTTTTTCAAAAATGAATATGATAAATTAGTTAATTACAATTCTCAAATTAATATAAATTTTTTTATAAATGCTTTAAACGTTAGTACTTACAAAATGAAAATTTTCTTACATATATATCAATTTCGATCCATAATCATTTTTTATGGTAGAGTTAATTTGAGATCCGTTGCTTTAATATATATATATCCATTCCTATCGGCAATCATATTTTGGCAGTAGAGTATGGGACGGAATGTTGGGCAATCAAGAAACAATATGTAGATAAGATTAGTGTAGCTGAGATGAAGATGCTTAGGTAGATGTTTGGCAAGACTAGACAGGACAGAATTAGGAATGAGTGTATTCGGGAATGGGTAGGAGTAGCACCGACAGAAAATAAATTCAAAGAGAATCGATTGAGATGGTTTTGTCACATTCAACGGAGACCAATAGAGACAGTAGTGAAGAGATGCGATACTGTAACGATAGATGGGAGTGTTAAGGGACGGAATAGACCTAGATTAACGTTGACTAGCGTTATAAATAGAGATATGGATCTACTTAATTTGACTAACGAAATAGCCTTTGATAGGACCGCATGGAGAAGAAATATTCATGTAACCGACCCCATTTAATGAGACTTAAGACTTGGTTTGATATGATTTGATTTATATTCATTTCGATCTGCAATCATTTTTTCGCGGCAAATTAAATTTGAGGTCCATTTATTTAAATACATATATTCATTTCAATCAACAATCAATTTTTTGACGGCAAAGTTACTTTAAGTCTATTTGTTTTGAATATATATGTCCATTTCGAGAGTATTTTTTGCAACACAACTTGACATATACATCCCTCATAACTACACTTTTCTATAATTTGACAACTAAAAAGTTTGGATTTGCAATGGGCAATTCATCTCTTCAAACTTCAAGTTTTGGTTGAGAACACTAATGGCAAGTGCTTAATAAAAAATTGAGAAAAAAAATAATCCAAGAAATGAAGTTATGACAATTACCCATTTCAAGCATAAGAAATGAAGCAATTAAGGGGTTGTTTGGGATGTTCTAAATAAGTGTACTTTTCGACTTTTTATGAAATATAGGTTGGGTTTGAAGTAATGTGATAAAGATGTGATGTGACTTAAATAAGATGATGTGACTTAAATAGAATAGCGACTTTTTGATTTTTTGACTTTTTTAGTATATGTCAAACAAGGCCTAAGATAGCTAAATGTCCAATGTCAGCTCTTGAGTGACATTTTAAAAGGGGATGAGTTCTTCTCCGTACTTTCGTATCTTCATATTCATTTATACCTTTTTTGTGGGCCTCAATTTGGACTCATATCAATAATTCAAACTATCTATTTCATAAGTTCCACAATAATGGTCATCATTGCAAAAATTAATTTTATCAGACATCTATAAACATAGCCTCAAATCACATTTATTTTATAAAATGAATTGTAAATAGGATTTCAACTGAAACCATTCGTTTGATAAAATAAAATGCAATTTGTTTCTGTATTTATAATTTTCCAATAAAATTAATTTTTTATATGAATAACCTTTACTACAAGGCTTACAAAATAGATTGTTCGAATCATTGATGTGGATCTGAAATTGAGGGACACGAGAGATATGAATAGATATGTAGTAATAAAATATAGAGATGAGCTTATCGCTTTTATAGGTGCCAAGAATGAGCTAGTTTGGTAAGTTAAATGCTTTATTAATGAAGGCCTTATTAAAGGAGCACTTACCAATCAGTCTATTAACTAGACTTATTTACCTATAGGTTCTAACTAATAAATTTATCACTATAAAAACAAGAGATTGATAAATTTATCACTATAAATTTATTCATAAAAACAAAAAGACTGATAAATTTATTCATAAAAATAAGATACTGATAAATTTATCACTTGGTAAATTTATCAATAGGACTTAATGGGTAATTTCCCATTAAAGTCCCTAGGACTTATTGGTAATTTCCCCCTTATTTAAATAGGGGATTTTTTTTTTTTTTAAGGTCACTGGTATTAAGATTTTATAACATAAAGAACACCCAATATTTTTATAATTTCTAAAGTCCCTCAACATCGATCCAGAGAGAATTCGATCCAAAGAATTTCTCTAGACTTTCCAGAGAAAATTCGATCCAGAGAATTTCTCTCCAAATAAATTCTGGAAAGGACAGAGAATTTCTCTGGTTTGAAATTTCTCTGATATGTTCACAAATTTCTCTAATTTGCTCAAATTTCTCTAATTTGCTTATAATTTTCTCTGTGTTTTGATCAATCCAAAGAAAATTGTGTTTTCCACTAATTCCATCCATCAAACCAGTTCTCAAACAAGTATAGTATCAACTTGCTTTGCTCAAACTATCAAATATGATCTTTCAACAAATTTCAAAATTTTGGAAAGAATTGAACATCAAGGAGTACCTGTGTAGTTTATATTTCTATAGTTCATTAAAAGCACCATTTCACCATGGAAATTGACAATCCCTTTTCTAATTTTACCCATTTCCTCTTTGTAATCCATCTTGGATGGTTGACTTCCATTTGGTCCCCAAATCTTAGTTACTTCCTCAACCCTCCGTTATAACTCCTGCAATCAATACATGAACTCACTCGTCACCTTCCCACCACCACTCTCCTACTTCTTTGTTGGCGATGGAAGTAGAGTTACTGCGGCAGAGGCAGAGCTGTTGCGGCAAAAGCGATGGCGTAGTCCACTACGTGATTGGAGAAGAAGCCCAAATGAGAAGGGCTAGATGGAAGAGACGATGTACGTGAATGGTCGAGGTTCGCCGTGAAGCTGGAGGCAGCAACGGCAACCGCAGACTCCTTGTCCTACACCACCTCTACCATTCCTCTAGCTTTCGAAGAGCAGCAAAGCATGAAACACAGAAACTTGCGAACACTCGATCGAAAAGGCAACGAGCAAGAGATCAAACTGAGATTGGAAGACGAGGAGACTGAAGATAATGAAGAAACCCTAGCTATGGAGAAGAAGACGTATCTTTGAAGCGAGGAAGAGAGGATCAACATAGTTTATGTAGAGAGAGAGAGAGAGAGAGAGAGAATGTTGTAGAGGGAGAGAGAGAAAGACAAGTGTAGAGAAGAGCAGCAAAGTATGTCAAATTTCTCTGTGATATATGGGTGTTCGGTTGAGGGATCTTAGACATCACATAATAATATTGTACATCTCTTCCATTACTAAAAATAGAACAGGGACTTTAGATTAATTTTTCCTATTAAATACATATACTTATCTTGAATTATAGAAGTTTATATTGTAATCAAATACTCATACTTATCTTGGATTTTGGTAGTATGTAATTTAGAATAGATTTTAGTAATTTGTAATAAATGTGGTCAGTAAAGTAACAGTTCATGAAAATTTTACATTTTTTTGTACAAGATAAATGTTAGTATGGTAGTAGTTAAATTACAACACAAGTCAATATCTCTTCATAAATTCGAGTATGAAATCTCACTCACTTAAGTGCCCTTTCCATAACCATCCGGATCCACGGAAAATCTACTTAACAAAGTAAATTTGTGAAGTTTAATTAGGATAGTAAAGCATAGCATCTTTATTATAAATTTGGGTGAAGTTTTGAATAAATAAATAGTTCCTATATTATCTACACTAAATTTCTTCTCCAAAAATTACAAAATTTTGTTTACTTGTTAACAAGCCCCAAATTAAAAACAATAAAGATCCGGACCTCCTTTTTTTCTCACCCCCTTAACCCCCTCTCTCTCTGATTGGAGGGATTTTCTTTTCTTTTCTTTCTTTTCCTTTTCCTCCAATCACCACCCGCCACATGTGTGTAGGGGTGGTGATTGAAGGGGGTCTCTATCAACACTGAATTAAAAATTCATTTCTTACATTTCTTAGTTATTACCAACCAAATTGTTGTACATATGTTTGGTGGTTGAATTAATTTGAGGTTCGTATGTTTTAAATATGTATGTTCATTTTGATCAACAACAATTTTTTGGTCGTGGAGTTAATTTGAGGTCTATTTGCTTTAAATATATATATATATATTAAATATGGGCAATCATTTTTTTGATAGGAAAGTTAATTTGAAGTCTATTTGTTTTAATGGTGACGTAATTAATTCGAGATCTGTTTATTTTAAATACATATATCTATTTCGACTAGCAATCAATTTTTTGGTACCAAAGTAAATTCAAGTTCATTTGTTTTAAATATATATATGTGTGTATTTCAATAATTATTTTTTGCAACGTATATATACAAAAGTTTGGATTTGCCATTTGCTTTAAAAATATATATATATGTGTGTGTGTATATATATTAAATATGGGCAATCATTTTTTGATAAGAGAGTTAATTTGAGGTCCGTTTGTTTTCTGGTGGCATAATTAATTCGAGGTCCGTTTATTTTAAATACATATGTCCATTTCGACCAACAACCAATTTTTTGGCAGCAAAGTAAATTCAAGTTCATTTGTTTTAAATATATATATGTGTGTGTATTTCGATAATCATTTTTTGCAGCACAGCTTAATATATACAGAAGTTTGGATTTGCAATGGGCAATTCATCTCTTCAAAAAGTTTTCTTTAAGAACAATAATGACTAGTGCTTAACTAAAATTTGACAAATTAATCCAAAATCTTGCATCCGTTTGACCGTCTTTGGTAAAAGAAGTTATCACAATTACTCATTTCAAAACATAAGAAATGAAGCTAAAATAGTTGGAACATTTAGGTTAAATGCTAGCTCTTGAGTAACATGTTTTAGAGGTGTCAAGAATGAGCCAGTTTGGTAAGTTAATCTAGTAGATATTGGAGTACTAACAAAGGCCTTATTATATGTTATTTATAGGAAAATAAATTTGTTCATACATTTTTTTAGTGTGCGAATAATACACAAAATATAATTGGCTCAAATATGTGGACAATATATCTAAAAAGTGTAATGATCCCAACCAAAATGATAGTCTCACCACTCTACACCAATCAAAATCTCCATTTCTGGAGATCGTACTCATACTTATCTTATACTTATCTTGGATTTTCAATGTATATAATTTAAAATAGATTCTTGTAATCTACAATAAATGTGGCCAATAAAGTAACAATCCATTGAACCAAGGCCATTGGTCTAGTGATTGTGTATCACCACTTTGTGGTGCAAGGTTACAAGTTCAACTCCTATGAACATGAGTTTTAAATTTTTGTGTAGTTATAGGGTTTTTATGTAGTAATTGGGCTATTTGGTTGTTGGGCTTGGTAACTGTTGGCTTTCTATGTAGTTATAGGGGTTTTATGTAGTTAGTTGGCTATTTGGTTGTTGGGCTTGGTAACTGTTGGCATTATATGTAGTTATAGGCTATTTCGTAGGGTGACAGTTAGTTTTCTAGTTATTGTCGGACTTTAATTGTGCTATGAAGAGGAGTTTGTTCCAAATTGAGAATTTTTCATAACAAGAGGGAATTAAACGAGAAAGAAATGAAATGTAAATGATTCATAGAGGCTATATAAATCCAATATCAAAGATTTTGAGGTTCAAATGAGGTTTCCTTTGACAGATTACATGTACTTTTAAGTACTGTATAGGCCAAGGAAAAGGGTTTCACGGGTGCAAATTACCCGGAATTATCTTAAATTAAAAATAGGTAAATGAAACAGAGGCAGCACCCATAAGAAGGTGTTTCCGGAGCCAACCTGCAAAATTGTCAGCAGCTGGAGATTTAAGGGCCTCATAATTTAGTACGAGAACTATGAAAATACTGAACAGATCAGATCGTCCATGTATATTTGGTGTCCGATATTCCTCCCATCTCTTTACTGTTTGATCACTTTGGTTATGTAGGCTGTATCTCTCTCCTCCCTTTTATGGAGATATCTAGTCTAGAATCTTTTCCCCGGTTGAAAACAAGTTCCAGACTAATGTGCCAATGATGTACAATGCAACAGCTACCTTAAACACATCGTCCCAAGAACCTGCAACAAAATATTTTTTGGAGAAATAAATTCTTTCCATCCACAAAGAAAGTAAATAATTAAATTGAAATCGACACCAAAAAAAAATGAAATTATGAATGTTGGAAGCTTGGATGCACCTTTTTGGAGAATGTATCCAGTTGCAGCTGTACCAAAGACACCAGCTAGCACTCCCGCTGTGTTAGATAGTCCCAACAATACTCCCTGTAATTGAGAATCAAAGCTAAGATTGTTTTTCTAAAACATTTTTTATGTTTCAAAAAGCTTTTCTGAAGTTTCTTGCCAAGATATATAAGATAGAAAATATGAGCTTTGATAAAGCAGTGAGCTAAGATATAATTAAATAAATCTTTCCCAAGAATGATTGAAAAATGTAGGATAAATGATAGAGACAACTCACAGCATAACGGGGCCCAATGTCTTGGTGGTTCGAGTAAAGGCCAGATTGTGAGAATGCATCTGATCCCTGCAAAGATAACATAGCATCTATATTTTTGTCACAAGATTTTGTCCAAATAGATATCCGTGAAGAGAAAATCTTGAAACTAATTATTGTTTCTTTAAGAGCCTATCCTTTCACACGTAGCTTGTGCATTCTTATAAGAGTTGTTTTTGGCATTCATTAGTAATTTAATACACATATAAGCTACAGTAAAATACTAGAATTCATTGAAGGCTGCTGTAGCAATGTACAACTATCTAATGCTTTGGATAGTTGAATCTCACTCTGGCAAAAACTAACACTGGCCAGCTGTAGGATCGTTAAACTACTAGGGCCTACTACAGGTTCAACTATGGGATATAACACATTTTCCATTATTTGAAAAGCAATCACATTTCTACAATGTTTTTCTATTTTTTTTGTTCTGCTTAATACAAATTACTCATCTCTCATTAAAGTTGTGTTATTACCATCATCACCTTGATAACCCCCTTCCCTCCTCTACCCTACCCTACCCAAAAAGTAGTATACAATTACTTAAGCTTTCTAGATAGAGCTACTAGCAACAATTGAGAGTTTGAAAGACTTCATCAATTTGTGCAAGTTGGAGTAACTTATCTTAAATTTACATACAGAGTTAGAAATTTACATAGCATCTCCACAATTCCTGCCATAAATGATACCTCGCGAGAAAATGTGTGTCAACCAGAGAGGGTAATATATTCATTGAACATTAGCATTATGCAAAAATTTCTTGAAATAGTCTCACAAAAACCATATCCAAACTAAAGGGTGTCAGTTAGCAATTTACATAAAGAATTAAATATGATAGTTTCTATAAAAATTATTGGCCTGCTTTTCCAGCATAAAAGTATTCTCTGTTTTCATTTCAATAACCTGTTGACTTTTCTATGCTGAAGAAAATAACATTTGAGAGACTTCAACTAAAATCCACTGAACAAACCTGACTGCATGCCATGCATAGCACCGCCAAAGCAGGTGTCTTGATATGGCTCAGCTGTGTAAGGAAGAAGGCTGGCCCCAAAAACCCAATTGATTGCATTATCTGCAATATTGAAAGGTCTAGAAAAGAGTTATTCTCAGTGAAATGCAAAGTAAAAGGTGCTACATATTTCTACATGGCTCATTTGCCTCAAAACTATCAAATAGAAATTGAAAAGTCCAACCCACACTTCTCCTTAAAACCCAGGTATTAAGGAGAAGAAAACTGGAGCCTTAACTAGCACAGATGGGACAACTCTATGCGATGTGGGACACATTCCAACATACTCTCCTGGACCACAACATACAGTAGCCAGACAAACGGCACACCAATCACAAGGCCAACCAAGCTCTAATACCAAATTAAAAAGTCCAATTCACACTTCTCCTTAAAACTCAAGTATAAGGAGAGGAAAACTGGAACCTTATAGCCAGCACAGATGGCGGCAACTCCAAGCAATGTGGGAAACATTCCAACAATAGAAAGACAACTCCACTGTTTGGACTTTTATTTCAGAAAAAAGTTCAGACGTTGCTCCCTTTACAAGATATTTCCATGTTACATGTATATACAAAATAGAGCAGTACCAATCCTTGCCTTGCGAACTGCAGTTATGGAGAGACCTTTGCTCACAAGTGTGTCTGCAATCCATCCTCCTATATTCGCAAACACAGCCATGGTCAACCATGGCAATACACAAAGAAGCCCTGACTCAGTGAGGTTGAACTTCAACACCTGAGAAAACAACCATCAAGGAAAAGAAAAAATACTCTAGGTCATTTGTAAGATTACCTATAAACCATAATCATGGATCTGCATGTCAATCATTTTTTTTTTCATACATTGATACTTCTGTAAATAATAAGCATGTAATTGTTACACTTGCATGCTGAAAATTTTAATTAACTCATATTTAGAATATCAATGGACTAATATAGCTTGGTTTTGCTTTAGCATGCCCAGCAGCCAGATATAGTAAACGATACAGTAATAACAAGTTGCAGCGCCCCAGAGCAACAAGTCAGTATTGTTTGTTTGAGTTCACTGACATATTTACAAGATTTTGAGTTTAGCAGTAAATTACTGTCAACAAGCATAATTGGTTTCTGACAGAATTTCTCCTTGAAACCTGGCTGATGAGACTCAAAAGTTGGAAGGGCTAGGATGAAGTGTAAAAGATGAATTTAAGAAAAATAAAACGGTAGAAGTCAAAATTGAAATATAATAAACGCTTATAAGTTTGGACTACATTAATGCAACATTAAGGTAAGGGGGAATAGTGAAGTTAGAATATCCTTCTACAGATCTGCATTTCTCCAGACTGAATTCATGTACGTTGTACGGGTATCAAACAACTGTTAACAAGTTCGATTTGGGTTCATCATAGTTCCAATCTCCTATGGTTTTCTCAAGACTGGTTTGGGACAATTGGTGGCTTATCATGATATTAGAGCTCAGGTTGAGAGAGGTATGTGGTTCAAAGTCTCTCTCGTTAGCACTTGTTATTTGGTCCCTGTTTAGTTTCTTCTTCTCTGTTTGGTTGTTTACTTCTTCTATTTGCAAAACGTTTGAGGTGGGTGGTTGCTTGATAGAATTGGACAGGAATTGAAATTTATGAGGAACCCTTGCACACAATGCATTATTGAGCAGAAGGGATGAGTAGTGATAAAGTTTGTGCAAGCCAAAGAATCTATAAGAAAATATGTGTCCATATAGAAACTGATATTAAAGTTTTTCTGCAGGTATTGTATTTTTTTCACATTGGATGTTCATATCCTCAGGAAGGCTGAATTAATTCAAGTGTCAACACATAGATGAGCTTTACAAATATCTAATAATAAGAACAATAAAAACAACACAAATATTGGGAACGCATAATTTGTATTGCAGATTATCCAGCGTAAGAAATATGGAGATTGAAATATGAAAAATACCAAAAGGTTATCTCAACTATTTACCATTTTACAAATGTTACAAATACCTGATTATAGTAGGTAGGCATCCATGTCAGAAGAATGAAGGTTCCCCAATTATGGCAGAAATGGGAGATAATGAGAGCCCAAACAGGTGGTTTTGATAAAATTAGCCTCCATGGTATGACAGTCACAGGCTCCTTGGCACTGCTGCTACCCAAGATGAGCCTTTTTTCCTCTGCACTAAGCTCTGGATCTTCTTTAGGTGAGCTATATGCCTGGGAGAAGTCAAAGGCAGAAAGAATTTTTAGCAAGAACTTCTATCTGGAATGCAACTTGGGTTGACTCATTATATACATGTGCATATTAGAGATTGGGCCAGTGGATGGGGTTGTTGTCGTACTGATAATCCATCCTCTCAAATGGAGAATCTAAAGAAAATTAAATAACGCAAGGAAGCTAAACATAATTGATATCCTCAACCATGCCCAAAATAGTAACATTATTTTATAGAGACACTACAGAAATATACATTCTAGTAGAGATATTTAGAGTAATGAAGACATGATCCAGAAATATGTTATGAGTAGATGACAACTGAATTGATAGAGCCAATGCTCCTTTTAGAAAATTAGAATCAAAGTATAGTGTCGAACAATTAGATGTAGACAGTAGTTGTTGAGTTCTACAGCGGCGAACTCCATGGAATCCATTATAGTGATACTGCTATGTTGAAAAAATGCTAGATGTGCTCAATAGAGTGAAAATTTTGAATTACATCATGCTACTTTGAAATCTAGTGGTATTTCCCAGTGCACGGTTGTTTGCTTTTCAGCATGCTTTATTAGCTTTTCTATTCTCCTTCGAGCACATTTGGTATGGTGCTAGAACCCTCTTTAGAGATGTTCTTGTGGACATCGATCCAGATTTGGATACTCAAGTGGTATTTGGAGCAATCTAGAAACTTGGAGATCCAACTACAAGAAGACTAGTAGCCTGATGCAACATTGATTTCACATCTTTCACCTCAAATAACATTGACAGCCATGATGTGCAGCTATGAACCTCTCCTCTTGTATGGAGACTCTATAGGCAAATAAGGTCATGCAAATAATCTAAACAAGCTTGATATCCTCAACCATGTCACAGGCTATACACTTATTTTGAGGAAGCATCTAATCCTCCAGGTGAAATTTTAGTACATACAAAACAGAAACTGCTTGTCCAGTTATTGTTTATGTAACGAAAAACAGATTTGTAAAAAAAAAAAAAAGTCTTGATTCCAACCTATCATAACCAGAAAATGGAAACTAATTATTACACTTTCTACAGATTGTGCATTATGGCCTAAAGGCGGCAAAGATAATTTTGAATTGATCAAGTGACCATGTAAAATTCGTTTTTTAATTTGTTGAGGGGGAAATTTGTGCCTAATAAACGGGCCGACCTAAATTTCACATGGACCTTTAACCGTGCAACCGAGTTAACATAAAATGGGCGTTGGGCCAAGCTGAATGAGTTTGGACTATGGGCCGAGATAAGTTCACACGTCGGACATGGACCAGGCGAAGGATCTCGACCGAGCTAAGTATGCACAGTGAAGAATGACCAGGCTAAGATGACGAGGGCGACCCTTGACCAAGCTAAGAATCTTAGTCAAGGTGAAGGGTCGTGCGAAGTTTATCTGAGTAATGAGTAAATGACGCTTAACCGAGCAGAATATAGCGGACTATGCTAGTAGAATTCTGCAAGAGCCAACCGGCCAGAGCTAGCTCGGACATGAAGCGGCCTGGGACTTAACCGATTGAAATTAGCCCGGTTGAAGGTAGCTCGGCGGCTGTATACTATGTGGCCCAATTGTAGTGCGACGAGGAAAACCTGTCAATAGTACATGTCAATATTGTTTGGCTGTTTTGTCGATACTGTTTGACAGTATTGACGCGCACACGTGTAAGGAAATGAGAGGGAAGTACATCCACACGTCTAGCAAGGGACGAGCGAGGTAGTGCGCGCACAATCTTGGAAGGCAAGGGAACAGTCTATTAAAGATGCGCGACTCCACTAAGCAAAAGGTTGCAATTTTCTCTTTACTCAAGCTATCCTTGCTTAGTCTTTCTTCTCTCTCTAAGGGTGCTAACTTGACCGTCGGAGGGGTTTTCCCGCAACACACCCACCGGGTAGCTCACCGTCGTCGTGCTTTCAGGTTGAACGACATCGTTCGGAGCGACACGGAGCTTGGACGCAAGGAGTACGGAAATAAAGAATATTTACTCCCCGTACAGTAAGGAACTCATTTTTGCAAATTAAACTTCTTACTTCAAATGTAACTAAAGGAGAAAATACTTACTTTACTCAACCATAGTGCAAACCAGATACTTCCAAGGGAGCCGAATGAATAAAATACAGAAGCCCACCCAAACTTGTGGATTAAAATAGGAGAAAAAGCCAACCCTGTAACAGAACCAAGATACATGCCGCTGTATACAAATGCAAGTGATCTGCTTCTCTCCGATACAGGAATCCACTTCGAAAGTATATTATTCATAGCAGGCATAGCGACACCCTGGCAAGAAAATACACCAATTCTTCAAACAATAAAAATCTTGTATCCAAAACTGGGAACTAATGAATAAATCTAAAAGATAATATAATACATCACTTTAAATATCATTAGAAAAGCAATTGAAATATTATAAGCTACAAAATTGTATGAAATGACTTGAATTTCTTGGTTTACTCCAATTCACAAACTCACACTAAAAGTGGCATCTGTGTTAGCATGCATTGATCATTTGTTTCTTAGATTATCATGTTCATTAGAAAGAACACTCGGTGAAGTTAGCATATTCACTATGTTTCAGTAAAAAAATAGGAGCTTACACAAGCACAGGAATAAGTAGCAACATTGTAGTGTGGTTCCAGTAAGTGTGAGGACATGCAATAGGGAAAATCAATTCACACTGACAAAATTTAAGACAATAGCATTTTTATTTGTTGGGCCAAATCAGAAGCTCCAGTTTTGTACATGTAAATGTGCTACATGAACTATGCGAACTAAATGCATGTTCTGTGTGCTTCCATCAGTTAATTGTCTGCATATAACACATTCTTCCCTATTTAGACTGTACAAAAATATCAGACTTCATCTTACCTTTACAAAAAATGTTCTGGGAATATAGAGTAGTCATCATTAGATGAATACCAAAAAATCCTCTCATCCAAAACTGAAAACTAGTAAGACATGTTTCTTGGCTGCCAATAAACAAGATGGCTGAACCTTCAGTTTGACATTTAGCCAACAATACGGCAGCTTTAGGCATCATAGCATCCGGCACTAGAAAATAGATAGAGATTTTTAGGTAATCAATTGACTAAGATGTCAGTGTTGTACCAACAATACCTCACTGGTGCTTCATCATTTGGATGCCCCATTTCATAGGGAAACCAAATCTAGTTTTCATTATTCATTTTAGAAGCCAAACTACAACAATTAACACCCTCTAAAGGTAGACTAGATTCCAACTGGATATGTGCAATATTATTTCTGAATTTCAAAAAATAAAGAAAAAAATGAATCATCAAATAGTTTCAGGAGGTAGATCCATCTAGCCCAGTAAACCATAAAAGCACCTCAAAGGAGCAAAAGAAGAGGCTAACCTCACCAATCCCCATAAAGGCACGCATGACAAGCAAGAAAGGAAGCCCAACTCTGGCAGCAATAGGCGTCAAAACTGTTGCAACTGACCACCAGACCACTCCAAAACCCAATACTAGTTTCCCACCAATTTTATCTGCCCAGATACCTCCAACAATCTATTTGCCAAAGAAACATAAACAAAATCCAGTTAATATGGCAAGAATTAAGTTTTGACCTTCAATAAAAAAAATCACATCGAAGGACAATATCTCATCAAGAGCAATGAAGAGTTGATCAGTATTTCAAATGTGCAATCGCCAGAGTATGTGGATTACAATTTCGACCACTGGCTTAGATGATGACTGCCAGAGACATACAGATTCAAGATCGTGACAGTTAATTGTTCCCAGATGAAAGGAGCAAGAATGACCCACTATAGGTGATAAACAAGAAGGGTTGTGTGAGTGTGAGTGTGTGTGTGTGTGTGCCCGCTAGATATATCTGCATTGCAATTCTAAAAAGTCCAAGTATCAGGGTTGATACAACATATAAATGACAGTTGAAGATCAGAACTGATTGCCAGTTCTGAGTTAAGTGGAAAAAAAATATATTTAATCCCTTAGAACCATATATGTGGGTGGTAGAAGTTAGAAAAGGCACTTTTATGGAGATTAGCATCAATTCTAAAATTGCTTTTTCTAAAAAGAAAAAACTGCCAATGTTTGAGTCAAACCTGAGTGAGCAGATAGCCCCAGAAAAAGGAAGACTGAATGAGACCAACTGTTGCACTGTTGAAGTTAAACTCCTGTGACATTGGAAGTATTGCAATGCTCATATTCACCTAATATGAAAAATTTAGAGCAGTTAGAATCTGAAAATATGATTTCATCTTGGTCAAGAATTGTTCAATATAATAGAACTGCCTTGCAAGTTGCAACTACTTAGGAGGAGAAGAAATATTCACAGTGAAAGCTGAAAACCAGCAGCAAAGTTTAAAGTGCCATAGAAATAAACCATGTTAAATTTGAAACTTCATATTTCAGATATAATAATAAATTATGGGAGAAAACTAGACCATAACTCACTCTGTCCATGTTGCATAACAGAAATGCAGAAAAACATAGCAGTACTATCACCCAGCGCTTTGGAAACTGCTCCCACCAAGGTTTTATTTGCTCCACCCCTTCCACTAAAACAGCTTCACTTGACCCCTCCGATGACACAAATGGGTCCGCCTCTGTTCCAGTAATGTCATACTCATCAGATTCAGATTTGTAGCTAACACGGGTCATATTTACTTTTTCATGCTTTGACAACTGGTGTTTCCTGTTATTGATCCCAAACTTATCCAGATTTCTTGGTTGAACCCACTTGTTGCAAGAGGGAGATGAAGCAAGACAGCATTCACATATTCCTCTGATACTTCGCCTAGGATTAATGCTCATAGTTTTACCATTTGAATGACCAACAAGACGAAGAGATGGACTATATGAGTATCTAAATAAAGAAAAACTTCCCCTTTGAACATATAAATTTTTGTAGAACATGTTTGTATGCACATTCTGTCCAGGAGCAAAGCCCAGCCAGTCTCCACGGTGATGTGCTGTAGCTTGTTCTTTTTGATATATTTTTCCTGCCAATATAAGTATTGCCATATGAAAAATGCGAAGTTGAGTTGAACCTAATTTAAATTATAGGAGAATTACAAATGACAAAACATAAAACTAAATTGAATACATATCCGATGCAATTTACTCCTCCCTATATTCTGAAAGAATTCACAGATTCTCCAAAATTACACTAGGTTTGTCAGATTTCTTGGTCATTACTGGTCAGCCAACCTTACTATTCATCAAATCATCAAAAGTTCCAACAATTTCCCAGTAGCAACTAGTTCCCTAATCATTAATCACCAAAATGCAAGATAGCATGCAACTGAGCACATGATAAAGTGCATGCCAGAATTTGTTGCGCTATTGTTTCACAAGACACAAGCATCATGAGATCCATAAAGTAAGTTTAGCACAAGCATACATGGATATGCATTGTCAGTCAGATCACATTTAAAACCAATCCCAATACATGGTAAGGATTCTTTCAATGGCCAAATTTTAACCAGCTTTCCTAATAAGTAATCCGAATATGAAATATATCTATATATATTGTTGGACCATTTTAATATCTTTTATTTATTTATTTATATTTTTTTAATATGACCTTTTGGTCTTGTTCATGAATCTTATTTTGTCTTGTTCTTGAATCTCATTTTGTTTGGTGAATGGAGATTTATTGTTTTTTGGTGACCTTTTGTCTTGTTTATGAATGGAGATTAATTAGAGTTCATGAACTTGGTAGTGAGTTAATATCTGGAGACTCTCAATTTTCTCTAGTTTAATGGTCATTATTATTTTTTGGTGTAAATTGCAAGGTTCTAGTGGCTTATAAATAATTCCTCTCATCTACTCTTTTCTACACCAATTATTTTTCTATATTTGAAAGATTAATAGCCAAAGAAGGGTGTTTTTTCTTGGTGGAGTTTTGGATTCACCATCTTGTTCAGAGTTGGCCTAAACCATACGACAAGTGGTTGGGCTGTTGTATCCTGGAGGGGACAAGTCATAGTTTTTGTGACTGCTGCAACGATATTTGGATTCTTCCTACTGCAGTGGACTTGATCTCCTTAAAGAAAACAAGATATCCGTGCCTCAACCTGATCTAATTGTATCTCATTTTCTTTGCATTATTTATCAATAAAATATAATTCTTCTGGTATTTTCACCAACATATATATATGACTACAGAAAACACTATTAAATTGGATAACAATTTCAAATTTTTACCAATTTCAATTGGTTAAAGTTTCATGTATAACTGGCAAATCTTAAAACTTCCAGAAGTCCATTACAAATCAGCTCCAAAAATGCGACAAGGAAAACAGGACTGCATATACGGTGTGTTGTTAACAACCCACATTTAGGCAAAGATACATAGTCATTCTAGTATCTAAACTATCAAAGACCAAGGGATTGGTCTAGTGGATGAGGCGTGCTACCTTACTAGTTGTGATGTCTGAATTCAGGTCTTACTGTTACACTATGCAACTTCCCCTTTCCTATTGCCCTCTCCTACCGATTGTAAATAAATAAATAAATAAATAGAAAATAAAAAATATCTAAACCATCTTCAATTACTTAAATAAAACCCACAGTTTATCCGCTTGCAACGACAAGTATGTCCGAATTTCGAGAGTAATTCTTCTTGTTCTTCTTCTTCTTCTTTTTTTTTTTTTTTTTGTCATTTTTCTGTAACTGACAATGAAATAAAACCCTATCACCTCCCATTTAAGTAGGACTGAGCAAACAAATCAAAAAAAATTGTAAAGCAGTCCCATTCAGTCCAAAGCGCACTTCTTGGTTTGGTTTTCTCAATATATAGTTCGGTCCTATTCTTAAAATAAGTAAACCGTACACAACTTGATTCGTAGTTTTATCGTTATGGTTCCAATTTGAAACCGAACCAGACCATTTACATATATATATTGTGGAGTCACCCCATGTGTGAACACACTTGGCAATGGGAACACACTTGGCGGCTCACCAACCGGCGGCTCACCAACCCAAGTTTGGCCACCAACCACCTTGCCAAACCTCTTCACCTACTCCCTCTCGGTTGTGTATATATAGAGAGGTTGAGAGCTGAGTTACAACACAGCAGATTGCAGAGAGTGAGGATTAGAGAGAAAACAGAGAGAGAATTATTTACAGAGAGTTGTATAATTCCATTTGTATTTCTTTTATTCAATATAGTGAATCGCTGCCCGTGGACGTAGGCGAGTTGCCGAACCACGTTAAATCTTGTGTGTTATTGCTTGTTTGAGTTCCCTGGTGTGCCCCCGATCCACAACAATTGGTATCAGAGCTCGGGTTGCGAAAAATCGAATTTTTTCCGAAACTGCCCAGATTTCGAAGTGCTCGAAATCCACTTTTGAGCATACCAGGAGCAAGATCTCCCAGAGAGGAGTCCATAACAGCAAAGACAGAGCCCAAAAGACATAACACGCGCTCTCACGCGCGATCTGAAGGAAGAGAGTGAAACCCACGCTCGGCACGCGCCTCCACGCGCCGGTTGCCGGTCGGCGCGTCAGACCACGCGCCAACACGCGCCCGCACGCGCTCTTCAGCGAAGAAGACGAGCCACGTCATCGCCCCGTCACGCCCCGTCAGCGCCACGTCAGTCCACGTGTGCGCCACGTGTCACCGCCACGTCAGCCAGAGCCGCTGACCGAGCCGAGCCGAGCCGCCGTTGACTGCGCTGAGCCGCCGTTGACCAAGCCGCGTTGACCAGCGGACAAGCCGTTGACCGAGCCGCCGATCCTCCGTTGACCGCGCCGCCTGCGCCGTTGACTGAGCCGTTGACCAGAGAGATTTTCCGGTGCATCTCAGTGCACCAGATTCTGCAGATCTGACCCGTCGAAACTGTTTTGGCTTGATCTGAGGCATTCGGAGTCCGTTTTTGACGATCCAATAGTGCTTCCCAGCTATTTGGAGTATTCCGGACACATCCGTACGGTCAGTTTTTTGAATTGAAGTTTTAAAAAAAATGGCAGAATCTACAGAGTCCAGAGCAACCGAGTCCGTAAGTAATCCAGCGAGTACAAGTAACTCTAGGCATTGGACCCCGGTGTCCCATGCTAAGTTCGAGGTAGAGAAGTTTGATGGAAGCAGCAACTTCGGCATGTGGAGATGCGAAGTTAAAGATATGCTTGTCCAGATGAACCTGCACTTCACTCTGGGAGACAAACCAGATGACATGGACGGGATAGAATGGGAGAGGGTGAATCTCCTGGCCTGCAGTTCCATCCGACTTTGCCTTGCAAAAGAGGAGAAGTACGCCTTCACAGAGTATGATATTGCGAAGGACCTTTGGAAGGCGCTGGAAGATAAGTTCATGACAAAGAGCATTGAGAACCGGCTCTACTTGAAGAAGAGGTTGTTTCGTTTCGACTACAAGAAAGGTATTTCGATGAACGAACACCTAAATAACTTCAACAAAATTCTTACGGATTTGAAGAATTTGGATGATCACATTGGTGATGAAGATAAAGCACTGTTATTGTTGAATTCTTTGCCTGACTCGTATGATCATCTCACTACTACTTTACTGTACGGTAAAGAGAAGATCAAGTATGTTGATGTTGCAAACGCCTTGGTGAACAATGAGTTCAGAAGGAAAGATAAGTCTGCAAACAGGGACTCAGCATCCGAGGCATTGACGGTCAGAGGCAGAACAACTAACAGAAGATATGCAGGGCGAGGAAAGTCTCGCTCAAAATCCAGAGGGAAATCTGTAGACAGAAGCGTCTTGCAAAAGACGAGTGTGCTGCTTGTCGCCAGAAGGGGCATTGGGCAAAAGATTGTCCAATAAAGACAAGACAGAAGAAAGGTGAATTGCACGAGATGGAGATAATGGTGAAGGAGCAGCCTTCACAGTTTCATCATATGGCCAGTCTGATGAATGGATAATAGATTCCGGATGTTCATTCCATATGTGTCCTAACAAGCAGTGGTTCTCGAGCTTACGAGAGTTCGATGGAGGAGTTGTGCTGATGGGCAACGACCAAGCTTGCCAGACAAAGGGGATTGGAACAGTTCGACTGAAGATCCATGATGGAACAATCAGAATTCTTGAAGATGTACGGTATGTACCAGATCTAACCAAGAATCTCATCTCAGTGGGAGTTTTAGACTCCAAAGGTTACAGAGTAACCATGGAAGGTGGAGTCCTCAAAGTTGTTCGAGGAGCATTGGTTGCAATGAAGGGTACTCGACGGGGAAATTTATATTTCCTAGACGGCTCTACAGTCACAGGGAGAGTGGCTGTCTCCACCAGTTCCAGCTCAGAAGATGATGCATCAGACACTTCCAGACTTTGGCACATGCGCCTAGGGCATGTCGGTGAGAAGGCTTTACAAGGGTTGGTAAAGCAAGGCCTATTGAAAGGCGCCAAGACAGGGAAGCTTGAGTTCTGCGAGCATTGTGTATTGGGCAAGCAAACAAGAATCAAGTTTGGTACTGCTATTCATCGTACCAAAGGATTCTGACTACGTCACACCGACGTATGGGGTCCTTCCAAGAATGCTTCGTTGGGAGGTAAACACTACTTTGTGTCGTTCATTGATGATTTCTCCAGAAGAGTTTGGATTTACACAATGAAGCACAAAGATGAAGTCTTAGACATCTTTCTTATGTGGAAGAAGATGATAGAGACCCAGACAGGCAGAAAGATCAAGAAGCTCAGATCTGACAATGGTGGAGAATACACATCAGATCCTTCTTTGAGGTTTGCCAGAATGCAGGGATAGTGAGACATTTCACAGTTCCTGGAACACCGCAGCAGAATGGAGTTGCAGAACGCATGAACCGCACTTTGGTGGAGAAAGTCCGGTGTATGCTGTCACAGTCTGGAATGAGCAAGGCATTTTGGGGCGAGGCATTGAACTATGCTCGTCATCTTGTCAATAGACTACCTACTGCAGCACTAGGTGGGAAGACTCCCATGGAGGTATGGTCAGGAGTCCCAGCTACTGATTATGATCAGTTACGTATCTTTGGATGTCCAGCTTATTTTCATGTTACAGAATCAAAGTTGGATCCAAGAGCCAAGAAAGCCATCTTCTTGGGCTTCGGTGACGGTGTCAAAGGATACAGACTTTGGTGCCCTGAATCAAAGAAAGTTCTCATCAGAAGAGATGTTACCTTTGATGAGTCTGCAATGGTGAAGCAACCAGACCCTCAACAGAATGAGGAAGCATTGAAGAAGTCAGTGCAGGTGGAGTTTGAGACCCAAAGACTAGTCAGCCAATCAACCATCCTGAAGAAGTCTCAGAGGATAGCTCTGAAGAGAGTTCAGATGAAAATGAAGATCCAGAGGCTCCGCAACAATCAGAACCCATTGCAATCAGGAAAGGACAAAGGGTTACTAGGAAACCTGGTTGGATGACCGATATGGTAGCCTATGCACTTCCAATCATTGAAGACAATGTTCCTTGCACTTTCAAAGAAGCGTGCAGAATCCAGAAAGTGTCAAATGGAAGGAGGCTATGGATGAAGAGATCGGGTCACTTCACAAGAACCAGACTTGGGAGTTGGTGCAACTTCCAAAGGGAAAGAAAGCAATTGGGTGTAAGTGGGTTTACACCAAGAAGGAAGGCATTCCAGGCAAGACAACATCAGATTCAAAGCGATTGGTAGCTAAAGGCTACGCTCAGAAGGAAGGAATAGACTACAATGAGATATTCTCACCTGTTGTGAAGCACACGTCTATTCGCATCTTGTTAGCTTTGGTTGCACAGCTTGATCTCGAGCTCGCCCAACTCGACGTCAAAACTGCCTTCTTACATGGAGATCTTGATGAGGAGATATACATGTCCCAGCCAGATGGTTTTAAAGTTGCTGGAAAAGAAATTGGGCCTGTAAGCTGAACAAATCGTTGTACGGGTTGAAGCAATCCCCGAGACAGTGGTACAAGCGATTTGATCGGTTCATGATGGAGAAAGAATACACAAGAAGTCAATTTGATCATTGTGTATATTTCCGTAAGCTTCCCGACGGTTCCTTCATCTATTTGCTCTTATATGTAGATGATATGCTGATTGCATCTAAGAGCAAGGTGGAGATTGACAAACTCAAGGCACAGTTGGCAAGAGAGTTTGAAATGAAGGATTTGGGAGAAGCAAAGAAAATTCTTGGCATGGAGATCAAGAGAGACAGGAAGAAGGGCACGGTTTGTCTGACACAAACCCAGTATCTGAAAAGGTGTTAGACAGATTTGGCATCACTGGGAAAACCAAAGCTGTGAGTACACCATTGGCCCCTCATTTCAAGCTTAGTGCTTCGATGTCTCCGCGCACAGAAGAAGAACGGAAGCATATGGCACAGGTTCCATATGCAAATGCAGTTGGTGCATTAATGTATGCTATGGTTTGTACAAGGCCTGACATCTCGCATGCTGTGAGTATGGTAAGCAGGTATATGCATGATCCAGGAAAAGATCACTGGCAGGCAGTGAAATGGATCCTAAGGTACATACATGGCACAGTCAATCTGGGATTGAAGTTCGAGAGAGATAACCGACTCGGGCAGAATTTGGAAGGATATGTGGACTCAGATTATGCTGGTGACTTAGACAAACGCCGGTCAACAACAGGGTATTTATTTACGCTTGCTAAAGGGCCGGTGAGTTGGAGGTCAACGCTTCAGTCAACGGTGGCTTTGTCTACTACAGAGGCAGAGTACATGGCAGTGACAGAAGCCTTTAAGGAAGCTATTTGGCTACACGGGTTGATTGAAGACTTGGGAATTGTTCAGAAGCACGTTGAGGTGTTTTGTGACAGTCAGAGTGCCATTTGTTTGGCAAAGAACCAGGTTCATCATGCCCGCACCAAGCACATTGACGTCCGTTTCCATTTCATCCGAGAAATTGTGAATGAAGGGGATATTCTGCTTCAAAAGATTGGTACTGCAGATAATCCGGCCGATATGCTCACAAAGGTAGTTTCTGGGATCAAGTTCCAACGTTGTTTGGACTTGGTCAATATCTCTCGGAATTGAGCACCTCGGGTGCAAGGCAGTGTTGATCGATCACTATGGACAGAAGGCAAAGGCATGACAGTCAAGGGCATCTCAGCAGGGGGTGCAGGACATCCAATCAGGGGGTGTATGATATCTTGGTTTCGCACAAGTTCAAGTATAGCAGATGAAGACATCCGAGACAGGAAGCATGGAAGAGATCTGTGGGAGATAGGAGCAGAGGCTCTCTCCAAATCAGAGAGTGTGTTGAGTTGAGGATGTAAGATCCCTCCTCCTCTTGTATCTCTGGTGTATTATCTCTAGCTTCAGGGGATGCAGAGTCTCAGTGAAGAGATGCAGACTATGTTGAATTGTGGGCGTAACAAGATTAGCAGCAGTGTGTGCAGTGGTTCACCTCACATGGGTTGAGGGGGTGATTTGTGGAGTCACCCCATGTGTGAACACACTTGGCAATGGGAACACACTTGGCGGCTCACCAACCGGCGGCCCACCAACCAAGTTTGGCCACCAACCACCTTGCCAAACCTCTTCACCTACTCCCTCTCGGTTGTGTATATATAGAGAGGTTGAGAGCTGAGTTACAGCACAGCAGATTGCAGAGAGTGAGGATTAGAGAGAAAACAGAGAGAGAATTATTTACAGAGAGTTGTATAATTCCATTTGTATTTCTTTTATTCAATATAGTGAATCGCTGCCCGTGGACGTAGGCGAGTTGCCGAACCACGTTAAATCTTGTGTGTTATTGCTTGTTTGAGTTCCCTGGTGTGCCCCCGATCCACAACATATATATATATATATATTGCTTGATCTTTGAACAAGTTGTGATTATGATATAAATGATGACAAATTTGTTGAAAACCGTGGTTCCAAACCGAACAGAACCGTATTTTCATGGTTCGGTTTGGCTCCAAATTTTATAAAACAATAAGTGATGATTTGGTCTTGGTTTACTTCAAAACCGAACCAAATCGAACCATGCTCATCCCTACATTTAAGTGCCTAGCTCACTCACACTTTTACCATGGGTTTGGCTGAGCATTGGTTGCTATATCAATCCAATTCAATCAATTTAATCAATTTCTTTCATAATGTAGCAATTACCATACACAACTCACACTCCAAAAAATAATAATATTAATAAATGTAGCGTTAATAACATTCTCTACTCAACAGACACGAAATCGAGACATGTTCAAATATCAAATTAAAATAAAAATTGAGCTCAGACAAGCAAGTTCGAGTAAATACATTGGATTATGCACATATATTGTAGATTTATATACAGATATACAAGAATTGGGAAGGGAAATCCATACCTGAATCGATGAAATAACCGAAATTCCGATTGGAAAGAACAGAGCCGATTGCCATTGTTTCGTTCAACAGCGATTGTCAACACACTCGGATGTGATGCCTCCGGAACCTCAAGCTATTCCACCATCTCTCTCTCTCTCTCTCTCTCTCTCTAGCTTCACACACACACACACTCACTCACTCTCTCTCTCTCTGAGTGGATAATGGAATGGGATGTGTTTGATATGAATTTTGTGCCAAGTTTTTTTCTCCTGTTTTTCAAAAGCGGGAAAAAAATCCCAGTGGCGTTGGCGAAAGGGAAGGTCGGGAGTCTGACACGTGGCATTTCATCCTCAGTGGGGAGGAGAAGTATGAAAGTACGCAAATACCCCCGACGCGATTGCTGAATTTTTTGCGGTGTTTAAGGGTGGTAAGTGGGTAAATAAGAAGCGCAAAGATGGGTATTATTGGGAATTCAGTTGGGAAATGTTGGGTCGTGTTTTTGCCAAAAAGGCCTTTTCAGTTTTTTTTTTTTTTTTTGGTGTGTTATGTAGGGTGTTATGGACTAGTTTATACAGACAAGATTAAGGTCTCGTTTAGGAATAGGCTATTTTAATAATTTTTTAACTTTCTGATTAAAATATGAGGTAAAAAAAATTAGTATATTTGGGATGACTTTTTAGCTTTTTACAAAAAGATGGGTAAAAAATAGAGAGAAAAGGGAATTTTTGACTTTTTGACATAAGTTGTTGACTTTTTTATTTTTTCAGTAACTTTTTTACTTTTAAACTAACATAGTCACTTGCCAAACGAAGCCTAAGTCCTTTTAGTCTAAATAAAGCTTCCAAAACAAGGTTTACATCTTACTATCATGACTTCAATACGTTTATAGACTAAGAAATTGGAATTTAGGATTTGGTGCCGTTTTGGGAAGCTTGATAAAAAGTTGCGTTTTATCAAAGGGAAAAAACGCAGAACACACCAAAAATGCAGAACACACCATTTGGGAAGACCCAAAAACGCAACTCGGCCATTTACCAAACTACCCTTATCTCATAAATTGGGGTCTAGGGCAAAACGAGGCCACATTTGCCTTATTCAGAGTCTGGTTGCGATAGCGAAATCTCCTTCAAGCAGCGTCATGTAACTCCCTCGAACAACTGACGACCTTGCCGTCCCCCGCCGAAGCTGTTGCCGGATTCGTCGTCCACGTCCTCGCCTTGGCCGGATCTGCACCATCAGGTACGCCGAAAACCGTCTTCCATTTATTATCTTCTCGCAAGTAATGACAGATCCAAAACCATGGCAACAGTTGTTCTCGATCTTGTGGACGACCTGCACTTGTGATTTCAGATGACATTCATAATGGTTGGTCCATATTGGTTTGCACTTGTGATTTCGGATGTGAAAAAATGATTGATCCGATCTGAAACACCAAGGTGTTCTGTACTTAGAACAGCTGCAGATTAACAAAATGACAAATTGATCTAAGAATTCTAATGCATCCCATTAACTAAAGTGTAGTATATATATATATATGTAATATATACGGTGAAGTGGATTTATTGTATGAATGTTGCACTCTTTCATGGATTGGACACCATACTCTGTTTTTATGAGCGCACACAATACTCTGTTTTTATGATGCTGTTGGTACAACTTCTACAAAGCTTAAAGTTGATAATCATATAACACAAACTAAAAAAGAAAACTTGTTTCTGGTGGTGATATGAAAAGGCTAAATTCCAAGACACATCAAAGCACACCATGAGAAAGATATCAAAGTGATTCTATATCCATCATCTTTGTGGTGTCTTAATAATTTGAAATCCCAGTAGAAAATTTCTGGTGGCTGTTAGGATGAATTTGCTATCACTACAGGGGTTAGTTTAGTAAGAGGTTTCACTGTTTTTCTAGTGGCTGTTAGGATGAATTTTATAGTTCTCTTTTTGGTAATTGAAATTGAAAGTTAACTTGTGTTTTTCTAGTTCTTATGATCAACAAAGTGCATTTAGGTCTAGAGTTTTTCTAATATTGATAATTCAAATAGAAGCTAAACATAATAAAGGGAGAAGAACATAGAGAATAGAAAGAAATCCATTTCCCATTAGTTCATTACCTAACCATTGTATCTTTCTTTTTTCAATGATCTTCTGGAGGTTCCATGATCTATCACAGTTTTGCAGACACACACACACACACACACACACACAGAAGGTCATACAACACTCACGTAGTATTTACAGTTAATTCGACATGTAGTTCAATAAATAATTTGTTATTAGAAGAATTTTGTAAGTCATTTCTTACTACATCTTTTACATAAAATCATTACATTTTTGCACGTATTTGTTTGGTTGCCTTGAATGTAAGGGGTTTTTTTTTGGAATTTTATACTTGGCTATATTAACTGCTAACTGCTAATTAGTTTAGTAAAATTCTCTCAATATATTTAGGGACCATTAACCAGGAACAATTGAGCAAGTAGATTTTTGGAGCATTTTTCATCCCTATTCATAACCATAGCAAATGAGTCACCTAAAGCATAATGCAAGCACATTGTCAGTAAAAACAAATCAAAGGGAGTGAAAATATAAAGTGCAAATGTAAACAACAAAAAGGCTAGAGTCCCGACACACCACTAAACTAGCATGTTGAAGTATTAACCTAAATTCAAAATGAACTTGTTTCAGTTACTGTCTTTCATTCCGCACAGTAGATTACATTAGTTCAATTTATAACATGAACAAAAAAATCAAAGGAGTATATAGATGGCGTCCTCCATGTCAAGTGCCACTTCATCATGGCCACCGAGGATGTGTGATTGTGGGTTTGGACATTGCGTTGTAAAGATATCAAGATCCGCCAAAAACCCTGGTCGTGCGTTCTACGTTTGCCCTAGAACTACGGTGCGTTTGTGTTGCCACTTTCTTATGCACTTAGTCATGTCGTCGTTCATTTGTGGTTGTGTCGTATAGTATGCATGTTAACTATCTATTGCAATTTTGTCCAGCAGAGATGTGCGTCGTGGGTTGGTTGGTGTGACGAGTTTCGCAGCACCAGTTTGCGTACTGACTAGCCACATAATGATGTCGATCAGGGGTTACGAGCGGACGTTGCGCGCATAGATTAAAGCCTACGTATGCTTAGGACCGTCGTCGTTTTTTTGTGCGTTGTTGTTTTGGTGTTGTTGTTTTGGATGTGATGTATTGTCATGGAAATTGCTGCATAGTTACTTTTTGTATGACATATGTACTTTGCTGTCAGTTAGATGTTTTGGTCCTGTTACATAAGATTTCCCCAACGTGTAGTACAAACGGACTTTGTCTTTCAGAAAGTGTTGTACTGTTTGTTGTTATTACTGCAGTAATTGTGTTTACACTTTTATTTCACTTTTGGCCATGCAAACAATATGTACTGTACTTCATTTCTTTCTATATTGCATTGTAAATGTTACAAGCAGACAGCACTACTCATGGCAACAAACCGATCATCACCCCGTACCCTTCAAAGTCTCGAGGTAACGCTGTCACAGCAACCCAACCCAGCCAGTCACAATGCCAATTAGACACGACAACAAAGCTGTTTCTTCAACTCATCATTGCTAAATAGAAGGTGGTAATCGACAATCGTACGGATTGTCCATGGCAGATTAAGAACGTAGCAAACAAATTTCTTACAGAAAACCGGCCTACTACATTCAGCCAACAAATGAAAAACAAGTTTGACAACTTGAAGAAGATTGGGTCGCCTGGAAGAAGTTGGAGAATGCCAGCCACGGCTTGACAGGGCTTGGGTACGACCATGAGACAGGCTTGTTCACTGCACCTAACCATTGGTGGGCCAAAATGCAAGCAGTATGTTTTCACAAAACTTTTATGTTCCCCAGTACTGTTGTACTAGTATCGCTAATTTTAGTTGCCATATTTTGTTGACATAACTATTTTCAACAAATCATAGCACTTGTTGAACATACTACTTTAACATATGTTGGTCAACCCACAACGTGCAATGTGTACACTTAATTCAAGAGTTACATTTGTTGTTTTGTAATTACATTTCAAGTTGTACTGACATATGTGTTTTCTCCTTCACAGATAAACAACCGATGTGCTAAATTCAAGAGTAAGCCTCTAGAGCACGTGGATCTCATGGAGCAGGTGTACTCTGGCACAGCAGCGACGGGGAAACATGCATGGACTCCAACAGAAGTGCGCGATGATGCTGCTACTGCGACCAATGCCATGGACGTGGATAGCGAGATGGGACCTCTCAGTGCAAGCACACCACCACAGCCGGGCCATGACACTATCAGGGAGAACGTGGTTGATAGTAAGCCCCTCTTTGAGGATGCTCCCCCCCAGTCAACCGTGGATGGATCAGCCAATCCAAAAGCGCAAACGTGGCAGCGCCTGGTACTGTTGCTAGTAGCATGGACAATCTCATGGAAGTAGTGAGCAAACAAAACAGGGAGCTGAAAATCACGCAATACGTTGTCACGGGTAAAGGTGACAACACGGTGGGGGACTGTCTTGCACGGCTTATGAGCACGCCTGGATTAGAGCCCGGCGGTAAGTTGTTCTCATTCGCATGCGGCATAATGGATTCACCCGATAATCGGGACATCATCATGGCCCTCCCCCAGAATTACATTGTCAACTGGTTGACAAAGAAGCGTACCTGCACGCCGGCCAATGTTGGCAGGGATCGTGAAGGGAGGACACGGCTGTTCGGGAGTGGTGGTGCTGTTGACTTGGACTAGGCCTTTGTGGTTGGATTGTCATTTTACTATTTGGTTATCATGAGATTGTAGTATATTATGTATGTTTGTATTGTTTTTTATTTTTTATTTTATTTTTGGGATGGTGAAGTCTCGAGACAGTTCGCCTTTCTTTTATTTTGGTGTGGACGTGTATGTATGATTCGCATGACGGTTTGCAACCGATATGCGAGTATACACGCCACAAGGTGGCACTGTTTGTCACATTGCTTGTTAGTTATGCCACAACTTTTGGCCAGGGTATGTACATGCAACTCTTGCAGGCTCTTTTGGTTTGTTGTGTTATTATTTATTTTATTTGCTCATTGTCACATGCAGATGGTGAGTTTGTGGGGCAGACATTAGTTTGCTGGGAAAAAAAAGAGGGCAACATCGTACAATGTATTTGGATTGAATTGTTAAATCTATTTTATAATTGTCAAAACGAAAATTGGTTTTACAAAAGCAAACACTAATTTGCTACAAAATTAAAAAGTAGATAATGTAGTCTCCAGGAAGGTTTAAAAAACTTGAAAATGATGGGTTTTTTTGAACTATGTGAAATTAATTTTTGTGACCAAAAAAAAAAAGTAGGATGCAAAGTAGTTACATTTCTTTAATTGACTTATTATTCAAAAATTATTTATTTATTGTGTAAACTTATTTATTCAAATTATTTAATAGGCAGCAAAGTACTTACATTTCAATAAATAAAAAAATTTATTTATTGGGTGCTTTTTATTTATTTAATGCAAAACATTTTTGTTTTCATTATCTTATTTATTTACATTTCTTCATGTACATTATTTATTCCAAAACGATTCACATCAAATATTGAAAAAGTTGATGTGGCATACGTCAATCAGAAGCACATGAAAGTTAGATGCTTATATACAAGCATGCAAACTACAAATTGTACAAACTTGGAAATGTAGTAGCATTTACATGGTAGTGTGATGGTGTACTATGCTTTGGACAATCATATGCCCACGGTAACACACGTTGATAGCAGTTGAATATGCTTCTGCAGGAGTGTTATATATCATGGAGTTATGCAACTCATTTCGACAATTAAGCACTACAGCTGGTAGTTCTTATTTCATATAATTTGCAACGTCTATGGATGCACAAGAGGGTACTAGCTCGAGAGTCGTACGCAATGGCCAAATAAATGTTTGGATACGAGAGACGATCAGAGAAATGGAGTCGACGACATCAATGATTGGGTGGAAATTGCTCGCTTGCAACGAGTACGCTATGTTGACAGGACTCCGTTTCACACATCCGTATTGACTGGTAGCAATGTGGATGCAGGAGGTGCTTCGAGGAAGGAATGAAGCATTTCAGCGAAATTTTCGGATGTCACAGAATGTGTTCTTGATGTTGTGCAAGACATTAGTTGAGGATTGCGGCCTCCCAGTGCCAAACGTCCCATGTGTAAACGTAGTTAAAAGTGTCGGCATGTTCATATTCATGTTACGGGGTTTCACGAGTTGGGACATAGAAGACCGTTTTCAACACTCGGGGGAAACAGTCTGGCGTCACGTAATGCGAGTTCTTAAAGCGACAAAGTTGTTCACGAGAGCACACTGCCAACCGACAAGGTCACACACACAGTAGACATCCGTACTTAGAGTCCCGACGAAAATATTTCCCATTCAAAGTGAGGGTATTTATTTTTGGCACATTTAATTATAAATAGTAGCAACCGTGCAGAAAGTAAGGCAAACTTTTTTTAGGTAGTAGCATTTCTCCTTCACATGATGTTGTGTGATTCTGCAGGACTGTATTAGCACGCTTGACGGCACACATGTGGAGGCACATCTCCCGCCTCAGGAGGCACCGCCATATTTTGGCCGTAAAGGACTGCACACGTAAAACATACTTGCAGTGTGTGATTTCGATTTGTGTTTTGCTTTTATATCTTGCGGATGGGAGGGAAATATGCATGACAGTAGAGTTTTTAACGAAGTAACACAGGACCCACGCAAACGAAATTTTCAACACGGTGCACTCCTCCTTACGGAGTGCAATTGAACGTACGTTCGGCGTATGGAAAGCGCGATGGGGATTCCTACATAACATGTCGCGATATGATTTCGGGAAAGTGCATGTGCCATTGGTTGGGGCTTCAATGGCAATACATAATTTTATACGTCGCAACTCGAGCGACGATGAAGCATTCAACAAGGTTGCGAATGCAGAGAATTTTACATTCAACAACATGCCAAATGTTGACGGTCTTGGTGACGATGATGATGGTGAACCAGAGGGCGACGATGACGTACGTATGAACGAAGTGAGGAAATCAATACGGAATGAATTAGTGCGACATCGGCATCAACTTGGGTTGTAAATCTTGTTCGGTCTGTACGAGTGATGGCAAACGAAATGAATGTGTGAAACTGTTGAAATTCAAAAAAATGTACGGTTCTGTTGGTAAGTTGCAGTTCTGAAGGTGTGTTACCAAATTGTAATGTGAAATTAATTAATTAAGAGCGCATTTTGTTGGGAAAAATTAAGAAAATAAATATGCCATGCAATTATAATAATAAAAATAATTAACAAAACTGTCATAATAATTTTAAAAAATTTGCTACAGGTATTTTGGTCTTTTGCAATAATTGTTTGGATAATTTGGTAATTGTTTGTATAAAAAAAATAATACATTACTAATAAACTTGTAAAATAAAAAATAAATTCGTAAAAAAGAGAATAATAAATTTGTAATAATAAAAAGTATTTGGTAAAATTTGGAAACTATAGTACTAATTAAAAAAATTAAAATTTGTTGGAACATCTGGTGGCTGTTACATTCAAAACAGTGTTGACGTACTAAAGGGCAAATCGTAATTTTCATTAAAAGGTAAGGGTATTTTCGTCATTTTGCAGTGATTTGACACTTTTAAAAAAATTAAACCAAAAATAAAAAAGTCAGCTTTTACCAACTTCTCAATCACCTCCAAAAAAGCCAAAAAGCTTGGTAAAAAGCCAAAAGTCAGCTTTTTACCAACTTCCCAAATCACCTCCAAAAAAGGCTAAAAAGCTTGGTAAAAGCCAAAAGCCAGCTTTTTACCAACTTCCCAACACACCCCAAGGAAAATAACAAACATCGAGACCCTTATCACCCACTAAACCAACCATGGTTTCCTTTTCAGTGATTCCACTTGAAAAGAGTCGGAAAAGGGTTAAAAACAGCCTATTTTGGCCACTGAGAAATAATTAATTAACCTATCAAATTGTGATTTGTCAAAAATTTTAAGATTTGAAATTTTTAAAAAATACAATAAATCTTATAAATTTGATATAATTATATTAAAAAAATTTATATATTTTAATTCATAATTAAGTATATGACAAATTAAAAGTTGATATCTATTATTTCATATCATTATAAGTAAAATTGTGAGAGTTTTATTAAGAATTTCAAATATTTTCTTATCATAAAATCCTAAAAAACATAATATTATTTTATCTTTTATATTGAAATTTATACTTTATCTTATATATCTTTGTATTAGGAGTGATTGTGAATCGATTTAGATTGAATATCCTCCCATCTTTTATCTGTTCAAATTAAAAAGTGTTTTGAGAAGATGGTTAAAAGTTGATTTTTTAACTTTTTTTACTATTGTATATGAGAATTAATATAATCCAAAATAAATTAAAAACTAATTTTTAACTTTTAACCCATATCCTCAAATGACTTTAAGTTAATTTTAACATTCGCATTTTAGTTTCTCCTCTCTCTTTCTTTTACTACCTTTTAAGCAATATAGGTGCTTTATTGGCTCTTGTTTGTCTCCACCATTGCAACCATAACACTCCAAAGAAGATGTCATTCGTTTGATGAGAAATGAAAATAAATATTCAAAATTTAAATGTATGTCTAATTAACGAATGTGAATTGAGTGAGTTATATAGGTTGAAGAGTGAATGGGAATCGGTTTGAGCTATATTATTTTAGTCTTTTTTAAAATTAATTTTTAGGCTCAAAATTTTTAAGAAAAAATTAGTAAAACATCTCTCTCCAACTCTGAGTAGTAGGAGAAATCTAATATATTTTTTCTTATTAGTTAAGGTCTCTCAATAATATTATTAGATAAATTTCAACTATTTACAACGAAATTTCTCTGTGAAGAGTTACAAATCACTGTGAAAATGTTAAGTGACCCCTAACTATTATGAAAATGTTGCATATCATTTATCTTATAAAATCTTAATACTAGGGATTTTAAATTAAAAACCCCGATTTTTAATTCTTCATTTTTTATAACCAAAATAAAGACGTAACTTTCATATTTTATAAATAACTAACATAATTATTAAATAAATGCTTTTTTTAACACACAAAAGCATAACATCATTTTTTTAGGGATGTTGACGATTGAGTTGAGTCGAGTAGCCACATATCCATCCTTCATTCGAACTTAGTTGGATTGAAAAAAATACATCTTTATCCGTCCAAAAAAACCATCGAACCATCTATTATGTGACATATTGATTCGAGCCATTCATTTTTAACAAGTTGAGTAGATGTTTGCGTTGTTGGGGTATATCTCCTTAGTGGAGTATGAGACCTAATTAGTTTGTTAAAAGAATTTTAATTTGGTTTGGTTTGGGTATAATATATTTTATATATTATATCTAATTTTTGGAGGCCCAATGAGTATTTAATATTCAGTTGGGTAGCAACTATGGTTTTGAATAAAAGCCTAAGAGATATATTTGGTATTGTTTTGGTATATCTTCTAAAAAGAGAGAGCAACAGCCATATTCATGGATTCATCCTTGGTCACTGTGTTGGGTGAATTTCTCAATTGGTGTTTTGGCCAATGTTGTGCTTGATTGGTTGATGCGGTTGCTATCTCTAATTCGAAGCTGACTTGGTTTATTATTTTGAGTTTTCTTCAACTCTGTTTCGAAGATTTTTGTTCGTCTATTTGGTGAGGTCTTTCCTCTTGATTATTTATGATTATTTGAAATTCATCTAAGGGTGGTTTGTGAGACCATTCGTGTCTCGTTTGTAATCGTTTGAAAACTTTTTGGTTGATAGTGGAATCGGATTTCGATCCTGTGGATGTACCTCACATTGAGGGAACCACGTAAAAATTCTTGTGTTACTGTTGATTTAATTTTTTGCATTAGTTTTTATTCCCATTGATTGATTTACTTGTGGAAAATCATATATTTCCCCTAACAACTGGTATCAGAGCTTACAGTTAATTTGAGATTATTTTTTTGTGTAAATCAATGGAAGAGAATGTGGGTCGTATGTCTAGCTTCAATGGAAGCAATTGGGGTAACTTGAAAAACTAAAATGGATGACCTATTATTTTGTAAAGATTTGTATGGACCCATTGAGGGTGATAGTGGCAAACCTGAGGGTATGAAAGATGATGAATGGAAGAGGCTTAATCGAAAAGCCATTGGTGTTATCCGTCAATGGATTGATGATAGTGTGTTTCATCATGTTGCTACTGAAACTTCAACACATGATTTATGAAAAAAATTAGAAGGCATTTATGACAGGAAATCAACCACAAATAAAACTTTTATGTTTCTTAAGTTGGTTAATTTAAAATATAAAAATGACAACCCTATTCCGGAACATTTGAATGAAATAAAGAGTATTGTTAACCAACTTGCTTCTATGAAAATTATTTTTGATGATGAGTTGCAGGCTTTGATGCTACTTAGTTCTTTGCTCGAAAGTTGGGAGACTTTGGTTGTGACAGTTAGTAATTCAGCACCCGATGGAGTTGTCACAATGAGCCAAGTCACTAGTAGCTTGTTAAATAAAGAAACTAGAAGAAAATCAGTGGATTCCTCTCATTTAGAAGCATTTGTTGTGAGAGGCCGAAGCAAAATAAGGGGGAGGAGTGAGACTCCTCATGATCGTGATCAAAGTCGTGACAAATCAAGAGATGGTTCTTTTTCAAAGAAAAACATTCAGTGCTATTATTGCCATGAGAAAGGGCACATGAAGCAGGAATGCCGAAAGCTCAAGAATAAGGAGAAAATGCGTGACAAAAGTGTGGATAAGAAGCAAGAAGACACAACGGAGATTACTACCGATGATCTCATGGTCGTTTGTGAAGATGATTGTATCAATTTTGTGGGCCAAGAGAGCAATTGGGTAATTGATTCCGGTGCTTCTTTTCATGTGACTTCTTGAGTTGATTTCTTCACTATCTACACCAAAGGAGATTATGGTTTTGTTCGAATGGGTAATGAAGGTTTGTCCAAGATTATTGGCATGGATGATGTTTGCTTGGAAACAAATTTGGGCTGCAAGTTGTTGCTTAAAAATGCGAGGCATGTTCTCGACATTCGCCTCAATTTGGTCTCTACCGAGAAGTTAGATGATGAAAGCTTCAACAATAAATTTGATGATGGAATATGGAAGCTCACAAAGAGTTCTTTGGTGGTGGTTAAGTGCAAGAATGCTCATACACTTTCTTCGATGTAAGGAAAAATTTGTAAAGGTGTTATCAATGCACTTGAAGATGATACTTCTACCGAATTGTGGCATAAGCGGCTTGGCCATATGAATGAAAATGAGCTACAAGTTTTGTTCAAGAAAAAGTTTCTACCCGGTTTGAAAGGTACACATCTTAAAACTTGTTTTGTTTGGCGAGTAAACAAATAGAATTTCTTTCATAAAAATGTTACTTCTAGAAAAGAAAATGTTTTTGGAGTTGATTCACTCGGATGTTTTGGTCCTTTGAAAGTTAGAACACATAGTGGTACACTTTATTTTGTTACTTTCATTGATGATTATTCAAGGAAAGTTTGAGCTTTATACTAAAACTAAAATCAAGTTCTAGATGTATTTAAGCATTTTCAGGCCATGGTTGAAAAAGAAACATGGCAGAAATTAAAGTGCATCCGAACTGACAATGGTGGTAAATACCTTAGGCCATTTGATGAGTATTGTCACAGCCAAGGTATTCGGCACCAAAAGACAGTTAAGAAGACTCCTTAACAAAATGGCGTTGCCAAGAGGATGAACCGCACCATTATGGAAAGAACAAGGTGTCTGCTTTCACATGCTAAATTGCCAAGATCCTTTTGGGGTGAGGCAATGAGGATAGCAGTTGACGTGATTAATTTGTATCCTTCATATCCTTTGAATGGTGATGTTCCAGAAAGAGTTTGGACCGGCAAAGATGTGTCTTATGAGCATTTGAGAGTGTTTGGTTACCGAGCCTTTGTTCATATTCCAAAAGATGAGAGGTCCAAGCTCGATAATAAGTCAAGATATTGTATTTTTCTTGGCTATGGGAGTGAAGAATTTGGTTATAGATTGTGGGATCCGGTCAACAACAAAGTCATTTGAAGCCGGGATGTTGTATTTCTTGAAGACCAAACAATTGAAGACTTTGGCAAAGGTGATCAATTAGAGCCAAAAACTAGTGATCTCATTGACATGGATCCATCTCCTTCATCTTCAATTGATGATGAAAATAGGGGAGATGTGCAGCCACCTATTGAAGATGTGGAGGATAATGCTAATCTTAATGAAGTTGAGCCAGAAATTGAGGAAGAGCTAAAACTAACCATCGAAAGCGGGTAAATAAAAGTGAGAAAGACGTGGGGTTGGAAGACATTCACACACTCACGCACACTTATTACAACAGTTGTGCCCTCTCGACGGAGGGTCCGAATAAATACGCTAAGCTAGCTATGCTAAGCTAATCAACTAATCTAATAATCTAATTAGACTACTTATTACACAACCAAATTGAATAACTAGTAAATACTAAACTAATTATTACAGAACTCTAACTAATTAACAAATGAATTAATCCTCGAACTCCGCTCCGCGCGCGAGGGCGCGAATCGTTGTTCTAGCTACTACAGTTCAGACTCCTGTCACGGTTCTGAATCTAATCTCATAAAGTGCAATGTAACACTGATAAATCACCAAAGAGTCCAAATCCAGCAAATCGTTTTGGAAAATGGATTTTAATCAAAAAGTGCCAAACATGGATTGCTTTGCCAAATTTCAGAGTCGCCACCTAAATATTTTGTTTTGGGAAATTTAGGAAACCCTGACTCGTGCCTAAGGCCACGTGTCCGTCATCACCAAAGTTGCCTCGGCTCGGGAACTTGGGTACGAGAGGGGGAAGGTCATGAAATGAGCACCCCCACTCGCCCGATCAAAGGATCGGCCTTTACTAACATGATATGTTATTTTTGAAAACACATGTGTTCTTATTCAGATTTATTAGCTAGCTTACTATGTGATGCGCACAACATACAAGTATAGACTAAATCACTCAAGTTGGAACAAAACATCTCATGTTTGTTTGTTTGAAAATGGTTTGAAAGTGCTACTCGCAAGTAGGCTAAGTCGTGGATTTGCCACCCTCAAGTGGGCTTAGAAACATGATTTTGCCACTTCAAGTGGGCTTAAAACTCGCATTTTGATGAATTATTCCAATTCAAGCAATCCAACCTTCATCCACAGGCATTTATGCAGTTAATCACTTAAGCAATTAGCCTCATGGCAAGTATGCTAAACATGGTAACACTTACACGCATGCAAGGATGCTAAAGCGTAAACACTCACAGTGTACCCCGAGCCAAAAAAGAAGCTAGTTAGTAATCAATGCATGATCCTAGCTATTTTAAGATGCCTAATGCAACACATGCAAAAATGCAACTAAGACAGGCTCGGCTATTCTAAGATATCATGTGAATGCAACTTGATACATGTATTCAAATTGGTATTGAAATACAATGCAGTTTGTATGATGCGTCGAGCCCGATGCATGCAAGACGAATGAATGAATGCAAACATGCAAGCATAAGTATACTAATTGAAATATGTCCTAAAACTAACCATCGAAAGCGGTTAAGTAAAAAGGAGAAAGAAATGGGGGTTGGAGGACATGCATCACACACACGCACACTTATTACAACATTTGCCCTCTCGACGGAGGGTCCAAATGAATACGCTAAGCTATTCTAACTAATCTAATGATCTAATTAGACTAATTATTACACAATCAAATTGAATATCTAGCTAACACTAAGCTAATTATTACAAAACTTTTAACTAATCAAATGAAGTAATTAAGTTACAACACCGAATGCAAATTAACAAGTAAAGCGCTAAATCAGGCTGCCTCAGCTCTGCCTTGAACAAGGAAGGATGCATGCTCTCGATTTCCGTCCCGAAAAGCTCTCCAAATGCTGTTTAGAGGCTCTGCCTGCAGGGTGTCCTTGAGAACTAGCTGCTGGATCTCACCAAAACAGTGCTAGGGAGTGCACCAGTGGCCTGCCGGCCATGAGGAGTGGCTGCCGACCCCCCTGCCAACCAAGAGTGTACACTGCCGGCCATAATGAAGATCTACCGGCCAACAGTAAGAGGGTGTCGGCCACTGGTGTGCTGTGACACCAAGCTGCAGCAGAGCATAAAATAGAGAAAATGGAGGGTCTCTCAAAGGTGTGTACGCATTATGCCACTCCATATCACTTCAAAACATCAATGGAATGGGCATCATTGGATCCAAGACCATCAATCACGCATCTCGATGTATGATGGCTAAAGATCCAACATGTGAAAATTCAATAAATGCATGACAAACAAGACACCAAGACCATCTCCTTATCATGAGAAATCAAAGGTAATGGAGACCAAGGGAGATTGGCTCATTTCATCACTTCAAGTATGAAATGAGCTAATCCACCTTGTGTTCAAACACAACACCGTGTTGAACACAATGCAATGCACACAAACAACATGACATGCAAAACTCTCATACTAATCTTGGCATGAAATGCAAGACTCTAACATGCAAACACTCATGCACAACATGCTAGAATACTTAAGCATTAAAAGCTAGTGAAAGACACAACACTAGAATTATGCAAAGCAAGGCTCGATGGACTAAACCAACACCAAACAGACCCCATACATGCCAAGACAGTGGCTGAGATGCTCTAAAATGCTAGCATTGAAAGCAAGAAAATGCATGCTCATGCATTGGCCCATGAATAAGGCAATAAACACAACTCTCAAACACCATCAAATAGTGATATGCATGAGAATATGGCAATGCTATATGCTCTGAAATCAAGTGTTAAATGATGCCAAATCATCCAAATAGCTCAAAGAAAGCATGTCAAGAAGCTTGAAACACAAAGCTAGTCAAGGGCTTTACACTACAACCATACTAAATAATGCTCAAATGGCCTCAACCATTCAAAACGGACCTAAGGCAAGTCAAAATAGTAGCAAAAACATGCTAGACTTGTAGCATAGATGGCAAGAAAAAATAAGCTCGTGTATTAGCTCACCAACAAGACATAATGGCACAACTCTTAAACACAATTAAAGAGTGATAAACATGAGAGTATGACAAAGATATGAGCTCTGAAATACCATGCCAAATGATGCCAAGACATGGAAACATCACAAGTATAACATGGTAGGGGCCTCAAAACTCAAGACTAGTCGAGGCATTTGCACTATAGCTATACAAAACATGAGTCATATGGCCAAGGCAACCCAAAATAGTCCTAAAGCATGTTAAAATATTATCAAAAATGTGCTGGAATGGAGCCAATACATGCTAAAATAATAGGCTACAACATCAAGCATGTAAGGCTAGCAAAGAGGATTTACACTACAAGTGCAATAAGCATGCAAGGGGTGACCAAGACAGCCAAAAATAGAGTTATGGCAGGTCTGAAAAGTCACAAAAATAAGCCTAAACAAAGCCACAAAGAAGTAAAAATACATGCTCATTTGGTTGGCCATCAACACTAGCAAGCAAGACGAGGAGAGGGGACCACCCTCTCCTATTTTGAGCCTCAAAACAAGTTTTTTACCACTGAAAATTCTCTGGGTTTCAGTGGTTAAAACGCCACGAAAATTTGTTTTGAAAGGCCTTGGAAGATGGCTCAAAAGCTATACAAGCTAAGGAACAAAAGAGAGAGACAACACCCTAACACAAAATAGGCCTAACCCATCACTTTTAGGACTGAAAAACAGAGTTTTCTTTAGTTCAAAACCAAGCCAAAAATAGTTTGCAAAGGTGGTAAAACAAGCATGCAAAACAAAGCTTTAGAGGGACAAGTGCTTACCCTTGAAGCCAAACAGCAAAACAGTAAGATTTCTGAGTTAAAACCAAGCTTTAACAGCCCAAAACAAGTTCCAAAGGACCTCAGCCCAATGGTGATCAAGTCTTCTTAAGGGTTGATAGGTTGAAGATGGTTGTATGCAAGTCTTCTAGCACAAAAGGGCAAGAGAGAGTGAACTCTAGAGAGAGAGGCAGAGATTAAGCTCTGAAAATTGTAGAGAGAGAGGGAGTTTCGTGAGAGAAGCTCTCAAACTTGCTCAAGAAGTTCTAACCCTTGAATATGAGATACAAGGCTTCATTATATAGCAAAATACAAGCTTTCCACCGAAAATATCTCAAGAGAGACAGCTGGAGCAAGCTGGAGCAAAATAGCTGTCCAAAACTGATATTTTCATCAATGGCTGGCAGCACACTATTGTTGGCCGGCAGGGGTCACTCTTGGACGGCATTTTCCATTCATGGCCGGCACACTCCCATAGAGGCCGGCAGCAAAAATCAGTCCTAGTCCCCGACTTGAAGAAAGTCTAACTCCTTCATCTAGATGCCTTTTCAGGTCATTCTTGTATGCAAATTGAAGCCCCGGAAGTAAGCTTTCCAATGGTGGCATCCTTGCATCAAAATTCCAACTGTGCTAAGAGATATCCCTCTTTTAGTGAAGGCTGCTCAGTTTCAGTCCAACCGGAATGATGCCCAACTTCAACCAATCATATCTCCCTCATCTGGCCTCGGCTTGAGGAGATTCTTGAGTGCAAAATGAAGCCCCAGAAATCTTCTTTTCAACGATGGTGGCCTCATAGCTGAAATCCAAGTATTCAAAAGGATAGGCTTGATTTAGCGAGGGCTGCTCGACTCTCTCTTAACGGTTCATGCCCATCTTCTTCCCCAACTTGGTTTCTTCCCTCTTCTCCAATTTTCTTCAACTCCAAACCCCCTAAGTAAGGTGCTTTGAAATATTTTTCAAAGAGTTCACCTCTCTCTCATTCATTTCCATTTTGTCCTTGCTCAGTTTACCGAAAGGCGCAACTTTTAACAAAATACGAGCGTCGGAACATCGTAGAAACTTCTTTCAAAAATATTTTGAAAGAGATTTTAAGGTCTAAAAATCATTCAAAATAGCTTTGGTCCAAAATGAGTGTAAGGTTAGGGGGTTTGACTCTCTTCTTGCCAAAGAAATTGAACATTTGCCCTGCACATCTTTCACCACCCAGTAAACCATCAGTAGTGCCCAAGTCTTAAGGGCGGTCAAAAATGGGGTGTCTACAAGCATCCAACTCAAGAACTGTCACCACAACTTGAGTTAAGGAAATCTACAAGTGACCGACAACCTTCAAGAAAGTATCTCCCAATGAATTTGTGTTGATTTCTGATCAAGGGAAGCCCGAGAGCTACCAAGAAACAATTGTGCATGCAAAGAAAGATGATTGGAAAAAGGCCATAGAAGAGGAGATGAATTCCTTACTTGAAAAGCACACTTATGATTTAGTAAAGTTGCCTAAAAGGAGGAAAATTCTGAAAAATAAGTGAATCTTCAAATTGAAGAATGATGGCAAGAATCTGAGGTACAAGGCACGTCTTGTTGTGAAAGGCTTTGGGCAAAAGAAATGTATTGATTTTGATGATATTTTCTCGCCGGTTGTGAAAATATCTTCCATTCAAGCTATACTTGGCATGGCCGCAAGTATGAACCTTGAAGTTGAGCAACTTGATGTGAAGATTGCATTTCTTCATGGTGACCTTGAAAAAGAAATTTACATGGAGCAATCGGAAAGTTTTATGGATAAAGGGAAAGAGAAATTTGTTTGCAAATTAAAGAAAATTTTGTATAGCCTCAACCAAGCCCTGTGGTAATGGTACAAAAAATTTGACTCTTTCATGATGAATAATGGTTTTTCTAAAACCACTTCGGATGATTGTGTGTTTGTGAAAAATTTTCTGGATAGCAAATTTATTATTCTTTTGCTTTATGTTGATGACATGTTAATTGTGGGTCAAGATTCTACCATGATTAGCAGGTTAAAATTAGAGTTAAGCAAGTTTTTTGCTATGAAAGATTTGGGACCAGCAAAGCAAATACTTAGTATGAAAATTGTTCGTGATTGCAAAGAGGAACTGATTTGGTTGTCTCAAGAAAGCTACATTGAGAAAGTTCTTGAGAGGTTCAACATGGATAAGGCAAAGCTAGTTCGTTGTCCACTTGCGGGGTCACTTCAAGCTTAGTTTGAATCAATGTCCTACAAGTAAGAAAGATAAGGAAGAGATGCAGAAAATTCCTTATGCTTCAGCGGTTAGTTCTTTGATGTACATCATGGTTTGTACAAGACCGGATATTGCTCACGCCGTTGGTGTGGTGAGTCAGTTTTTCTCTAATCCGAGTAAAGAAAATTGGGTAGCGGTAAAATAAATTTTAAGATATCTTCAAGGGACTTCAAAGGTGTGTTTGTGTTTTGGAATGGTAAGCCATGCTGTGATGGGTTCACAGATTCCGACATGGCCGGTGATATGATTCTAGGAAATTACTTCGAGTTATGTGATGACTTTTGCTGGGGGAGCTGTGCATGGCAATCTAAATTACAAAAATGTGTTGCTCTCTCAACTACCGAAGCTGAATTTATTGCCATTACAGAAGCTTGCAAAGAAGAGTTATGGTTGAAGAAATTTTTGCAAGAATTGGGTTTGAAGCAAAAAAGGTATGCGCTTTATTGTGATAGTCAAAGTGTTATTCATTTAAGTAAAAATTCTACTTTTCATTCAAGATCGAAACACATTGATGTGAGATACCATTGGATTCGTGATGTGTTAGATTTGAAATTGTTACAACTTGAAAAGGTTCACACGGATGATAATATTTCGGATATGTTGACTAAGACTTTGTCGAAGGAAAAACATTTGAAGTGTCGAACTTTGGCGAGTATGGTTGATGTCTCCACTTAAGTCGATTGGGGGAGAATTGTTGGGATATATCTCCTTAGTGAAGTATGAGACCCAATTGGTTTGTTAAAAGAATTTTAATTTGATTTGGTTTGGGTATAATATATTTTATATATTATATCTAATTTTTGGAGGCCAAATGAGAATTTAATATTCAGTTGGGTAGTAACTAGGGTTTTGAATAAAAGCCTAACGGATAGATTTGGTATTGTTTTGGTTTTATTTAAGAAAAAGAGAGAGTGACAGCCATATTCATGGATTCAGCCTCGGTTACTGTGTTGGGTGAATTTCTCATTGGTGTTTTGGTCAATGTTGTGCTTGATTAGTTGATGCGGTTGCTATCTCTAATTCGAAGCTGACTTGGTTTATTGTTTTGAGTTTTCTTCAACTCTATTTCAAAGATTTTTGTTCATTTATTTGGTGAGGTCTTTCTTCTTGATTATTTGTGATTATTTGAAATTCATCTGAAGTGGTTTGTGAAACCATTCGTGTTCGCTCGTTTGAAATCGTTTGGAAAGTTTTAGTTGATAGTGGAATCGGATTTTGATCCCGGTGAACGTACCTCACATTGAGGGAACCACATAAAAAATTCTTGTGTTGCTGTCGATTTAATTTTTCTACATTAGTTTTTATTCCCATGACTGATTTACTTGTGGGAAATCATATATTTTCCCTAACAACATGCCTAACCCTACTTTGTGTCTTCATACCATCTAAATTAATTTTTAATTTGTGTCTTCATTTTCAAATGGAATGTGTGAAAAAAAGTAAAAAAAATTACACTTCAGTTTGTTTTCAAAAAAATATTTATACAATTATGAAAAAGTTTAAAATTTTATATTTTAATACTTGTGATGTTTATCATTAATATGTAATTATTTTTCTAAACTTGGATTAAATTGATATTTCCAAAAAAAAAAAAAAAGGTCTACATTCCAGAGGAAACAAATGCCAAATTAATTTTATTATTATCTTAAAAAACACTATAAAGTTTGGACAATGAATACATTTCATTCAAATAATGTAATTGATGGATCGCATGACATCTATTCACAGTTTGACATCCATTCTCAATGATAAATTCTCATTGCTTAGAGCATTCACGCCAAACTCTTTAATCTTTTAGTCAAATTAAAGCTATTTCATTATTTTAGCTACTCACCTTTTAATACCTACTGCATCAAACTCTTTATTCTAACTTATTCTTATTAAATATTATTTTCTTATTGTGTTTGTTAGTTTTTTTTATTATTATTATTTATTAAATTGATAAGTTGCCAACCAAAAAAAAAAAAAAAATTTGTCGTTGACCGGTTGACCAGCGGACGTCCGACCGGACTTCTAGGCGGACATCCGGTAACACACAAGTATCGATAAACAGTGCCTCACTGTTGTAACTGTAAGAACAATCTTCTGTGTATAAAAAATAACTAGAAATAAATTCAAACAAAATAAATAAATAACATACCAGATTTATTTATTGAACCGAATAATAATTTAAGACCAAGTCGAGTGTGTGACACTCTGTTCTTAAGACAGATTCGCCCCGCTACGGTGCTTACGGTGAATGGCGTCTATCTCCCAGGATACAATGATCTTCACAAATTTATAGAAGCACTTCAAATAAATTTGTTCGGCGAACCAAACCTGTGATCTATACTCTCTTTAATTTATTCTAAATCTAAGATGAAGAATAAAAAGAATGCAAATAGATATAATCTGGACAACAAGGAAAAAGGGAACTTTCAGACTGAATTTTTCCGGATGTCACTGAGTGTCAAGATTTATTGGAATATGGCTCAATTATAGGCAAAACTTACACAGCCGAACAGGTGCAAAGTTTGGACGGATTCATAATTTGAATTTCAAATAGCTAAAGTGACCGTTGGTTAGAACACACTTTCAAACAATTTGAAAGTGATCCGTTGCTTTGAACAGTTAAAGTGACTGTTCACCTTTATTTGTTTAAACCATTTAAAATATATAAATATTATATATATTAAATAGTTTAAATAAAGAAGAGGTACAAACTTTAGGAAACATTTAGGAACCTAAAATTTGAATTTAGAATTAAATTAAATTCCACAATTACAAACTTTAGGAAACCACTTAGGAACCCAAAATTTGAATTTAGAATTAAATTAAATTCCCACAATAATTTTTATTGAAAAAATTCAAATGAATTTTATCTAAAAAATTAATGTTAGACCGAAAACGACGTCAACTTCCCATTCACTCATAAATGGTTTTGACGTTCCGTCTTCACCGTGTGACTTGCCACGCGGCAAGGAACACTTCACCTCTTCGGACCCACCCCAAAAGACGTTTGGGGCCCACTCAATTTGGGCAAATAGCCAAAATATGCCTAAAACCATTTTTCCAACAATCCCCCACATGAATGGAATTTGACGGAGAGAAAATGCAACAACATGATCTAATTACAGAGAGTACAGAAATTGGAAATATTCTGCAAAGGATAGGTAGCTTTTGGCTTTGAACCTTCCCTTGTGAGACACTATCGGATTTACTAGCTAACAGTGAACATGATGTCTTGAACTGTTCAGCCGTTTGTGTAAACCAAGACAATAGAACTCACACAGTATATCCCAGACACAGTTTAGTTCTCACTATTGTGTTCATTTTGGCCCTGAACAACCTGGTCTTTCATGAGTGCTCTAGAGAATTGTAGCCCTTCACAAATCTCATAGAACCGGCCCAGTTCACACTCACATAGGTGATTCTTATGAAGAGTATCCTGCCATACTCCACTAGGTTTACCTAGATATAAGAATCATTAAAATTTTACTTAACCTAAACGCTGCAGACATCACTATTTCATCAAGAAATGGGTAGGAGTTAGACTCCCCAGTGATCCTTCTGAGTCATTCACAACTCGGTTGTCCCTTTGAACCTAGATCTTGGGATCTCCAGTCAACTAGGTTGGGTTGCCGTTGTGGTAACTCTTATTTAATAGGCTTAAGTCCCATTCCCCTCGATGAATTCTCAACTAACTCTCTTGCTAACCCTTTGGTTAGTGGATCCGCTATGTTGTCTTTAGACTTAACATATTCTATGGAAATAATTCCATTAGAGAGTAGTTGTCTCACGGTGTTATGTCGACGACGAATGTGTCGTGACTTACCGTTATACATATGACTCTGTGCTCTACCTTGCTGATTGACTATCACAATGTATGCATATAGCAGGCACCGGTTTTGGCCATATTGGAATATCTTCAAGGAAGTGGCGAAGCCATTCTGCCTCTTCCCCTGCTTTGTCTAAGCTATGAATTCTGATTCCATAGTAGACCTAGCAATGCAAGTCTGTTTGGAAGATTTCCAAGATACAGCCGCCCCACCAAGAGTAAAGACATACCCACTGGTGGACTTGAGTCTCTAGTATCCGATATCCAATTTGCATCACAGTATCCTTCAAGTACTGCTGGATATCTAGTATAATTAAGCCCAATGTTACGAGTAAATCGGAGATATCTAGAACCCTTATAATTGCTTTCCAGTGTTCTACTCCCGGATTACTCGTATATCTACTTAATTTACTTACTGCATAAGCTATATCTGGGCGAGTGCAGTTCATCAAGTACATTAAGCTTCCAATAATTTGGGCATACTCTAATTGAGAAATACTTTCCTGTACATTCTTAGAAAGATACAAATTAACATCTACAGGAGTTCTAGCAAGATGATCATCATCTTTGCTGAATTTGTCAAGTATTTTCTCAATGTAATGAGATTGTGACAAAGCATATCCTTCTGATGTTTTGGTAATTTTCATACCAAGAATTACATCAGCAATGCCCATGTCCTTCATGTCAAAATGTTTATTCAACATTTTCTTGGTAGTTTTAATCATGTCATTATTACTACCTATGATGAGCATATCATCTACATAAAGACATACAATGACATAACCTTTGTCTGTGTTTTTAATATAAACACATTTGTCACACTCATTAATTTTAAATCCATTTGACATCATTGCCTTGTCAAATTTCTCATGCCATTGCTTTGGCGCTTGTTTTAAACCATATAATGATTTAACCAATTTACACACTTTCTTTTCTTTCCCTGGAACAGAAAACCCTTCTGGTTGTTCCATGTAAATTTCTTCATTTAACTCACCATTTAAAAAGCGGTTTTAACATCCATTTGATGAATTTCTAGATTGTATAGAGGTGCAATGGCAATTAGCATTCTAATGGATGTTATTCTAGTAACCGGTGAGTATGTGTCAAAGTAATCTAGACCTTCTTTCTGTCTAAAACCTTTGACTACAAGTCTTGCCTTGTATTTGTCGATTGATCCATCTGCTTTCAATTTTCTTTTGAAAATCCACTTGTACCCAAGAGGTTTACAACCTAGTGGCAAGTCCACTAATTCCCAAGTGTGATTTTGCAAGATGGATTCAACTTCACTGTTGATAGTTTCTTTCCATAAAGGAGCTTCAAGACTGGACATAGCCTCTTTAAAAGTTAAAGGCTCATTTTCTAACAAATATGTTAGAAAATCTGGACCAAAAGATTTTGAAGTTCTAGCACGTTTACTACGCCTAGGTTCCTCTTCCTCATTTTGATCTAACTCTTGTTCTTGATTATGTTCTTGATCCTGACTAGTAATAGCATCATGAGATCTTTTAATGTTACTAGTCTCTTGTCCAGTCTTATTTGGAAATACATGTTCAAAGAATGATGCATTCCGAGACTCAATAATAGTATTTACATGCATTTCGGAATGTTCTGATTTATGAATCAAAAACCGATATGCACTACTATTCTTAGCATAACCAATGAAAATGCAATCAATGGTCTTAGGACCTATCTTAGTCTTTTTAGGACTAGGAATAGCCATTTTAGCCAAACACCCCCACACTTTTAAGTATTTGTAGGATGGTACTCTTCCATGCCATAATTCATAAGGTGTTTGATTTATTTTCTTTCGGGGTACTTTATTTAAAATATAATTAGTAGAAAGTATTGCTTCCCCCCACAAGTTCTGAGGTAATCCAGAACTAATTAACATGGCATTCATCATTTCTTTTAAAGTCCTATTTTTCCTTTCAGCAATTCCATTTTGCTGAGGTGAGTAAGGAGCGGTGGTTTGATGAATTATTCCATGTTCTTTACAAAACTCACCAAAAGGTGATTCATATTCACCACCTCTATCACTTCTAAGTTTCTTGATTTTCTTACCAAGTTGATTTTCAACTTCATTCTTATATTGAATGAAAGTTTCCAAAGCTTCAACCTTGGTTCGAATTAAATAAACATAACTATATCTAGTACAGTCATCTATAAAAGTGATTACATACTTTTTCCCACCTCTGGTTTGAATTGATTTAAAATCACAAATGTCACTATGAATTAATTCAAGTAGTTCCGTACTTCTTTCAATTGAATGAAAAGGAGTTTTAGATAATTTTGCTTCAACACAAATTTCACATTTATGATTTGAATCAATGTCAAATTTAGGTAAACATTCCATATTGATTAATCTACTCAAAGATCCATAATTAACATGTCCTAGTCTACCATGCCATAAATTTGAAGACTCAAGCAAGTAAGAAGAAGATGTAGTATTATTAATAACAGAGGGTACAACAGTCATTACATTTAACTTGAAAAGGCCATCAGACATGTAACCTTTTCCTACATACATCCCATTCTTAGTAAGTACAAATTTATCACTCTCAATACTAGCCTAAATCCATTCTTACTCAACAAAGATCCGGAAATAAGATTCTTGCGAATGTCCGGTACATGCAGCACATTGTTGAGAGTGAGTTCCTTTCCTGATGTCATCTTGAGAACAATCTTTCCTTGTCCTTCAACTTTGGATGTTGAGGAGTTGCCCATAAAAAGTTGTTCACCATTGTCCACTGTAGAGTAAGATGTGAACATCTTTTGTCGGCACAAATATGGCGAGTAGCACCAGTGTCCACCCACCATTCTTTAGGATTTCCGACAAGATTTGCCTAGAAAACAACTGCAGAAAGATTGATGTCATCTACACCATTGGAAATCTTGTCCACTTCAGTCATATGGGATTGAGCAGGCTTCTTGCTTGTTCTTTTCTTACTTTTGCCTTTGCTACGGCAATCTTTGGCCCGATGTCCCTCTTTGTCACAGATGTAACATTTGCCATTAAACTTGTACTTTTTATTATTTCCCCCTTTAGAGCCTTGTGATGAACTTTCTCCAGAAGACTTACGTTTCTTGGTTTTTGAAGCATGTTCCACCACATTTGCCTTAGACTCCATAGGAAGCTTACCAGCCCGCTTTTCAGAATTGCGGTTGTCCTCCTCAATCCTCAAACGCACAATTAACTCGTCCATAGAAATTTCTTTGCGCTTGTGTTTGAGGTAGTTCTTGAATTCCTTCCAGCCTTTTGGTAATTTTTCAATTAAGGCTGCAACTTGGAAGGATTCACTGAGAGACATACCTTCTGCGTGAATGTCATGCAGAATGAGTTGGAAATCTTGAGCTTGGCTGATCACAGTTTTTGAATCAACCATTACAAAATCCAAGAATCTGCTAACCACAAATTTCTTTGAACCGGCATCTTCCGTTTTGTACTTTTTCTCCAACGATTCCCAAAGTTCCTTTGCTGTCTTGATGGGACTGTAGACGTTGTACAATGTGTTGTCAAGTCCGTTCAAGACGTAATTCCGGCAAAGGAAATCGGCATGTTTCCAAGCATCAACCGCAGCAACCACTTGCCGGTCGGTTTCATCCTCTTTCAGGATAGGAGCATCTTCACGGAGAAAACGAGTTAGGTTCAGAGTTGTAAGATAGAACAACATTTTCTGTTGCCATCTTTTAAAGTCAGTTCCTGAGAACTTCTCTGGCTTTTCACCGTGATTTACTGGTACTGTCATCACAGGAGAGGGGGTTGGTGCAATCGCAGCCACCACAGTAGTACTTGTTTGGGCATTTGTTTCAGTAGCCATCAATTCTAATTTATAAAACAAAATTATAATTAGAATTTACACTATACAGAAAATTAAACCAAATGCACAGAATTAAATTCTGTAAAAATAAAAGAAACAAGAATGTAACTTTTATTTTCCAATTAATTTGGAAATAAAATAAAATTTTATTCAACCAAATTAATTCCACACAAGAAATTAAATTCTGTAAAATAAAAGAAATAAAAATATAACTTTTATTTTTCCAATTAATTTGGAAATAAAATAAAATTTTATTTAACCAAATTAATTTCACACAAAAATTTAAATCTCTTGTTACACTCCAATAATTAAAATACTGAAAACAGAATTTTAATTAATGAAAACACAGAAAATAATTTCTAAAACCCAAAATTAATTTCTGAAAAAATTCCACAAAAATATATTCTGAATTGTTAATGACACCAGTATCGTACTACTAGTTGTTGTCAAAGAAAAGAGACAGTATATTACTACTATCTGTCAAATAGTATATAATCACTATTTGTTTTTCCAACCAGAATATTATTTTGTAAATTCACAGAAAATAATTTTTTCCCAAAATTATTTACGAAGAATGAAAAAAGGAAACAAACGAAAAATTCTGTAAACAGAATAATTCGAATCTGTCTTAAGATTGTAAGAACAATCTTCTGTGTATAAAAAATAACTAGAAATAAATTCAAACAAAATAAATAAATAACATACCAGATTTATTTATTGAACCGAATAAATAATTTAAGACCAAGTCGAGTGTGTGACACTCTGTCCTTAAGACAGATTCGCTCCGTTACGGTGCTTACGGTTGAATGGCGTCTATCTCCCAGGATACAATGATCTTCACAAATTTATAGAAGCACTTCAAATAAATTTGTTCGGCGAACCAAACCTGTGATCTATACTCTCTTTAATTTATTCTAAATCTAAGATGAAGAATAAAAAGAATGCAAATAGATATAATCTGGACAACAAGGAAAAAGGAAACTTTCAGATTGAATTTTTCCGGATGTCACTGAGTGTCAAGATTTATTGGAATATGGCTCAATTTATAGGCAAAACTTACACAGCCGAACAGGTGCAAAGTTTGGACGGATTCATAATTTGAATTTCAAATAGCTAAAGTGACCGTTGGTTAGAACACACTTTCAAACAATTTGAAAGTGATCCGTTGCTTTGAACAGTTAAAGTGACTGTTTCACCTTTATTTGTTTAAACCATTTAAAATATATATAAATATATATATATATATATATATATATATTAAACTAGTTTAATAAATAAAGAAAGAGGTACTAACTTTAGGAAACTATTTAGAAACCTAAAATTTGAATTTAGAATTAAATTAAATTCCCACAATTACAAACTTTAGGAAACCACTTAGGAACCCAAAATTTGAATTCAGAATTAAATTAAATTCTCACAATAATTTTTTATTGAAAAAATTCAAATGAATTTTATCTAAAAAATTAATTGTTAGACTCGAAAACGACGTCAACTTCCTATTCACTCATAAATGGTTTTGACGAACCGTCTTCACCGTGTGACTTGCCACACGGCAAGGAACACTTCACCTCTTCGGACCCACCTCAAAAGACGTTTGGGGCCCACTCAATTTTGGGCTCAAAGTCGGCCCAAAATATGCCTATAATAACCATTTTTCCAACAGTAACGAGTTACTGTAGCATTCGTAAATTTTAACGAGGTGCGGTTGATTTTTTTTTGAAGTTTTTAGCTAAAAAACAAGTTTGAAGAGCTTGATGGAAATGCTCTTACAAATTTGAAAAATGATTGTTTTAATTTCCACACCTTGCCTATAAAAGGCATAGTGTCCCATTATATTTTTGTATCCATATCAAAGCGTCACTACTATTTCACTTTTTGCTTATACTAGTAAGGTATGTGACTTCAAATGAAAATCTTGATGTAGTTTTTCTTCTCTTTTGCAAAATTGTTATTGTTCAGTCAACTATTACCAACATCTCCAACTCATAGTTGAGGTCAAGGGTAGGAATGGAGATTATGAAATTATAAATTTGCTAAAAATCACAAATGTGTGCGTATACAAATTCAAGATAGTATAAATTATTTTTTCAAATATTTTCATTGTGGAAGTCAAAAATGACGAAATGTTTTTTGATTTTGAGTTTTTGACTTGAGATACTAACATTCATCTCTCTTGAAATGTATAAACAATTATAATACGTAAAGATATAAAAATTGTTACCTCTATTCGAGTACCAAAAAATAACAAATAGAGATAAAGTAAATCTTAGCAAGTGACACATTCAATATTCAACTTTAGAAATGGTCTAAATATGTGTAACTAGATTTTCTTTGGATAAATGAAACGTAAAAGTAGGATGTGAAACATTAGATCTAAAAGCAATAAAAAGAGGGGAGGGAAGGCGGAAAAAAAAACATATAATCAATTTGATTAATTTGAGCTGATATTATGCTAAAACCTAAGTTTCAATAATATTATGATGTCTATATTTTTCTCCTATATTTTGGGGTGTTTGGGATGCATGTTTAGAGCTAAAATAGTCAGTAAAGACAAAAAAAATACTAAAATAGTCAATAAAATAAAATGTCATATCAAATTATAATATTTTTTTTCTTACAACTATCAAATCAATTATAAAAAAAAAAATCAAAATACAACTTTTTTAATCAAATTAAAAATTTTAAAAACAAATTAAAATAGTTAAGTTCTCATACAAGACTCTATACGTCATAATATACATTAAAAAAATTATTTATATATATTATACTCATTAAATTAAATTTATAGCAATAATAATATATTTTACATAGGCCAACTCAACTGCTAGATGGGCTGACATCTACGCGGCAAGCTCAGACTTCATACATATATATAGGCATACGAGTAATCTCGACACCCTAAAAATTGTTCTAAAATTTCTATTAAATATGTTGCATAGGTCTAAAATTTATACCATATAAATCTTGTGTGTGAGGCGCACATTATGGCGGTGTTTGGCATCAGGTTTCCCAGGCTATTTTAGCCTCGAATTTGAAAAAGCATTTTCGCCTTTACTGTAGCTGAAATAAGAACGTTAGTGCCAGCTAGATGTCAATAACTATGTAAAAGACCGTTTTACCCTTGGTTGCGAATCTCTACAAACCTAAAAGGAGACTGATCAATATGGCCATTCATTTCTCTCATATATATCGTCTTGGGTGTAAACGGAGGGCTTGACAGAAGAGTGAGGTTTCTCTCTCCGACGGCTCTCACTCCGACGGAACTTGGGCGGAAAGACCCACCAGGCGACTGATAAACGTGCCAATCGTGACTGAGCTTCAACATGTACGGTATAGTTGTAATAACCCTCATTCTTGTCTTAGTCATGTTCATGAGCATTTGCATGATTTTGTCTTGTTAAGCTTGCATTTGTAGACTTTGACTTATTTTGCCTAAGTAAAGGTCCCTGTCTTATTTTATGCTTATGTGATTTGCCTAAGTGTTGATTGCATGCTTTGTTCCTTGCTTGGTGTGTCAAGCCTAGGTCATCCCAAGCCTAGGTCATCTATCCTTGTTGTCTCAAGCCTAGGTTACACCTTTGAACCTCTTACACCTAGGCTGTTGAGCGCCAACACCTAGGACCATCTTGGAACCACTTTGGTTGACCTCCACCTTCACCCTAGCATATTGGCCAAGATGTCATCATCTAGGCCGAGGTGTGCATCACCTAGGCCGAGATGTTATCATCTAGACGTCCTAGATCTTTGATTCTTGCACCTAGTGATCTTGTTCCTGGACTGGTATGACCTAGACCGAGGTATGGTACATCTAGGCCGAGGTGTGGCACAGCTAGGCCAAGTGTTATGCTTCCTAGCTGAGATCATTGAAACCTTCTTGTCCGAAGCCTATGTCCTAATCCGAGATCATTGCCTTGTCAGAGTGCCCATGCCACCTTTCTTGTTGTACACACTTTGTCATACTCTTATCTTGTCATTCTGGCACCTTTTTTAGGAGATCCAATCCGGCGATGCCACGTGTCCCAGTAGAGGGTTAAGTCAAATTGTAGCTGAGAAACCCATATCATTTTGTCATATCCTAGCCTTGTAGAGGGAGAAGCTATAGGAAGAGGGAAGAAGAAGTTTTTAGAGTGAGAATAGATTTCCAAACTTGACCTTCACACCTTGAACCGTTAGATTCGTGTTTTGAGGTTAGAATCTTGATTTACTCTTGTTGTTCTTTATATTGATCCGATCACGTTGCATGATCTAGCATGATTCATGAGCCATGCATTGATTTAAAGTTTGGTTTTAGAAAGAGAAAATGATGTTCTTGTATTCTTGAAGAAAAACCATGTTTTGATTCGAAAGTTTGTATCAAGATCCATGTTTTTGTGTTTTATTTAATGAAATCTTCAAATATGGGTACCCAGGTCCATGTTTTGAACTCATATCATGGAATCTCATATTTTGAATAAGGAGTTATGTGTAGACACCCCATTTTTTGACCGTCCTTGAGACTTGGACGTCATCGTTTGAACACTCGGTAATCATCCTTGTTCATGTTCATCCTGAGTTCTCGGAGGTCTCAGCCACACGCCTTGCCTCAAGACCTCTCGACTCGACTGTTTTGTGTTTGGTTTTGCACCAAACACTTGTGTTTTGCTTTTGAGGGGCAGGGAATGGCTTGTTGGCCATCCCCACACCTCACCGGCCATGGCTTGAGGCCATCGGCCAAATGTTTGGCCGGCCGACACTCTTTATGGTCGGCCGACCATTGTTTTGGCCAATTTGTCTTTTTTGGCTGGCCGACCACTGTGCATCTGCTTTTGGCAGATATTTTGTGCTAGCTGTGATAGCTGGCACCCACTTTGCAACCCCTCCATACACGTGTATGGAGGGATTTCACTCTTGCTTAGCTTGTTTTGTAAGCTTTGCAAGAGTGAATCTCTATAAAGGGAGGCCTTCTCCTCCCTCCTCAAGGGTTACAAAAAAGTTTCAGAGAGGGTCTGAGATTAGGGTTTAGGATTTGTATCTCTCTATCTCTATATCTCCCTCTTTTTTGGTTTAAGGTGTTTTGTTCATAGTTTTGTACACAAACACCTAGTGTTACACTTTCCTTTGGCTACTGAGGTACTAAGGAGTAATTTTCAGAGTTCTTGAGTTGATCTAAGCTTGGAGAGGCTGCTGGAGCATTGTTCTTGAAGGAGGTCTTCAAGGGTAAGAACTTTACCCCTTTGTTTCCCATTTTTGCATAGGCTTTTAGCCATCCTTGCATATGTTTTTAAGCTTAACTTATAACATATAAAAGTTCTGATTTTAAGTGCTTAAAATAGTTGTTTATGGTTGCTTTGGTGTTTGGGTTGTTTGACCCCTCTTAGGCCTTGTTTGGCCCCCCATTTTGTGCTATTTTGGTGAGCTCCGGGACCACCTTGTCTTGGCCTCCTCACCACTGAAATCCAGAGGGATTTCAGTGGTGGGGATGGTGCTTTAAGGTCCTAAGAAGGAGAGGGTCATCCCCTCTCCTTGTTGCCTTCAATGTTGGCCATTTTAGCCTCATGTGTGAGCATCTTATTTAAGTGCATGTTGGCCATGTCTTAAGTGTTATTTGTGCTTATTTTGTCATAATATAGCACTGTTTTTAATTGGTTTGGACACACCATGCTTGCTATGCATACTTGTCTTGTAATGCCATGAATTTGCCTTAACATGTACTTAGCATTTAGACTACTATGCTTACTTGTTTTGGCCAAGCTTTGTGAAGCTTTTATGCATGTTTTAGTATGCTTGAGGTCTGATTTTGGTTGTTTGGGCCATCCATGACATGCTTTGTATAGCCGCCTTGCATTTTGGCTTGTTAGCCTTGGTGTGTGTGAGTGTTGAGCATGCATTACTTGGCTCATTTCAGTGGTTTGGAACCACTTACCATGTCATTTCAGTCCATATGGTATGCTTGTATGCTTGCATTCGACGCTCCTTTAATGCTTTAAAAGGTTGGTGTTTCATACTCTATGTTCGTACCATTGTGCATGCCTCTAAGGTTAGGTCATTTAGATGCCATCTAAGTGGTTTTTTGGGGCTCACTTTGGCATGATTTGGGACTGTTTTAGTCCGCTTTGGTCATTTGCTTCATGTGTCACATGACTATAGTTTAAGCCCTTGGGCTTGATTGCATGCTTTACTTGCATTGGTAGGTTGATTTGGCATCATCTTCTACATATTTTCAAAGCTTATCATGTATGCTATTTGTCCTCTTTGAGTGTGCTTAAAAGTCCCCTCTTTATGCTTAAGTGTTGGTCCCATTTGTATGCATGTTGCATGTGCATTTGTACCTCATTTTCATAGCATTTGGCCACTGTTTTGGCTTGTTGAGAGCTGCCTAAATTAGTTAAGTCCATCATTCGCATGTTGTTGCATGCTGCCTTGCGCGTTGTTGCATACTTGGCCTATTGCACGTTATTGCATGTTTGAATCACATTGCATTGGCATGCATTTCCTTTTTGTTTGGTTGCCTAACAGGTTACATGCTTGTGTGCTTGTTTGCATTGTCATTTGCATACTTAGCTTGCATGCCTAGGTTGCATTGCATTGAGCATGCATGCCTTGCCTCTTGAAATCACCATGATAGAGGTTGGGCCCCTTGTTTGCTTTGGTTTGCATTTCATTTGATATTGAAATGGCACACTTAGTTCTTAGGCCATCACGCATTGAAATGCGCGATTGGTGGTCCGAGAATCAAGGACCATCCTCCTTTGAGTCATGAACATGATAAGGAGGGTGTTGGTGCCAACATTTGCTTGGAATGCATTGCCATGCCATGTTTGCCCTCTGCTGCTGCAAACAGATTCTGCAGGCATACATGGCCGACCGACCACATTCAGTGCCGACCGGTCCATGAATTGGTGGCCGAGAGCTCAATAGATGGTCGATGACCACTTACCATGGCCGGTGGTGTTTCCTCATGGCCGGTGGCACCCCACAAGTGTTCAGAGAGTATTCCTTGGGACTTGTGCAGTTTTCAGAGGAGGAAAACAGTGAAAACAGAGGCAGCTTGTGCATGGCGGTGGATTTCCGAGCGAAGCCAATCCGAGCATGCGTGCATCTCTCTTCCTGAGGCTGTTTTACCGCTTCATTAGCTTAGTTAATTTGCTTAACTAGTTAATTGGTCTGTAATTATTTAATTAGCTTGTTAGTTGATTAAATTGTATTATTCTTTTAGTCCCTCCGAGCGAGAGCGAATTTGTAATAAGTGTGCGTACGTGTGATGCATGTCTTCCAATCCCCACCTCTTTCTCCCTTTTACTTACCTGCTTTTGATGGTTAGTATTAGGGCATATTTAATTTAGCATCCTTATGCTATGCATGCGTGCATCCATTCATTCGTACTGCATGCACCGGGCTCGGCGCATCATACTAATTGCATAGTATTTCAAATCTAACTTGAATACATGTTATCTGTTGCATTTCACATGCCATCTCTAGGATTAGCCGAGCCTATTCTAGTTGCATTTTGTATGAGATGCATTAGCCACTTAACATGGACTTGGAACATACATTGATTGCTAACAAGTTCTCTGTTTTGGCTCGGAGTACTCGGTAAGCTTTTTATGCTTTAGCATCTTACATGAGTGTGAATGTTAACATGACAGCATGCTTACCATGTGGCTATATGCTTATGTGATGTAAACTACCTGAATGCCTGTGGGTGAAGGTTGGATTGTTTGAGTTGGAACAACTCGTTGAAATCCGTGTTTTAGCCTACTTGTGAGTAGCAAATTTCAAACTGTCTTCCGAACGAGCGGATATGCAATGCTTTGTTCCAAATTAGGCGATCTAGTCTATACTTTTGTGTTGTGCGCATCACATAGTAAGATTAGCTAATTAACCGGAATAAGAATGCATAATGTTTTCAAAACTAGATATCATGGTTAGTAGAGGCCGATCTTTGATCGGGCGAGCGGGGGTGCTCATAGCTGATCTTCCCCAATCGTACCCAAGTTCCCGAGCTGAGGCAACTTTGGTAATGACGGACACGTGGCCTTAGGCAAACGAGTCAAGGTTTCCTAAATTCCCCCATAAAAAATATTTAGGTGGCGACTCTGTATCTGGCAAAGCAGTCCATGTTTGGCACTTCTTTCAAAAAATCTGTTTTCCAAAACGATTTGTCGGATTTGGACTCTTTGGTGATTTATCGGTCTCGCATTGTACTTTGCCAGACTAGATTCAGAACCGTAACCATTTGAGTCCGAACTGTAGCGTGAGGCCCACGGGTACGTCTACATTATGATTTTAGCATTCATGTTCTTCATGTTCATGTTCTTCAAGGGGGCAACCCAGATTTCCAGACTTCATTTGCCTAAGTGTGGTCACCGAGACCATTTTTGCCTAGATCTCACACCTAGGCCAAGCATCGTATCTCACCTTGCCTACCTTGCATGATCACTTGCACCTTAGTCTATCTTGCATGCACACCTAGGCCGACCACCACACACCTAGGCCAACCACCACGCACCTAGGGCGACTAAGGTACACCCTTGCCGGCACCTTGTTACATCTCGGCAGGCAGCCGCACACCTAGGCCTAGGAGATCACACCTCGGCCAAGACTCCGTGAGTTCACCCAGCTAGGCCATTCTGGCCTAGATCATCTCTGTGCATCCATTCCAAGACCTGGTTGGTACCTAGCATGCTTTTCCAAGAAGAAAAATAGTGTTTTAACTCCCAGCATGTTTTCCCTAAAAGAAAAATAGTGTTTTAACTCCTAACATGTTTTCCCTAGAAGAAAAACAGTATTTTGACTCCCAGCACATGTTTTGCTTTATCTTGACTTGGTTTTGGAAAGAAATGCCGGGATCATTTATACTCATGTAAAGCTTGTTTTTGAGAATGCATTTCATACCCATCTTTGAGCATCTCTTATTGTCCTCTTGAAGTGCATTCAAGGGATTTATATATGTACTTGTAGGCCTTAGATCCTTGCTTTAATCCCCACACCCGAAGAGCTATGTGAGTGGTATTTTTAATAAAACTATGTTACAATGTTTTGATAAAAGCTTTGCTTTGTTTCATTTTGGAAAAGTATTTGTTCAAGTATGAATGATTATCTACTAGTTTTTTTGTATCAAGTATTATGTTGGTTTTGATGACATTCTTGGAAAGTCCTTAGTGCTAGGGGACTATAATGCAACTAGTACCCTTGTTTGAGATATCTCTTTTGCCACCGACGGTCTTGTACGGGTGGGTTTGTCTAATTGATTTCGGGTCGGCCACCGACGGTCGTAAACGGGTGTGCTTCGATTCCGAGACGATTATTCCCTTGTTTGCCATCGACGGTTTTTCGGGTGGGTTGTCTACCGATTCCGGGTCAGCCACCGACGGTCGTAAACAGGTGTGCTTTGATTCCGGGATGGTTATTTCTTTGTTTTGTCCGGAATGTCATCCCTTGGTATTATGTAGATGTTATTAAACATCCAAGAAGAAAGAATTTGATTGATGAACTTGATTCATCCCATGTTTTGTTATAAGCTATGATATGTATTGTTTTGATAAAGATCTCGGATATCATTCGTTCAAACCTTTATTACTTATATCATTCACTGAGTATCCAAGCTCACCCTCCCCTTTATATATATGTAGGTGACGAGTAAGAAGACAGTGACGCCTAAGATGTTATGTGCAAGATGTTTTGATTCATGTTTTGTATCATCTTGAAGATTATGCTTCTTAGTTTGTAACTCATGTCTTTTGTATATTTTGGCTTGAGAAACCTTTTGATCAAGATGTAACATGTACTTTATTTTATTTGTATCCGAGTTGTAAACCATGTTAAGATGTATGCCATTTCATTTGATCTATGCACAGCTCTTATGGTACTTAGATTTAAATTTATGCTTCCGCACATGTGAGCCCCATATGTATACTCTGATTGTGTGAATTTTTGTAAGTTGGCCTTTGGTAATCTCGGATTACTGGCCATCACAGCACCATTCTACTAGGGACAGAATGGGGTCGTGACAATAGTGACCCTATATCTGTGCTTCTTTTTCGTTTTCCAACTTCATCTTGCTGATTTTGAACCCACTTCCCAGATCGTACTGTGATTTGGCCGGTTTTCTTGGTATTTTGTGTTTTTCTTTCACCGATTTGCACCGATTAACATTTTTTCTCCTTCCTTCTCTTAGTTTGGGTTTTTTTGTTGTTCCATGGGAGTACAAAATAAGGCAAAACCACCGACAATCTGGAAGTGTTTTTCGAGCTTTGATTTGTTTTCTTCCTTCAAAATCTTGGGTGCATATTTATTTTTTAATTTTATTCCTATGACTAGTTTCTCAACTGTTCTGCTGAAACGGAAATGGGAAACAAACACCAAAATTTGGCGAAAGACCAGGATTTCTTTATTTATTTTGATCCTCTTTTATTGACATTTGTGAACAAAATATATGAGATACATATATCATTCTTGTTATCTTTATTTTCATTTTCGTGTTGGATATCTGTACACAGAACTCCAACCTTGTTTCCATTGGATATCATTCTCGTATATCATTTTTGATATCATTCTTCTATATCATTTTCAGTTTCATGAAATTGGTCTGCTTATACAGAACTCCAACTTGAACTCTGGTAAATTAATAAACAAAATTTTAATTTTATGTGAGGTAAACCGATAAATTGAAATAAATTGCAAGGATAAAATGATATCTGAAATATTTAAGTTCATTGTTCCCAACTCTGTGCCTGGTATACAAAATTGATGTGTAGTACATGTTTTTTTTTTAGTTCTTATTTGCTTTGTGTACTCTATTGTTTTGCTGAATTAAGACTCTGGTATAAACCTATTTCTCTGATAACCCATGCTTGTTGGCAAAATCTGTTGAGCACGATTAGGACTCTGGTTGAATTTTGGTTTCTTGTTATTTGTTAAAACTCTGTTCTTGGAAATATGTGACGAATAAATCTGTGCTTCAAACATTTCACCTATTCATTAAATCTGTTCTGCTTTTGTAATGGTGTTGTTATACATTAATTATCTATTGATTCGTTGTTCTGTTGTCATAAACTAACTGTTGGACTCTAAATTTCAACGAATATACATGTTTGTATTTGATAACTTAATTTGTGTTGTTGTTGTAGTCATGTGTTTGTTTGGTGTGTACCAATATGTACTGAAAACTTGTTCTTCAAACACGAAATTGGTCAATTAATATACCTGGAAATATGAAAGGACTATCCCATGGTGAATTGTAATACACTTTTTCATGTCATTATTGCCTTTGTTGTCTCTGGTGTTGTTCCCTATTCCAACACAGCGGATGGATTCATCTTTTTCCACTGCCATGTCGATATGGCCATGGTGCATATGTGCTTGTGGCTATGGCCATTATTTTGTGAAGGTCTCAAGATCTCACAAAAATCCTGGTCGTGCGTATTATGTTTGCCCCTGGCCCGTGGTCAGTTTAACAAATGATTATTTCTCAATCCATATGTTTGCAAACTGTACTTCCCATAACTAATAAGTGTTACGTTTGTTACTCATCAGCAATGTGTTAATTGGATTGGTTGGTGTGACAAATCAGAGAGATGGAGCCTCGACCATGACTCATCAACAACCGATGTCATACAGTTACGGGATGATGTCCTGCACGTTATTAATACTTTTCGTGTACTGAAAACAGTGATTTGTGTGTTGTGCATCACGGTTATCATCCTATTACTGCGAATGTAAAGTCCATAGGTGATACAGTTATTTATTACCCTTGTACATAAGTAAGGTTTTGAAGAAGTACTGCTTTGAACAAGTAATTGCATTGTCATCCTGTTTATGTAAACGCTTTATATTTTTAGTATTTATCGTTTTTCTTTTGTTATACGATGTTTTTATTCTGTTTCGCATACATGTTTTGGTTCGGAGTGTATTGTGCACATGTTTTCGTCAAATGCCTACTAATGTATGAAACATACGTGCTCCCACATTAGCATAATGGCTGCACCATGGTTGTCCCTTGTATACCGTCTAAAAATAAAAGGGTTGCACCTTCAGGCCAAGAAGGATTTGTTGATGACGTGGATTATGCACATAAGGCGAGCTGGGACAATGCAACCACAACAATCTTCCTAGAGTGCGTTAGGGACGAAATATTAGCTGGCCGTTGGGTTGGTACTATCATCACCGTCACTGGTTACAAGGACCTTGCAATCAAATTCGCTAAGCGCACGGGTAGACGTCATGAAATGAAACAGTTGAAGAACAAGTACACCAGTTTGAAAAAGGAATGGCTGGCTTGGAACAAGTTGATGGACAGCACGACGGGTGTCACCGGAATTGGGTTTGACAGGGAAACCGGGTTATTCACAACGTCTAACAAGTGGTGGAAAAAGCTGAAATCGGTATGTACCAAACTAAATTTGAACCCATGTAGGCAATTATGAAACTTCCATGGCAACTGATACTTGTTAGTAAATATTTTCATTGATTGACCCATGTTATTTTATGCAAAATTTGTGGCACCATTTGCTTCATAAATTATTTTTTTTCTTACAAGTGTGTCAGTGTACAGTCAAACTTCCACGTTTTTGCAATATAATTATTCACCATTTACTCTATATTTAAGGACTGCTGCTGAACGTCACTAAACCACCAACTATTTGAGCAACATCATTACAAAAAAATATTACACATAATTCGCAACAACCGAAGACAACTTCCATAAAAAACAAATTTTCAACACAGTGCATATACATTCAGCACAAGCCAATTTGCCAATTTGTTCAATGCAATGCATCTATGGATCCATGTGAAAGAGTAAGGATTAAAATGTTAACTTACAATGGCAGTACATGAAACTTGTTACAAAATTGTTCATTGATTGTCCCATGTTGTAATGTGAAAATTGTTAGAAAAAAAAAATGGATAACCCACTTTTCTTTTTGTAGTACACAACCTTGTTAAATGTCTTCGTGCTTTGGAAAAAAAAAAAAAAAGGTGGATAACCCATGTTATTTTTGTTAAAAAAAAAATGCATAACCCATGTTATTTTTTTTAGTAACACCATTTTTCTTGTTAACGGCAATATAAATTTTTTTTTTTGTAAGCCCACTAGTTTTTTTTTTTTCTCGATAAGCCATGTTATTTTTGTTCTTAACAGTAATGTTAATTTTTTTTCTTGTTAACAATAATGTTAGAAAAAAGTAGATAACCCATGTAAATGTTAATTTTTTTCGTAAGCCCACTAGTTTTTTTTTTCCCTTGGATAACACATGTAATTTTTTTGTTGTTAACAGTAAGGTTAACAAAAAATAACACATGTTATATTTGTAAGGCAACTAGTTTTATTTATTGTTTTGTTTTTTGCAAACAGACAAGATTGCATACAAATTCAAGACCAAACCATTAGAGCATGAAGCTTTGATGCAAGAAGTCTTCACCGGTGCAGCTGCGACTGGCAAACATCATTGGATGCTCGGGGAGAAGGCTGTGGACGTTGGCGACTGTGAAGGTGAATCTAATTCAGTGGACTCTCCTAGGTTGCAACCATTCACCGAGCCATACAGACTGATCGTTGACTCATCTCCAAACTCCTCCATCATCCATCTTGATGTAGCAGATCCTGGGACAAAGCGAAAAAAAAGGAGGTAGTACAAGTGGAAAGTCAAAGAATATCTCCAGTTGAGCATCGGTTCTTGCGGACAGTTTCAACCATCTGTTTCAAGCGGTACAATCACAAAAACACTTGACAGTGAGGCACGAAACTGGTGCATCGCAGAAATATGGCATTAAGGCATGCATGCAGTGGCTTATGGCTATCTTGGAATTCACCAGTACCCCACTCTTCCATTTCGCCTGCATTGCGATAGAGAACATGGATTACCGGAAAATACTTATGTGCATGCCAAATGATGAGAATGTAGTCGGGTGGCTTGCAGCATTGCAGGCTTCAAAAGGTCTGTGACTCTTTGGTTGTGATGCGTTAGGCCAAAAATAGGACCAGAGATGGGTTGTTGTAGTGCGGTTTTGGTGGACAAGTTCTGTTGGTATCTGTGTTTTTTTTTTCTCTGTGGCACTTCGTTTTAGTTACTATTGGTTTAGTTCTGTGGCACTACGCTTTACTTACTGTTGGTTTACTCTTGTGGCACAGTTCTAATTCTAACGAACGCTACCTGCTTTTGTGTTATGCAATATGGAATCATGGGTTACCCTTTAATTTTTACAATTATTAACATGTATGGTTGAATGTAATGTAATGGATCAGTGTCGATATTCGGTATACTCATGTAGATGGTTGTTATTTATCATTTTGGGAAAAAACTGTTTTCAAATGAGCTTAGTTTAGAAGTGGACAATTGATGTATGTGCTGTGTGCATTGTAGGGTTTGTCAATTGCCAAATGTGAAACGAACAATGTAGCAACCATCAAAATTATAATAATGTCATATTGGAACTTGCTGAGGAACAGGAAGACGTTGAGAACAACGTAATCGGTCACGCTGCGCAGCATGCAATGGCATATTACCTGAAGTACATGGAGAAGATCCCATGTCGAACTTCTATTTTGACCGGTCGTGTGTGGATTCAAGAATTATTTGATGGGCACTTAGGCAGATGTGAACAAAATTTGCATATGCCACTCGATGTGTTTCAAGCGTTGTGTAACACATTACGGGATGACTTCAGTTTACGGGTACCTAAAAGATCGCATGGATTACACATTGAAGCAAGTGTTGCGATGTTCATCCATACGTTGGACAGCTGCAGAAACCGAAAAATTCAAGAACGGTTCCAACACTTGGAAGAAATTGTGTCACAACATTTTCATGCAGTATTGGAAGCAATGAAGTTGTTTACAGAAAAGCATTATAAACCCACTAGAGATCAAAATAATAGGCATCCATATTTGCGATCCAGAGGCAAATACGTGCCATTCAAGGTTAGCATTTCAGTTGCCATCTTCAATTACTTTTCATTTACGTGTTGTATGTGAACCTCATGTGTTGTGCAGCATTGTATTAGAGCGTTGGACAGTACGCACGTACAAGCCGTGTTGCCTGCCCGTGATGATGGAACATATTACTGTCGCAAAGGGTATCCAACGCAAAACATACTAGCCGTATGCAATTTCGACTTGTGCTTCATTTTCATATCTTGTGGTTGGGAAGGGAGCATGCATGACCGTCGCATATTCAAGGAAATTATTGAAAACAAACATGCACTGTTCCCGCACCCCCAAGAAGGTAACACATTTTACATTCAGTTCTTGTTAACAGTAATTTGTTGTTTGTACGTTAACCTGCTTCAGCAAATATAGGTAAATATTAACTTGCGAATGCGGGATATCCAAACAAGAAGGAGTATTTGGCACCATTCAAAGGGTCCCGATATCACCAAGCACAGTTTCGCGATCATGGACGACCCGATAACCCAAGAGAATTGTTTAACGAGGCGTACGCGTCTTTGAGGAGCGTGGTGAAGAGGACTTTTTGGAGTGTGGAAATCGCGTTAGAAGTTCCTCAAAGTCATGCCGAACTATGATTTTGCGTCGGTGCAGGTGCCATTGGTTGGTGCTTCCATGGCGTTACACAATTTCATCTGCAGACATGAGATTGGTAGTAACGCCGGAAACGAAAATGTCAGATGTTCATCAGTTCCGGATGACATGCTCGCCGCGGAAGGAGGGGAAAATATAGATGACGGCCTCATGGTTGGGGATACGGATGTGGATATGGCCAGAGTTCGCGTTCGCATCCGTGCCATTTGTTTCACATATATAATCAAGGACTATTGTGAAATGCTTGTTTTGTATATGGAAGTTGTTATATGGTGGCATATGGTTTCACGCACTGACTTTTCATTTAGTTATGGATGCACGGTTGTTACAAAAACTGGAACAAATCAAAACGAAATTAATTATGGGAACCGAAATTGGTGGATTGTCTTATGTTATTCTAATTTGTAATCAGTATTTTGTAATTTGTAATTTGTATTGTAATTTCTAATTCGTGTATGGACAATGGAAATGTGTTGTAACTTTCTATTTTTTTCTCGTCTATACATTTTATCGTTTACTATTTACATCTAGATTGTCTTTGTAAATTTTTTTAAAATTAAAAGTTGGTACAACTGAAGGTCAAACTTGAATAATAAATATTAATTTTTGTAATAATTATATTTATTTATGTAATAATAATATTATAAAATTAAAAGAAAGGTAAAATATAAAATATAAACTTATATTATTTATTTCTGTACGAAATAATTATTCAGTTTCCTGAAGCAAAATATATAATACAATTTAATTGACCTGGAGCAAAAAATATAATGTAAAATATTATATTATTTTGTATACTTAAAATGAGATTAATTAAGCTATTTCTGTAATTAAAATGAGACTAATTGCATAATTAATTTATATGGTAATAATTATAAAATATAAAATCAGACTAATCTGATCAATCTGTTGCTTCTGAAATTCATTTCCATGACACACGGTGCCCCCAAAGTCAAGCCACGTGGAAAGTTATCCCGTATTTTATTGAATTACGGTAAGGGCATTTTGGTAAATTTACATTCTACCATCATCTCAAAAACATTTTTCAATACAACAACTCAAATAAAAGCGAAAAGTTAGGGATCATAAATTTTTTTTTCATGAAAATGGTCATGAAAGATTTATGATTTTTGGATTACCTTGATTAGTGTATGGTGTTTTATTCTAATTGTAATCTAAGGGTCACAAAGTTTTCATAATTATTTTCATGAAAGGTTTTTTTTATGATACCTAGCATTGCTGCAAATAAAAATCCATTCCATTTTTTCAAAATAAAATTTTTAACTTAATTATTTATTTTTGTTTGTTTGTTTGTTTGTTTGTTTTGGTGTAGATATATGATATAGATATAGAGAGAAAGTGAAATGAAAATGTCTCTTTTCATCTTCTTGTCCCCATTGTCCGTCTCTCTCTCTTGCCTATCCATTTTTCTGTTCACCGACAACCGCCAAATCCCACAATCTTCTCTCTCTCTCTCTCTCTCTCTCTCTCTCTTAACAACTCATTTCAACAGGTATAGAAACTGTTTCCATTTAGGTGTATGTATGATTTCAAATGTTACTGTATGTGTCAATTGTATTGTTTTTTGATCTATTTACTGAACCAAATGTGTACTATCAATACCTTAATGTTAGCATTTGCTCTTAAATTTGTGGAAAATGTTGTTTTATGAAAGATGGAGTGAGTGCAGGGTTAGGTTTTAAACAAAGACTTTGAATTTATTGTTCTGGTTGATTTGGGTCTTGAGAGAAGATAATAAATTTACTAAAATTTAAATAAATAAATAAAAAATGTTGTATTGAGTGAATGTGGTACTGATATCAAAATAAAGATATTTCCGCTTTGTGTCAGCGAGCAGTCCATGGAGCATCAATTGCATTTTTAAAGTTTGATTCTTGTAGTATTTGAATTTATTGTTATGGTTGTTTTGGGTTTTGAGATGATAAATTTACTAAAATTTAAAAAAAAGAGAAAAAATTGTTGTATTGAGTGGATGTGGTAGTGATATCAAAATATAGATTTCCCCTCTTTGTGTCCATGGAGCATCAATTGCTTTTTTAAAGTTTGATTCTTGTAGTATTTGAATTTATTGTTCTGGTTGTTTTGGGTTTTGAGAAGATGATAAATTTACTAAAATTAAAATAAATAAATAAAAATTTGTTGTATTGAGTGGATGTGGTGGTGATATCGACACAAATTTTCCCTCTTTGTGTCAGCAGAGCAGTTCATGGAGCATCAATTACGTTTTGAAAGCTTGATTCTTGTAGTATTTGAATTTATTATTCTGGTTGTTTTGGGTTTTGAGAAGATGATAAATTTACCAAAATTAAAAATTAAAAAAAAAAAATTTGTTATATTGAGTGGATGTGGTAGTGATATCAAAATATAGATTTTCCCTCTTTGTGTCAGCAGAACAGTCCATGGAGTATTAATTGCTTTTTAAAAATTGATTCTTGTTGTATTTGAATTTTGTCGTCACGCGCCAGATTGGTGGCTTAGAAATGGGGGAAATAGACAAGAATAAGATGTTTTCAATCTTCTATCCATGCTATAATGGTTTACAAGAACTAATAAATGTACCTCATTTAAGCCAAGGAGCTGATTGTTGGCTTAGAAATGCAGGAAATAGACAAGAATAAGATGTTTTCGATCTTCTATCCATGTTATAATGGGTTACAATAACTAATAAATGTACCTCATTTAAGCCAAGGAGCTAAATTAGGCTCAGTTAAGTGTAAACTTTTGTTTCCGGTAAGATTTAGTGGGTTATCTAGCAATATTGAGTGTATGACAGTCAACTGTAATCTTTACGTTAATTATACACTTGATTGTCTAGGTTGTCATATTGTATGCGTCATCATTTTCTTTGACCATATTGCCTATTATCACTAAATGCATATAGTAAAATTATGTTTTACTTTTCGAATTATTTGGAAAAGTTATATATATGGACAAAAGAACGATTGAGACGGAGGAGGAAATTTGTAACAATGTGTGTCCGAGTGTGAATTACACTCTCTATCATGAATTTTGAATATTAGGGTCTGAAAAAGGGGAGCATGAATTGTCATTGTTTTGGTTCATACAATCCACTATTGAAAACAAATCATCAATCATACTTTGTAATTGGATTTTTTTTACTAGATTTAGAATAGGTTTGACCTTTTATTCTTAACTTTGAGAATCTTTTTCTTCATGCACTTACTTTTTAAGTTTGATGTTTCCCATTGACAATTTTCTGACCCCGGCATTCCGTAAACCAAATGTTTCCCTTTGTTCCATTTATTCTTTACTGGTTGGATGATCCAATCTAAGATTTCCCTCAAAAACAATGTGGGTACTGATATTTATTGAATTGGGAATATGCCATACACTTTTTCTTTTTTTAATTATTTATTATATGCATGTAGCATTGAAAAGAGGCGGATAATTGGGAATACACTTTATCAGTTGCATCTCCATGTACAGGGGTATACTTGAAAAGAGCTCCATAACGATACCATTTGTGGTTTCCGGATGTCGGAGGCTGATAGGGAAGTAATCAAACCTGAGGTACTTTCTATGCGTCAATTCCTATAAATTCTCCATTTATGTTTTTCTAATGGTGTAGTTATGAGTTTTTTCACTGTGTGTCCATTTTCAACCTTCTCCCTCTCTCTGTTCAGTTAGTAACGGTGATTTCCAAGTTTTGCTTTTCTTTTCTCAACGGAGGCTCTTTTTCTCATGATCTCTATCCTTGAGCAATGCTTTCTAGTTTACAACCTTTATCACCTAAAGAGAATTTGTTGGTTGTAGGATTTATTTTTTTAAAAAAAGAAAAAAGAGAGCGTATGACTCACCACGGAGGTGGTTACACCCCTAGAAGGCATTCCACTAGGGAATCTATGTCTCACAGGCATGAACGACCATGGTGGCTCAAACCGTGTAACTAAAAAAAAAAATCTTGCTTTAATATGACTCATCACGGTATTTATACCACAAGATCTCCATACCCATGGTAAGATAATTGTGCTAGTCTCTCAATACCCAAGTCAAAGAGACAGGACTATGGTACGGTGAACTTTTCAGCCTAACACCGCAATACTCTGGGATCTTGTGGCCTGGTGTTGGTGGCTAAAGACATATCGCTTGGTTTGTCATCCCACGGGATACTTTGCCATCGGTCAATCCATTTCAGAGAGACTGCACCATGAAGTCTCTTGTACATACACTTGGGGATTGAGTTAAATCATGACGAATTGATACACTCTGCACATGAGTTGGCATAGCTAACAAAATTCCTGAATATACGGGGAATTTGTTATGGATCACGCTACCCTCCTATATATAGCAGGTAGTACCCCTTGCATCACAGAGGAATTCAAACTGATACAGAAACTTGAGGAGGTCATCCCTGAGCTCTGTACCCCACTGTGTATTACAGTGCTCATTTTACTAGACTGCTTTGTCTCTCACTTGAACATTTCTCTTATCCCTTCAACCGTGTTGTGTGGTTCCACTCCTCACTGATCCCCTTTGGACTTCCGGTCTAGCATTACCTATAACCATATATTAACTGGATGAAGTATCAGATTTGAAGTTTGCAGGATCATACTAGATAGAATCGTAGTGTAAGTAAGGCACAAAACAATGACACCCTTCGAGATTTTCCAAGAATGTCAGAAAAAGGTGACCATATTTTTGACACACGTGACCATCCTAACATGTTGAGGGTGCTATGTGATCATTTTATCAAGATAATTTTTTCCCTTCTGTTTTGTTTTGTTTTTAATATTATTTTTGAGGTCAGGAAAGAGTCGGAGACAAATCTTACAGATGCATGCAATCACCTGCAGAGACTTGAGAAATCCGGTTCTTGCTCTGGATAGCCGATACTGATTATTGAGAGAAAAGATGAGGTCACCAAACACCTACCACATTACATAGTGAGGCCAGCTGAGGCCATATTTTTACTTCTGTTTACTGTGTCCTTGAGCTTTAGTTCTTCATTTACTTTCTTTTGTAGTTTGGATAATATTTTATCGTTATTTTTATTGTATATTGATTGATTGTAACCCATTTAGCTTCCTCTGCTTTCTCAGATGATGAAGTCCTATATATGGCTTCAAACAGCTGATGGTTCAATTGAGCAAGTCGAACAAGAAGTTGCCATGTTTTGCCCAATAATATGTCAGGAAATGCACACAGGTGTGGGATCTTCAAAGAACTACCCTATGTCTCTCCCACCGCAACTCAATCAGTCCATGTTGAGCTTAATCCTTGATTACTGCCGATTCCATCAAGTACCAGGTCACTCTAACAAGGTTATCTGCATGCGAGAATTGTTGGTTGCCTTTCTTGGGTTGATGTTCTTTTGATCTTCCTTATCTTGATTTACGTGGGTCAGGGATATTTTCAAAATTAAGGAACTGGTGTTTAGGCGTTAGCTCTTGTAGTATTTGTTCAAGATGATATATTTTGGGATGACTAAAAGTAGCAAAGCTGGATATGACTTTTGACTGTTCTTATGTGTAGGAGAGGAAGTCTTTTGATGAGAAATTCATTCGAATGGACACAAAAACACTTTGTGAGTTAACATCTGCTGCTGACAGTCTCCAACTGAAGCCCTTGGTTGATCTCACCAGTCGTGCACTAGCACGTATGATTGAAGGGAAATCTCCCGAGGAGATACGTGAGACATTTCATTTGCCTGATGACCTTACAGAGGTGTCTTGTGCTTGCAAACAGTGTATATGCTTAGCATGTTCTTTAACTAGCTTTGGGGTAAAGAGTAGGCTTTGTATTTTCTTCATTATATTGACTAAATTCAATTGATCCAGGAGGAGAAACTTGAGCCTTTAAAAAACATTACGGATGATCCACGAATTCGGCTTTTGAATAGACTGTATGCTAGAAAGAGGAAAGAACTACAGGAGAGAGACAGATTAAAGGTAACTATGGTATTTTATCTGTTTTAAAAATGTTTAGTATTTATAATTTTTCATTCTATTTAATCCTTTGCTTGGTAGAAGCAGTCGTGGACCATTAGAGTACTCAAAGTGATACCTGCATGTTAATACTGATAGCAGTTGGGCCTTCTATGTGTTTCAGAATGTTGAGGCTGAAGAGGAACGCCTGGATGATCGTTCGGTTGATGACCTTTTGTCATTTATTAATGGAGGTATCTGTTATCTGTGTACTTTTTCTCTGCTAAGTAGATTGGGGGTTTATCATTATTAATTTATTATTTTTATTAGCTTCATGAAAAGCTGAAATTGTATTTTCTGGCTTGGATTGGAAGTATAGCTTCTAAACTAGTATATTTTAACTACTGGTTCATATCTTGTTTCTTTAACTGTATTATCTGGGTCAATTATCAATAACTGTTAGCTACTGGATCTTTGAGGGTTCAGACCATCTTATGGAATGCGTTTGTTGAAAGTGGGAGTTGAAAACTTAAAAAGTGAAACAGTAACATCTTCAAAATTTGAATGTGAAACTGAAAAGTATGAACATGAAAGATACTTACAATGACATATCTCCTTCAATCAAGACTTAATCTTAAAATATAAATCTGAAATGGAAATCTTTGCAACACTTTTGACAAAAAAATGGAATTGTATCACATTGCATACTAGACAATAATTTTGATTTGTGGTTATTTGTGCTAAAAACAGACTTATCCCCACCATCGCATGCTGAGTTATTTGACATTGTTATTGAATTTTGATTTGTGGATATTTGTAAGGAATATTTAAGTTTTTGTGCTTGATATCCTAAAAAAATTTATTATTATCTTATTGTTGTTGGTTATGGGAACAAAACTTTGAAAATAGTAATTAATAGGTGCTCCTCTAAATTAATTTCCTAGCTCCGCCACTGACCATGTATTAATTACTATCCTCAAAAAATTATTATTATCTTATTAATTACTTTTGAAATAGTAATTAATAGCAATCCTCAAAATATCCAAATGAGAACACCATATCCAGCTGATGACTTGCTTGATACAAGGAACAAAATGCAAAAAAGGGTGGCTTAATAATTGAAATATATTTTGGCAGTATGTTTTGTTTTTAGTTTCTCTTCGTTTATTTATGTAGTTGTGGATATGAGCACATGAACTATGCCATTTTTTTTTTTAAAGAAGATAAAAACCTTTTGATTCAAGCATGATTTAAGGAAAATCAAGTTTATTGGTGATCGTGCATCCAACGTATAGATCTAATGAGTTTTATTTATTTATTTATTGCATTATCTGTTATCTTAATTTCACAATCTCAGAACTGTTTTTTATTTTATTTAACTTTAATGTAGCCTTTTGATATCTTTCCTGAAACTTCTAATGTGATGGAGGTGAGGTCTTAAATACGGTTATTGGTACATTTGATTGTCCTTGATTATTCAACATTTAAAGTGATTTTTTGCTGAATTATTATGTGCTGTCACTAATGACTGCATCTTAGAGCATCTGAGATTCATTTGAGAAACATAGGCGGACAAATCTATCTTCTGGCCTTGTTTTCTTCATCACTTCCTATTGATGGACTCCATCATGTTGTGGATTCTGATTTGCAGGTTCTAAGGACACGAAAACATCTAAACCTAAAAAGAAGAATAGTCGAAGAAAAGACCAAAAGAATGCTCCTTTCAACTGCACTGCTGTTTCAAATGATGCCTCTTCTTCGATTAATGCAATTGAATTCCATAGAAAGGTAAGTACCACGTTAATTTTAAAATTTTACATTTTCCTTTGTTCTGTGTTAATTTTTGGACAGTTATTAATTAGTGAATATATTCCGTGAATGTTTTTTTGTCAAAGGAAAAATGATAATGAAGTTACTATTGTCTTTTTACATGTTGCAGGAGTGTAATGGTCTTGATTCAGTGTGTCATGATGCTAAGATTCATGATCATGTTCGCAAGATGTTGAAGCTACAAAATTTTCAAGGTTACAGTCTTGCACGGAGGACGAGTTTGATGATGGTGATCTAGATGACGAGATAGATCCTGCATTGAAAGAAAAAATTGATAGGTGAGCTTAAATGAAGGGTTTTTAGTATCTGAACTCACACTCATGCATCTTTAAGGTTCATCTTGTGACAATGTCCTGTTTTCCTTTTTCTTCAAGATATGCTATTATTGCTCTCTTCTTGTAGAGAATTTTCATTGTTACCTAGCCTAAAGATCCAGCTCTCAAAGTTTTCCTAAGGCCAGTAATGATCTCATCTCATGGTGTCTCTGTGAAATTCTACTGGGACATAAGCTGGTTTAATAATAAAAATAATAAAAATCTTAGTATGTTTTTTTAACTTATCATCATTTATTATTACTCATATCTTTTCATATATATTTATTTTTAATTGTATATTTTTTGATCTTACAACATATCCTCCAAAGATCCTCATCACAGCTAGTTAAAGAAAAATTTCACTTTACCACTTACATTCCAATTCTTATGCTTTTTATTGTTTTTCAATTTTTTTTCACCCCTACACAGGGAGGTGGAGGATTTTGCCCGGAGACTGAATTCAGACTGGCCTGAAAGAATGCAAGAGATTTTGTCTTTAGGCCCAGAAAGGAAGGCATCACCGATATCTACTAATGGCAATGGTTCCTTGAGGAGACATGCAAGTATGTATACTCTTTTCCCCAGAAATTGAAATGATTGGCATTTAAAGAACAGCCCTTTTCTTTGTACTTTAACTCAAATGCATGCTTTTCCTCTCCTGAAAATGAACAGACTAGTATATGTTTCTTTGTATATGCATGAACATCAACTCTTTATTCATTTTTTTTACAAGTTCACTCTGTTGTGTTTGTAGTGTTCTATTAGTAGTATTTCCTCCCTTGATTTGAAACTTCTCCCTAGTTGGCTACAGCTCGTGTTTTCGCAAAGGCACCCCCCGCCCCCCTCCCGGCTCTCTCTTTCTCTCTCTCACTCACAGACCTATACTTTTTAATACCCTCCATGTGTTTTGCACTTTTCACTCTCTTAATAGAACTATTGTCACGACCCATTCCGCCCCTAGTAGAATGGTGCCATGGTCAGTAATCCGAGATTACCAAAGGCCAACTACCAAGTTCACACAATCAGAATATACATTGGGCTTACATGTGTGGAAGCAATAAATTTAAATCTGATTAGTCCATAAGAGCTGTGCATAGATCAAATGAAATGGCATACATTTTAATATGGTTTTGCAACTTGAATACAAATAAAATGAAGTGCATGTTACATCTTGATCAAAAGGCTTCTCAAGCCGACATATACAAAAGACATGAAATACAAAGCTAAGAAGCATAATCTTCAAGATGTTAACAAAATATGAATCCGAACACAACTTGCAAAATACATCTAGGCGTCACCGCCTTCTTGCTCGTCACCTACATATATATAAGGAGAGGGTGAGCTTGGATACTCAGTGAATGATATTAGTAATAAAGGTTTGAATGAATGATATTCGAGATTTTTATCAAAACAATACATAGCATATCTTGTACAAAATCAAGAGATGAACCAAGTTCATCTATCAAGTCTTTCAAAGCTTCAAGGGATGCTTACTACCATTAATATAATACAAGGGATGACATTCCTGACAAAACAATGGAATAATCAACCCGGAATCGATTAGACAAACCCACCCGTACAAGACTGTTGGTGGCAAGGGAGATATCTCAAACAAGAGTACTAGTTGCATTATAGTCCCCTAGCACTAAGGACTTTCCAAGAATGTCATCAAAACAAGATAATACTTGGTACAAAACTAGGAATAATCATTCATACTTGAACAAACACTTTTCCAAAAAGGGAACAAGCAAAGCTTTTATCAAAACATTAGAACATAGCTTTATTAAAAATACCACTCGCATAACTCTTCGGGTGTAGGGCTTAAGGCAAGAATCCAAGACCTACAAATACATGGCAAGGTCCACCGAATGTATTTCCAGAAGACAAGAAGGAATGCTCGAAAGATGGCTATGCAATGCATCCCTAAAACAAACCTTACATGAGTGTAAATGATCCCGGCATTTCTTTCAAAACTAAGTCAAGACAAAGCAAAACATGTGCTGGAAGTTAAAACACTGTTTTTTCATCTCGGGAAAACATGCTGGGTACCAACCAGGTCTTGGCCGAGGTCCCACACCTCTTGGCCAAGGTATGGTCTCCTAGGCCTAGGTGCACATGCAAGGTAGACTAAAGTGCAGGTGGTCATGCAAGGTAGGCCAAGGTGAGATACGATACTTGGCCTAGGTGTGAAATCTAGGCAAGAGTGGGTCTCGGTGACTACACTTAGGGGAATGAAGTCTTAAAAATCTGGGTTTCCTCTTGAAGAACATGAATGCTAAAATCGTAACTTGTTATTACAAAATCTGAGATTTCATGATATGAGTTCAAAAACATGGACCTGGGTATCCATACTTGAAGATTCCATAAAAACAAATACAAAAACATGGATCTTGATACAAACTTTCGGATCAAAACGTGGGTTTTTCTTGAAGAACACAAGAACATCATTTTCTCTTTCTAAAACCAAACTTCAAGTTAATGCATGGCTCGTGAATCATGCTAGATCATGTAATGTGATCAAATCAATATAAAGAACAACAAGAGTAGATCAAGAATCTAACTTCAAAATGCAAATCCAACGGTTCAAACTCTAAGGATCAAGCTTGGAAATCTAGCTCTCTCTCTCTAAGAATTTCTTCCTCTTCTTCCTAGAGCTTCTCTCTCTATAAGGCTAGGATATGACAAAATGATATGGGTTTCTCAGCTAGCACCTGACTTAACCCTCTACTGGGACACGTGGCAACGTCTGGCTGGATCTCCTAAAAAAGGTGACTGAATGACAAGACAAGAGCATGACAAAGTGTGTACAACAAGTAAGGTGACAAGGGCACTCTGACAAGGCAATGACCTCGGATCAAGACATAGGCTTCGGGCAAGAAGGTTTCAATGATTTCGGCTAGGAAGGATAACACTTGGCCTAGCTGTGCCACACCTCGGCCTAGATGTGCCGCATTTCGGTCTAGGTCATACCAGTCTAGGAACAAGATCACTAGGTGCAAGGATCAAGGATGTTGGTTGCCTAGATGATGACATCTCGGCCTAGATGATATACATCTTGGCCTAGGTGATGCACACCTCGGCCTAGATGATGACATCTCGGCCAATACGCCAGGGTGAAGGTGGAGGTCAACCAAGGTGGTTCCAAGATGGTCCTAGGTATAAGAGGTTCAAGGGCGTGACCTAGGCTACGCACACCAAGCAAGGAACAAAGCATACAAGCAATACTCAGGCAAATCATATAAGTACAAAACAAGACAGGGATCTTTACTTTAGGCAAAACAAGTCAAAATCTACAAATGCAAGCTTAACAAAACCACATCATGTAGATACACATGAACATGGCTAAGACGAGAATGAGGGTCATTACAACTATGTAAGGCCCACTCAATGCCAATAGACTAAACAAGTCATTTGATACAGAAAGCCTTCTTCATTCAATGGAATCAGGGACGAAGCCAATGGGGGGCCATGGTCTCACCCTTCTATGTTTTTTTCAAAAAAAATTCTATTAGCCTTTTTATTGACCCCCTAAATGAGTATTCTATAACACGAGTTGCGTAATACTATCAATTCTATTGATTTGGGGTGGCCAACAAGAGAACCTGATTTGTAGGAAGAGAAGATACTTAAAAATCTGTTGTGTTTTATTTTTTTAATTATAAAATTCATAGATGTAGATTTTTATATTTATAAAAGTTATGTCAGCCAATAAGTTCCTTAAAATGACAGTCTAACAAATTATACACTAAGATGCTAATTATATGGTTAAATAATTGAGATAATTTCACTATTTTTTTTATAACACTTATGTAAGAAATTATCATATTCCATAAGTCAACTAAATGAAATGAATAATTATAATTGCAGGATTTTATATCTACACAAGTGTTTTTGTTTTGTGTTTTTTACAAGATATCCTGCGCCCACCCCCCAAATACTTTGAGGTTTTAAAAGTATTCCTATAGTGCTGAACTTTATTTTGAAGCAGATATCATTACAATTCGGCATAACCGATGATTATGTGATTTTATTGTTCCTATGTGCAGGACTAGACCGCGGCCAAAAGTGAGAGATCCGTAAAATACAGGGACTTCCGCAGAGTTGCCTTTGGCTCGAACGATTTTGACCATGTTGTTGATGGCACCTACTTGAGTTAGTAGTGCTGTTGTAGATCCACATGTAAGCTAGATAGGTATATACTCTCCTCTTCTTTTTTTCCTTTTTTCTTTTTTAAATGCTGATGATTGTGTTTGGCTTTCTTGAAATGCAATTTTGGTTTTAGGGGTTGATCTCTTGTATTCTAACCTTGAGGGAAAATCAGAAAAAGAAAAAGAAAGAGAGAAAGAAAATCTGTTTCTTTGAGCCAATTTTGCTCAATTGTAAGGTTTTGTTTGGCTGCATCCATTGAAATTTTCTTGGTATTACATTTTTGGCTGCATCCATGAAAACATTCTTGTACATCTTTGTTGATTTTTTTTATTTTTTTTAGGATAAATTGCAGTGAATCCCCTTAAACTCAACAATTAATTACCTCAAACTATTATTTTGTTACACTTACACTTTTCATTAGGATTATGTTAGAGATTTAAATGGAATCAGGTCATGTATGAAGTATATGACACACTTATTAATTTTTTAAGACAAAAATATGTTATTAATTTTTTTAGGATAATAATATTATTTTTTGGTGATCTAATCTGCACTTTGACATTGTTGCCTTGACAATTTAATAAATGTGTCATGTTTTTTACACATAATTTGATTTTGTGTAAATCCTTAATAAAATTCTAACAAAAATGGTTAATTGTAACAAACGAATAATTTGAGGTGGTTAACTGTTGAGTTTTAAAGTTTATGAGAGTAAAATGTAAATGGGTTATAGTTTAAGGGGGTTTTAATGTAATTTATCTTTTTAATTATTTTAAAAAGGCTAAATTACACTAACTTGAAAAAAAATATATCAAGTTTTGCATAATTACCCTAGGTTTTTTAAAGTTTTAATTCATGTAATATTTTGTTCTATTTTTATTAATAATACATTAGCTATATGAATGAAAAATTGATATGTTGAAATATATATGTATATATATATTACCTTTGTTTATCGTTGTGTCTCCACATTATCTAAATTAGTTCTAGTCACTTTAGCTTTATTAAAAAACAAATCAGTGTAATTATATTAAATTTGTGAGATTTATTATATAGTTTTTAAAATTTACAAGGGTGTAAGTGTAATTTCACTTTTGTATTTTTATTTTTAGATTGAGTGTTGCTATTAGCACCCCATAAATTATTTTGGACACTCAATTTTTAGCTGAGTGATTCTACTTACACCACTATTTAATCTCTTTACACCCTTTATCTCATTACACTACTAAAAAAAGTTTAATTCTCATTACACCTCTAAGATATTAACAAAACTAATCCTAAATTAATTATTTCATCTCTTTACACCACTAATTTTGGTAACACGGTGCTAAATAATTTACATTATTCCGGTGTTATGCTGTTAATTAATTTGAATTACTTCAGTGCCATGTTATCGGACAATATTTTTTCCCCATCATTATATTGCCGTCCAAATAGATGATAACAAAAAATTAATTTGGGCCACTTGTGCAGTGTCTGCTCAATGATACATTGTTATACAAATGGGATTACTCTAGTGTCATGTTATCAAACTACAATAGAGTTGTCTAGGCCCCGTCGCCGTACATTGAAGGATTTACTTTTTCCTTGAAGCATCCATAAAAAAATTCATAAATCAAACATGCATCCATAAAATTATACATAAAAAGTATCTATAAAATTATTCATAAAAAATCAAATGTACAAATATCCATAAAGTATCTATAAAATCTGTCATTGTTTGCATCCATCAATCAAACATGTTATCACAATTCGTCTTGGTAATTTGTAGGTAATTTTTCCCCCTTAATAGAAATAGACATTCACACTTTTTAGAACCTGTCAATCTCAATCGTTCCCCCTTGATCTTCTTGTTGTCTATACACTTCTTTCACAAGCAAGTGTAAATCTTGGTTTTCTGTCATTGCCTCCCGCATCTGATGCCTTTATAACAATGACAAATCCAGTCTTATTCCCAACGTCAGAAGCCCATTTAATTAATGTTTCACGACTACTAAAAATTTAAAGATAATAAATACATTTATACGTCAAATTATTAATAAAACTCAATACAAATTAAAAAAAAAAATCATATTCATAAAAAAAACTTAACAAACCTCATCTGTGATAAATTCATGACTGGAGTCCACTAATATTACAGTACTTACGTTGTTGCAATGAGTATAAGTATAATGCTTCTAGGCAAAAAATAAAAAATATAAAAAAATGAAACTAAAAATACATGGTAATGAGAAGCCGAACAAATTAAAAAAATTCGATTTGGGGTTACTGGAAATGTATCTTTTATTCGGTAGTTGGTTACTAGACTTATATTTTTTGTTTGGCAATGTGACGCTAGACTATTTTATTTTGTTATATTGCGAACCATTGAACGAAAGTCGAACACCAATCCAAAAAAACGAAACAAAAACCTACGAAATAAATAAAAAAACTCACAATTTCACTTTTTTTTATGGTTCTTCACCATCGTTTCTTCATCCATTACTTTCTTTAATGATCAAAATACTATGATTTTCAATTTTTAAAAAAAGATATGTAAGAGAAAAGAAAAATTAAGAAAGGAAAAAGAGGGGTAGGGATTGAAGAACAAGGGGTGTAAGGAGATAACAAAATATATTGGGTAAATTACATTGACACCCCCTGAGGCTTATGTTTATTACAGTTTCTTCTCTCACCTTTTGGAAATTACATCCCCCTTACTGAGGTTTAAATTTTCATTACAGATTGCTCTCTTCAGCAATTTAATTTTTTTAAATACCAATTTTGCCTTCACTAGATAAATTATATTGACACCTCTCATATTTTAGAAATTACAATCCCCTCCCCAGGGTTTAAAGTAGCATTACCAATTGCCCTCTCAATTAGTATTAGTTGGAAAAAAAAATCATTGAAAAAAAAATTAATTGGAAAAAAATTATTTGAAAAAATTATTTGTTAGTCAAATTTTTAAATTTCTATTTAAAAACCAACGTAAGATAAAAATTAAAAATTGACTAACAAAATTTAAAAATTCTTACGTTGATTTTTAAACAGAAATTTAAAATTTTGACTAACAAAATTTTTTTTCAATTAATTTTTTTTTCAAATAATTTTTTTTCCAATTAATTTTTTTTTTTCAATGAAATTTTTTTTTCCAACTAATACTAACCGAGGGGGTAATTGGTAATACTACTTTAAACCTTGGAAGAGGATTGTAATTTCTAAAATGTGAGGGGTGTCAATGTAATTTACCCAGTGAGAGCAAAATTGATATTTAAAAGAATTAAATTGTTAGAGGGAACAATATGTAATGAAACTTTAAACCTCAGGGGGTGTCAATGTAATTTACCCAAATATATTTAATTTTAGTGTTTTGTCCTTAAAGGTAATTTCACACATGGATAAAATTGGAGGGAAGAAAAAAAAAACCCCATATGGAGGGTGTAAAGAGGTAAAGTAGTGGTGTAAGTAGAATCATCCTTTTTAGCTCTCTTTTATTACAATAATAACCTCAAATAAAATTACTACAAAGGACATCATTAATTTTAAGATATCCCATTTCACAATTAAACTTACACACCCACTACACCATGAATTGAGATTTATAAGAGTACTCACCTCTATCACCACTCTTCCATCTTTCCCAAATTTCACCGTCAAAACCTACACACCCTCAAAACCTTGAAAATCCTTCGGCGGCAATATTTCGGTGGTAATGCTGGCAATCATTTGATTACCTACACTTTTCCGGCAATGACAATGAGTGGAAGTTTTTCTACCAACCATAACTCCATAAGATGAGACAAGTACAACAATAAAAGGTTAGAAGAGGTTCATACCTTTGATATTGTTCTTAACTTAAAGAAAATTGGACTTGTAAGGGTAAGTTTATTGAAAAAAATAGTAAAAATAATAAAATCTGTTCGTCATTTTTTCAAGATTGAATTCCCGAACATATAATTGAAATTCGGGAACACAGGCCCAAACATTGTTTATTTGTTCGGGAATCGGTAACAAAATAGTTATTATTTGTTTGGAAATAGGCAACCGAATATTATTCATAGGTTCGGACCTGTTTTACTGAGAAAACTAAACCAATTATTATATTTTTTTATGTAAGAGAAGAAATTATTATGGGAAAACTAAGAAATTATGTGTATATATATATATAGAGAGAGAGCATACCAATTGTGACAATAGTGGATGAGGTAGCAAAGACAGTAATCACATTGTCTCCTCTTCTTCTTCTTCTTTTTCTTCGTGGGCTTTGTTAGGATTTTTTTGGAAGTGGGGTTTTTTTTGAGATGTGGGAGGTGTATATTCAATGGGTAGAATGTTTTCATAAGGATAATTTTGATATTATTTTGGGAGAGAAAAAGTTGGTGTTTGGGAAGTGAGTTTTTATGTAGTTTTTATGTGGTTTGACTATTTTAGTAGGTTTTTTAGTTTGTGTGTTTGGGAAGATGGGAATGATTTTTTAAGAATTATGGTATTGAAAAATGTGTTTGAAATGATTGTGGAATGTGAATTGACCAAATTGCCCCTACTAATATTTAATTGCAAATGTTCATGGAATGTCCACGTGGCCACGAAATCATTCACGCAGTCCGACTTCTTGATTGGGGTCAACTGTTTGCAATAAAATATTTTGATAAATCATTTGATTTTTTTTTTGCTGTTACTTTGTCTTATTTAAAATAATTAAAAAATTTATTTAATTACTTTAAGATCTCTATATATTTCTCCAAATAATTAAAAATGACAGTTGTTTGGAAATATTTATTTTTATTTTCACATATAAAAATTAATTACAATTTAAGGTTTGCAATAAAATATTTTAAAATAATCAATTGATTTTTTTTTTGCTGTTACTTTGTCATATTTAAAATAATAAAAAAATTTAGGGAGACTTATTTATAAGTCCTTTTTCAGAACCTTATGCTAGGCTAAGTCCTGTGTAATTTCTTATAGAGTCTCAAGTCCTATTTTCATAAGAATGTATTCCACAAGATCCTAATATTTTTACCCCTCATTTTTTTCCACCAACACAAGCTTCAAAATAGTTTCCCAGAAATTTACGACTCTCTCTCCCTCTCTTCTCAACCATTTCGTCTCCAAACTGGGTCCCCCTTCTCGTCCTCTGGATCTAGTCATATTCTGTAAATTTTCTCACAAATTTACAGCTTTCACAGAAAATCAGTTCGAATCTTCTCAACTTCGCTGCTTTCTCCGATCAAATTGCTAGGTACGGACTTGGATGGGTCGAGCTCTCAATGTATCGCATACCTCGATTCTTCACTCATAGCGACAAGCAAAAGAGCATGGACTGGAAGAAGAATAAGAATTTCACAATGTAATTCCAGGATTGTTTCATGGTTCTAGAATCCTATTTCCACTATTTTAATTCATTGTCCCAAAATAGTCCAGATCAAGGAGACGTGATGCACTTACTGACTCGACGAAGAGATTAACAATGGAGATCTCACTTTGATTTTTTTATATAAAAAAAATAAAAAAATTCAAAAAATAAATAATTTTTTAAATTTTACAATTAATAATACAAAATAAAAATATATTAAGATTATATATCTATTTCAAAACAAACAGATTAAAAAAATAAAAACTTATTAAGTTTGCGAAACGTAACGTGGCACATTACGTTACGTTTATGTAAATGTCACATTACGTTTTTATAGGTGTCACGTTACGTTACGTTTATGTAGGTGTCACGTTACGTTCATATTGGTGTCACGTTACATTTATATAGGTGTCACGTTACGTTACGTTTACGTAGATATGTCACGTTACGTTTATATAGGTGTCACGTTACGTTACGTTTATGTAGATATGTCACGTTACGTTTATATAGGTGTCACGTTACGTTTATGTAGGTGTCACGTTACGTTTATATAGGTGTCACGTTACGTTTATGTAGGTGTCACGTTACGTTACGTTTATATCAATTTCCTATATATGGTTTTATTACCTATTTATGATATTAACAACTAATATTGAGGGTAAATATGTCAAGAAACTTCCCATAGGACTTATGGGAACATAAGTTTTTTTGTGGGACCAAATGTAGCACAAGTCTCCCTAATAGGACTTTTAAATAATTTTCCCAAAAATTTATTTAACCTTAACATTTATATATATTCTCCAAATAATTAAAAACATTTGTTTGGAAATATTTATTTTCATTTTCACATATAAAAATTAATTACAATTTAAGGTTTGCTTTACTGAATTTGTGAAAAAAAAATTAATCACTTCTTATGTGATACACATCTAGTTAAATGAAATTAAATTTATTTACTGAACTCCTGTACGCACAAATTACTTGGAAAATATACAGCCAAACAAACCAACTACATTTTGTAACTCTGTCCCCATAATAATTTTCATAACTTATCTCTCAAAACATACCAATCAAGTCCTAATTTTTTTTTCGAATTAATTTTCTGGTGAACAAAAAATTTGTTCGCGTTTTAAAATTCATGATAAAAATACACGAACTTTCTGATAAGATATATCTTTTAAAAAAATTAGTAGTACGAAATATACATTGACCACAAAATAGAATTTTATGTGAAAATGCCAATTCAGTAAGGGGAAATGGTGCATTTCATATTAATAGTACTTCAACTAAATTAAAATTTGCAACACACTTACATTGTCCGTACACGAATTACAAATGTAAGTAATTTGTCACAGTCACATTGCAATGCGGAAATACAAATTACAAATTACACAAACACATACATTAGATAACAAGCATTTCACAATAGTCCTTCACTCCGTATGTGAAGCAAATGGTCACGGATGCGCACGCGAACTCTTGCCATATCTACATCTGTATCCCCCACCATGAGGCCATCATCCATATTTTCTCCTCCTTCCGCGGTGGGCATGTCATCCGGAACAGAGCAACAGTTGACATGTTCGTTATGTGCATTAGCAGCTATCTCGTGCCTACGGATGAAATTGTGTAAGGCCATTGACGCACCAACCAATGGCACCTGCACCGTCGCAAAATCATAGTCGGGCATGTTGTGCAGGAACTTCCAGCGCGATTTCCACGCTCCAAATGTTCTTTCCACCACGCTCCTCAATGATGCGTGCGCCTCGTTAAACAATTCTCTTGGGTTATCGGGTCGTCCATGATCCCGGAACGCTGCCTGGTGATACCGGGATTTTTTGTATGGTGCCAAATACCCTTTCTTGTTTGCATATCCCGCATCCACAAGGTAATATTTACCTACATTTGGTCAGTCAATTTAATATTTTCAACAAGATTAATAATTACTTAGTCACTTAATTTCAAATGTGTTACCTTCTTGGGGGTGCGGGAACGGTGCATGTGCGTTCTCAGTTATTTCATTGAAGATGCGACTGTCATGCATGCTTCCTTCCCAACCACAAGATATGAAAATGAAGCACATGTCGAAGTCGCATACTGCTAATATGTTTTGGGTTGGATATCCTTTGCGACCGTAGTATGTGCCGGCATCACGGGCAGGCAACACGGCTTCTACATGAGTACCGTCCAACGCTCCAATACAATGCTGCACCAATAACGTACATCACATGCGGTGTAAATACATCACATCAAATTAAAATTAACCGCTAACGACAACTAATATTCTAACCTTGAAAGGCACGTATTTTCCCCTAGATCGCAAATATGGATGCCTACTATTTTGATCTCGGGTGGGCTTACAATGCACTTCTGTGAACAACTTCATCGCTTCCAACACTGCATGGAAATGTCGTGACACAGTTTCTCCCGAGTGTTGGAATCGTTCCTGAAGTTTTCGGTTACTACAGCCGTCCAACGTATGGATGAACATCGCAACACTTTCTTCAATATGTAATCCATGGGGTCTTGTAGGTACCCGTAAACCGAAGTCGCTTCGCAATGTGTCACACAATGCTTGAAAGACATACAACGGCATATGCAAATTTTGTTCGCGTCTGCCTACATGCCCATCAAACAATTCTTGAATCCAGGCACGACCAGTCAGAATAGAAGTTCGGCATGGGATCTTCTCCATGTACTTCAGGTAATATTCCATTGCATGCTGCGCAGCGTCACTGATTATACTTGTTTGTATGTCTTCTTCTTCCTCAGTGAGTTCGATGATTACATCATCGTAATTTCTGTAGTTGCTACTTTGACCTTTCCACATTATTTGTCGATGACTCCTACAATGCACACAACGCACCAATCAATTATCCAGTTATAAGGTAAGCACACGTGGACCAGTAAATTGGAACAAATCAACTAGTGATTGAGAAAAACATTAATCCATCAAACTAAACTATGCCCAAAAAGTTGAGGTTACACAATCATCCCATACTGCAGTAGACAAAAGTATGTACCGTGCACAAAAGTAAAGTAGTAGTAAGTACAGCGATGTAGTACCACCAAAAAAAAAAAAACAAAACAACTACGAGACGAGACCCATACAAGTAGTCCACAAAAACCACACTACATCAAAACCAAATAAGTCCCTTTTTTCCGAACGACCAAACACAACTACTCACAGGCCTTTCGAAACCTGCAATTGTGCAAGCCAACCGACTACATTCTCATCATCTGGCATGCACATCAATATTTCCCGATAATCCGCGTTCTCTAACGCCGTGCATGCGAAATGGAACAGGGGGTACTGATGAAGTCTGGGATAGCCATAAGCCGCTGCATACATGGCTCAATGCCATACTTTTGCGATGCACCAGTTCCGTGCCTGACCGTCAGGTGCTTCTGTGCTTCAACCGCCTTAGACAGATGGTGAAAACTATCCGCAAGCACTGATGCTCCACTAGAGACCTTCTTCGACTTTCCACTACTGCTACCTCCTTTTTTCCTCTTTGTCCCGGGTTCTGCTTCTTCAAGGTTAATGGTAGGGGAGTTTGGAGGTGAGTTAACGACCGGTCTATATGGTTCGGTAAATGGTGTCAACCCAGGAGAGTCCACTGAGTCGGATTCACCTTCGCCGACATCCACAGGCTTCTCCCCCGGCGTCCAATGGTGTTTGCCAGTCGCAGTTGCACCAGTGAATACTGCGCGCATCAAATCTTCATGCTCCAATGGTTTCGTCTTGAATTTGTAAGCGACCTTGTTTGTCTGCAAATGAAAAATCGAAGGACAATTTCAGTTTACGAAAAATCAAAGGACAATTTAAGTTTATGAAAAATCGAAGGACAATTTAAGTTTATGAATACATTTGAAGGACAATTTAAGTTTATGAAAATCAAAGGACAATTTAAGTTTATGAAAATCAAAGGACAATTTAAGTTTATGACAAAGTGTACGACAAATAATGAAATTGAAAAAGTACAACTTGCCATTAAAGTATATGTTAGTGCATACCGATTTAAGATTCTCCACCACTCTTCTGACGCTGTGAACAACCCGGTGTCCCTGTCAAACCCAATGCCGGTCACACCCTTACTGCTATCCATCAACTTGTTCCACGCCTGCCATTCCTTTTTCAAACTGCCGTACTTGTTCTTAAGCTGTGTAATGTCATGACGTCTACCCGTGCGCTTTGTGAATTTCAGTGCAATTTCATTGTACCCTGTTTTTGTTATTGTTGTACCCACCCGACGGCCCGCTAATATTGCTTCCTGAATGCACTCTAGGAATATTTGTATAGCTGCACTGTCCCAGTTCGCCTTATGTGCATGATCTAAGCCATCCTCAATGCATTCGGTACCTGATGGGCCCCCTTTATTCTTAGACGGGGTGCGAGGGGACGACCGTGTTGCAGCCATGACACTAATGTGACAGGACGTATTGTATACATTAGAACGTAGTTGATGAATACATTTGAGACAATAAACTATGAACAATATGCAACAGACAACTTCCACATGCTTTAACAAAAAGTAGTACGATAATTACTAACTGCATAGTTGTTACATACAAACGATGCAAAAGCATTTACTTGTTCGGAAAAGTCCTTTTCCAGAACACTAACTACTGTGTACAGTCACGAAATGGTTTACATGGTTGTTACATTCGCAATAATAAGATGATGACCATGATGCACAACACACAAATCACCGTTTCATTACACGCAAAGTATTGAAAATGTTCACGACATCAGCCCGTAACTGCATAACATCGGTTGACCCAGAGTCATGGTCGGGATTCGTGTCCCTGATTCGTCACACCAACCAATCCAATTAACACATTGTTGATGAGTAAGACACGTTAAACATTTATTAGATATGGGCTTCACAGTGTGCATATAATTGGAGTGACAAATAATCATTTGTTACAACTCACCACGGGACGGGGGCAAACATAATATGCACGGCCAGGATTTTTGTGAGATCTGGATACCTTCACAAAACAGTGCCATAGCCACAAGCACACATGCGTTGTGGCCATGTTGACGTGGCAGTCGAATAAGAGGAAGCCATATTACTACACACAGACCAAGCACAGAACTAAAACAACACCACAGATTGGGGTTATAATTGCATTGCAAATTTATTCCATGAAATGTAACAGTGAATTTATAACAGCATAACATATTCAGGAATTACAATCCACAAAATAAAAACAACAGTTGATTGTTTTCAGACAATTAACAGATTGAGTTCATAGGTAATTAAGGTCACTAAGAAAGCTTTGGGAATTCCAATTACTAAAAATACAGATCACATTTGACCATTTCTTAACATTTTGTTTGTGTCCATAAATTAAAAACAGTTGTTTCCTGTGAAAGAGTTGTGTTAGTGATGGCTAAAAAGGATGACTCTTGTAATGGCTAACACAAGATAGATACGTTTGGAAACAAATATCAACAGCATAATAGATTTCACAAATATGAACAAATACTTCATTTTCACTTGCATAACTTCATTCATTTTCCATTAATTTTGCGTAGCATATCAGAAGTAATCCAATACATCACAACAATGGTGATGCGTTGTGGCATGGAAATGATGTACATAGAGTGCAAAACAGAGAGCTGCAAAACAGTTAATGTGCAAAGCCAAACCTATTTGAACTGAAAATGACATTATAGGAAAAAAAAAATTATGATGCCTCGTTAAACAACTGCTGTAAAGAAGTTCATTAAACCAACTGAAAGCAGATATAAAAAAAAAATTATGACAAATTATAATTTTTATTTAAAATAATTAAAAAATTTGTCATAATTTGAAGAAGTTCATTAAAAAAATTATATATATTTTCATAATTATGAATTTCAGATTTTTATGAAAAATTACTTGTCCAAAAATAATTTCCATTTTTGTTATTTTGGACAATTTTTTGGTAGTTACAGTGAAAATATGAAGTCTGGGGGGAAAAAAAAATTCATAACAAGAATCAAAGCACTTTTTGCTGTGAATGGATTTTGTACTTCTTATTTACATGGAGCAACAGTAAACAGGTTGATCAACTTTAACATTTATAAAACTGAAAATGAAGGAAAATTTGAAGGAGGGAAAATGGTTTGCATACATTAGGTCGAAACACATCAATATGAAAAACTCACTTCCTGGTGAAGCGCACCAGGAAGATCAAGGAGTTCACGACGGAAGCCGAAAAAAGAAAAAGAAATTGCAGGGGAGATCGTAATGTTCACAGATCGGTGCAGAAAAAGCATGAAAATGGTGTTTCGCATCCCTACCGTTAAGAATCCTCGACGATCTGCTTGTTGGTGTTCACCGTGAGTTCCTCCGGAATGCGTGCGCCGGAGTAGCTACTCGCCTCTGCTGTGTAACCTTCCAGGTAGAGGGTAGAGAGCATGTGAGATGTGAGAGATGCGAGACGTGCGTGTGTCTCTCTTTGCAGATGACACAGGTTCGGAGGGCAAACCTGTCTTTTTACCGTAAATAATGCGATACAGCTGGACACCCCCTGAACTCAGCTACAGTGCTGCATTTTTGAAATTTTTTCCGTTGAACTAAAATATGCACCAAAACCGGGTTGCCAAACACCCCCAAAAATTTTAAGGATTTTAAAATTTATAGGTGAGAGTCCAAAAAAATAGGGGATTCAAAATAATTCATGAGGTGCTAATAGTATCGCTCTTAATAATTACTTTTGAAAATTCAAACTTTCAAGAAAGACATAATTATTACATTTTGAATTCAAATTTTAAAGAATAAAATTCCAAAAGTACCCTTCAAATTTAGAAATAATTTTAGAAACTTTTAAATTTAAAATTTTGACTTTTCAAAATGGACATTTTTTAGGACAATAAAAAATAAAATAATAGGTTACTAAAATAGGACAGAGGAGTATTATAAATGAAATTATTATTACTATTATAAGTGAATGGTTATTTTATAAAATAATTAACAAAATAATCATTCTAATTTATTCTATTTCAATTTTATTTCAGAGTTAATTACTTAAAAGTTATATTTACAAATGTTATGATAACTCAGGTTTTATTTAAGATTTTTTGAATCAATAAGTCCTACTTAGTAAAACTGAGAATATTATCAATTTTTTCAATTTTTAAAACTAAAAATATTATCAATTTTGCAGGTAATGTTCCAAATAATTGTTTTACTAATTGATAAAAAAAAAAAAAAACAGAGTATGAGATTAAACGTTTTTGCTCTTCTACTCATTGGTTTGATTCAACTATTTAATAAAACCGAGAACATTAACAGTTTTTTTTTTTCAGTTTTAAAATTAAAACATTATCGTTTTTTTCATTTTTCATTTTTTTTTTCAATTTTGCCCATCAATGTTCCATCATCATGCTTTTTTATAGACACAATTTTCAGTTTTGCACCAAAAAAAAATTTAGTTTATTCAATTTTTTTTTTGTGCATAGTTTTTTTTTAGTTTTTTCAATTTAAAAGTTGATGTTTTAAAGTTTTAAAAATCAAATAAATGTCAAATCATCATATTTCTTTATAGATAATCATAAATGATGAACAATCATTATTTGAAGGGTAATTCCGATTATTAAAAATTTAATGGGACTTGAAGGCCAAAAAAAATCTTAATAATTTAAAAGTTGGTGTTTGGGAACTTGGTTCCCAAATTTTTTTCTCATTTTTTCTACTAAAAGACAAAAGTTTTGCAAAACCAAAAAAAACACATCCAACCCCATAATCATTTCATTTTTTCTTTCACAAACATCACATCCAACTACAAAAAAACCCAACTATCTTCCCAAACATTAAAAATTTTTTATCTAATAATATCCTACAACTAAAAAAACCTACATAAAAACCCACTTCTCAAACACCCACTTAATGGAGTATAAGTTTATAAATTAGAATTTGTGTATAAATGTCTCTTTACTTTATTTAGTGAATCAGATTCCAAAACTCATTTCACAAACGAAACTACTTCTTTTTGGGTACTTACGGGTGTTTTGAAAAGTTGGTAAAAAGTTGACTTTTTAACTTTTTGACATTTTTAATGGTTTTTTTGAGAGAAAAAGTTGATTTTTTCAGTGACTTTTTTGAAAGAACTTGATAAAAAGTCAAAAAATTGATTTTTTACCAAGTTCCTGAAAGGGCACAAAGGAAACTACCACTAGGGAGCAACTTGGCCTGCGTAAGTGTGGGTGGGGTTGAGAAGTTGTTTAAGTTTAATTTTGAATTGTGTTGAGAGTTGTCCAAATTTGTTTAAATTCGAATTGTAACTCAAAATTATCTATTTAAGTCCGCTTGAATTAGGCTTGAATTGTCTGAATTAGACATAAATTATATTTTTTTAATAGTTTAATTAATTTGTTAAATTACTCTATTAATAATTTTTATTAAAATCATTAATAATAATAATAATAATAATGTGAGGGAGATAAGAATTGAATAATGATGTCTCGCTATCATGGCCTTTATAATTTTCAAATGAGAAGAGAAAAGGTTTTGTGTTATGTTGTTTGGGTATATCCACTGCTCACCCATAGTAGTGATTGTGATATTCTAAAGTTTCAAACTTTCTTGCTTTGAATGAGGCATGCAGTGATTGTAATATTTTTTTAAGTCATTGACTGTAATACTTTCTCTTTTTTTTTTTTTTTTGAGGAAATGCACAAGTTGAATTATGTTGAAAATTTATAAAATTTTAAACCGCCAAACCGATTCGCATTCATCTGCCAAACTGTCAATCCGCTCAATCCACATCCGCCGGATTGGCGGACGGATGCGGATTGATTTTCTCCAATCCGCCAATTTAGCGGACGGATGACGGATTGGAGGTTCCATAACCGCAACCAACCCGCGCCCACCCCTAGTTTGGGGCACTTTGGGAAGAAGTTTAAAAAGTCAATTTTTAGTTTTTTAGTCAAAAAGTCAACTTTTTTAGTCAAAGAAGCCACCAATAAAGTCAAAAAGTCAATTTTTTATCAATTTTTCAAAACACCACATAATCTACCGATCTAAATTACTTTAATATCATTCCAAAATTAATAATTTATATGTATATTTAATATTTTTTTCATATAGTTATAATTATAATAATAATTATAATTCAAACTTCATATTGTTTAGATTATTTGGTATCTTTATCCAAACTTGTTTAAATTTAATTTGGACTTTTAATTTTTTTGTCCAAACCCACACTAAATTCAAATTTTTTTTACCTATATTCTAAAAAAATTCAAATTAAATTCGTATTACTCGGATTGAAACTGCCAAGTTATACATCTACCTACTACTACTTCTTATAAGGGTAAATTACAAATACACTTTTGAGATTTGCTTAAAATACAAATTACTTCTTATGGTTTGAAAAATTACAAATACCCCCTTATTAGAATTTTTTATTTAACAGAATTAATTAAAAGAAATTCATAATTGCTCTCCTATACAATAATAAAATTACCTAAATTATTAATTGAAACATATGTTTAACATCATTAAAAACTGTTAATTAACTTAATGATTTATTAATAAAAATGGCGATTTGTTATGAAATTAGAAATCTCAGGAGATGGAATGTAATTTTCAAAACCATATGGAACGATTCGTATTTTAATAAAATCTCGAGGAGTGTATTTATAATCCACCCTTCTTATAATTAAGAGCTTTTGATAATTTTTCATCCTTTGTTAATTATAATCCTCTCCATTTCTTATTTATAATGAAGAAGTTTCATTTCATCATCTACCGGTAAATGTAATATTTATTTTTAATTTAAATTAATTATAAATTTACATTCTTATTTGATAACTATTAAATATGAAAGTCACTCATCCCACCCAATACTACAAAGACATTAAAACCTGTCCAAACTAGAAACTCCTACTCCCTCCGTCCCAAAATATTAGTCCCTTATTTCATTTTTCATTGTCCCAAAATATTAGTCCTTCTTCAAAAATCAAGTACAAAAATAATATAAATTTTCTATTTTGCCCTTCTTTTAAATTAATAAACAATATAAAAAGTACAATTATAACATTGATATTCCCAAAAATGTACTATCAAAAGGATAATTTTGGAAAATCAACTTTTTCAAATGCAATAATTGTACTACCAAAAAAAGTTAGATTCCCCAAAAGGGACCATTATTTTGGGACGGAGGGAGTATATTTTTACTACTTACCATAATTTGATACCAACCCACTCTAAGGTCAAGTTTGGGAACTTGTAAAAAAGTTAAAAAGTTAAAAAGTAAAAAAATTACTCAAAAAGTTAAAAAGTTAACACTATTCACTAAAAGTCAACAATTACGGTTGCACAATTCCCAATTCAAATTTTTCCCTACAAATCAATTTTTACAATTTTTATTACACATTTTTCCATAAAAAGTCAAAAAGTAAACCTAACATCCATATTTTCAATCTCAATTTTTTAGTCCAAAAAGACAAAAAGTACACTTATTTAAGAACACCCCAAACAACCCCTAAATCTTCATTTGGCATGTTAGACTTTTTTTTTGATTTTTTTGGTCATTTTAGACATAAAAAAATAAAATAAGTTTTTTATTCCTAATAAGATAAAACATCATATTTAACCAATAATTATTTCTTTTTTTCTCACAAAAGTCAAAAAAATCAAAAAACTTATCCCAAACGAGATTTTTTTAACCTCAAACTAAAATAATCAAAAATTAAAAAACTAACCCACATCTCAAATGAATCCTAAATCAGATTTCCAAAACCCTTCTATTTATAGAGCTTTTTTTTTTTTTTTGGTCTAAACAATTTATAGAGCTTTTGATAATCTCTCGTTCTCAATTCAACTCAACCCGCTCTCTTCAATGACTTTCTCGGAATAGTGTTCTGATCTGTCCTTCTCAACCCAACTCAATCCGCTCTTTTCAATGGCTTTATCGTTCCCAACACTACTCAACCCGCCTTTTCGCTGCCTTCCTCGATCTTCTACAATGCAAAACTGTTTGTCATTCATGGAGGTCTGCAGCCAAGAAACTAATAATCCAAAACATAAAAATTCCATTACTTTTGCTCTCTTAGACGAACAAAACCACAAGTATATGCCAAACTCTTGGGTACAACCAATCAAAGCCAAAGTACAACCTCAACCACGCTCTACATCATTCACTCTACTAATAGCCTAGCTCGAACCCACTGTTCTAGGCTTTATCTCTGTAACTTTATCTCAAGATTTTATGTTCAGCTTCCACTGTTGTTGGCAAAGAGAACCTACCCGTACCCGCTTTGCTTCATGATGACTTGTAGTCCTGATGATCCTAACTGTTTTGTTTTGCTACTTTACAATTGTGTGAGTTTGTGTGAGTTCGCGCAACGGGTGCATTTGCAAACCAGGAGATAACAAATGGCGAAAAAACGTCGCTAAAATGGGCAGCTACGAAGATGTGATATATTACAATGGAGAACTCTATGCCATTGACAAGCATGCTTAAACCATTGAAGTATGGAGGAGGACCAGCAGGAGGAGATTTTGGGCTATGGCCGTGCACGGGAGTGATCCAGGGAGGTATCAACTCACAGAGATATGATTATGGTGTTGATGAGTAGGAAAATCATAAGATCGAGAGATTCTATCAGTTGGAGCATACTGTTGGTGATGCTTTATTTTACAGATGGTTTAGACTACTTTAGACATGGCATATGTAACTAATTATATGATGTTTTATATGTATAGACTTCTGGTTTAAATACAAGCTCCACCGCCAACGCTACTGCTGTCCACTACCACCAGCGCCACTACTATATATTACAGGAAAAAATTCAATAAATTAAACGATTTGATCAGATTTATTTATCCAATTCATACAATTCAACTTGACCAGCTTAAACTTGTTTATTAAATGAATAGATTTAGATTGAATTATTTTAAATACATAATCCGTTTTTGACTCACCCTCACCCACACTCCCGGGCATGTTTGAATATCAAATGAGAATGCTAGTCTTGTACAACCCTTCCGAATTGTAATTTAAGACATATTTGGTGTAATTTTTCTCAAGTTAAAAGTTAATAATTACAAAATAAAATCTAAAAACATCTCTACATAGAAACATTTTTTTAAAAACTTAATTGAGTTATTTCTGTCTTATAAAATTATAAGCAGAAGATGCATTAAAACACACTGGCACACATTCAACAGCCAAAGAAAAAATTTATAAGCACCTCCACCACACAAAACCTTGGTGCAACTGAGCTCTCAACTTTCTTGCAGCTCAACCCATGCAGATTGACATAAAATGATGACAAGTCTAGTCTTCAATGGGACAAAATAAAAGCCCTAACAACAGAATTTTGTGACAAATTATTTATGAACAGCAGTGGCATGGAGGCTCCATCTTGGAGAAGTTCTAACCATGACAAACCGAGCATAAGTCGAGAAGGAAAACTTGAAGTCTGCATATAAAACCCCTGCATTGCCGATACTAGTGGTATATTCACAATGTTTTTACTTATGGTTGTAATGAAAAAACAGAGAGGATATTACAATTTCAACCTTTGTGCTAGAAGTTGCACCGGTAACCATAACCCTAACCGGTCTTGTATATGCTATGAGTATAATGCTGTTTTACAAGTGTTGTTGAGTCTCTATTGGGAGGGTTGTGGCCGGAAGTGCGGACACGGGCTCTCCGGTTCTCCTCGTGTCCACAGATTCTGGAGATCACCTCTCTTTCTTCCCAATGTCAAAAAGGTGCCTGCATCAATGAACAGCGATGGGGTTTTTTAATTTTTTTTAAAATATATTTTTGTGTATGTGTGTGTCGACCCTGTTTTACAATATGTACACCACAATATATCAGGTCTTACAAATATCTCTTCAACCATTAAATAGCAGTTCAAGACTATGGTAGTTGGCTACACTCATTTTTAAACTTATTCCAAAATTAGGGTCTTTTTCAACTTATTTCCAAATATACAAGAAAACGTGTTTAGTAATCACATTTTTTGATCTTCATCCTTCGTTAGATAATGAGAACTCATGATAATTGTAATACTTGCCATGAGAAACGCTTGGAGTGAAAACTAGACCCGACCGACCCCCTATGAAGGTGGATCTCCCACCAAATACTGACACGAGAATCAAACAAAATATGACTATTTGGAGCTTGCTTTCAAGATATAAAATATGTCAATATACTGCTATGGAGCCTCATGGAAGCTAGTTGGGTCAATATAAATCTTAAGAAAATGGTATGCAACTATTCGGTTATGGTGCTTGTGGGTGAGCAAGTCATGTTTTCATAAATGATATTGCAACATACCTAGAGTAAAAGGAACAATGTAAAGTAGAGCTGGTTGGCCATGTCCATCCATCAAGTTCAGAGCCACATATGTGATGAGGAGACCTAGACATAAGAAATTTCATGAATTATTTGAATATTAGCATAAACATTATAGAACACAGCAATGTGAATCTATAAAAACAAGTGATGCATTAGATGTGGAAGACATATCGATATATATATACATATTTTGATCAGTAACGCAAAAAAAAAAAAAATGTAATATAAATAACTTACAAATTGCACACCACTCTCCAATATAACCAAATCAAACCAAACCAAACCAAACCAAGCCTTAAGTCCCATCAAATGGGATCGGCTACATGAATCTTTCTTCTCGACTCAACTCGACTCGACTCTATTCAAGACCATTTCGTTAGTCAATTAAAGAGACTCGTACTTCTATATACTACACTAGCACACATCAATCTAGGTCTGCCCCTTCCCTTAACACTTCCATTTACCATCACTGTATTGCATCTCTTCACTACTGCATTTGTTGGTCTCCTTTGTATATGACTAAACCATCTTAATCTATTCTCTCTCAATTTATCTTTTATCGGTACTATTCCTACATATTTTCGAATATACTCATTCTTAACTTTGTCTTTTCTAGTATTGCCACACATCCACCTTAGCATCCTCATCTCAGTAATACTCATCTTACCTTACCACTCTCCAATATCTATAAATAAAAAGCAAGGGAATCTCGATAACACCCAAAAAGAGGACAAGTAACAAACCTCTCAACCCCTCAAACCTAAAGATTCTATTGTTTCTCACCAAATCACCCAAAGAATCGTACAGAGAACACAATTCCAAATAACTAAACCCTATCGATATTTTTGTTGTTCGTTAAGACGGTTAAAGATTTCTCCCCATACAACAAACTTGATGTATAGTTAGTATCTTTGCACATGAAAAATAGGTGAACAGTAAGAAGGAAACTACAATATCAATTGCCCAACAGATCTGTGTCCCCCTCCCCAATCCGCAGTCTTGCATCATCTCTTCGTCTCTCCTTCCCCCCTTACAAGTTCCATAATTGGAACAAATTTGAATTTCTTAAACAACTCTGTCTCCACGCGCACATTAATTTGCTATTCGAGGACAAAATCTAATCATAGCTCGGTTTGATTAGAAAGAAAAATTGTGAAAAAATTGCGAAAAGTTGAAAGTGGTAGAAAGTGCAAGGAAAGAAAAGAAACGGAAAGGAAAATTATAAGTAACACTTTGCATGGACAAATTTAACTTTTTTTGTGTTTCTTGTATTTTTTGCAAGAAATTAAAAACTTAGTTACCATGCTAATATACGTTGTACATGAAAATTTATTTTATTGTAGTTTCCACCACTTTCATACTAAACAAACTCAGAAAAGGTTCCATTTTTTCTCTTCCCCTCACTTTCATTCTAATCAAACTCAGCCTAAGAAATCCCATTCTTTTATTTGCAATAACTTAACCGCATAAACAGATGCACAGTGATGCACTTCTAACACCAAGCAGAAAAGAAGAGAGAATAAATTTGCCGATTCCCACACATAGATTAGTTGTTCGTACCTAACCCATAAGCAATCATTGCCCATAAAAAGTATCCACGCCGAAGATTCTTCTTTGACAGCCAATCATACCTGCAAGGATCAAACAATTTGAGCTTATGATCCACAGATGACTTGCCAAAATGGTATAAATTGCATCCATCTTTCACCTTGTTTTAAGGAATGAAACTTGAAAATGAAGAACGTGGAAAAGAATCGAGAAAAATATATTATTCTGAACCTCACTCAATGCTTCACTGAGTGAAAAGGTACAACGCCCAAGTATTACAGCCTAAAATGTTGCGAAATTCACCAACCTTTATACACTATTAGTATTGCATTCACTTTATTTAGCATAATATATAGGTTTATATATGTATATACATATAAAATTAAACACGTGGTGTTTACAATGAAATAAATATCAATGTAACAAAAAATTATATATGTATATACATACAAAATCACGTATATGAACATAATTAATTGATTTCTTTTTTATTTTGCGAAAACGACATCATTTCTTGCATTATGCAAATAGAATGGAATCGCAGTGAATCGAAATGACTCTTAGTGAACCGTTGTGAATCACAATTGGATCATACAATTTACTCAAGATTCAACAGCACGATACAAATCATTTTGGTTGGAAACTCGTATCCAATCATGAATCGCATGATTCTAACCACCATGGTAGTAGGGTCTGTACAAACTACTACGGAGTAACGACAAGTTAAATTACAATGAGCCAATGATGCATTTTCAGTAGAGTCAAAGAGGACAATAGTCATCATGGCTGGATTGCTCAAACCTTAGTGAAAATGCTACTAGCAGTCCTGGTACGATAATGTCGCCAAATCCAATGATGCTGTAGCCACCCCAAGGATCAAACATTCGAGGGATCTTTAGCAGCATCGGTATGCCATCTTCTCCAATCTTATCACCCCGAGCAACCTGTATGAAAAAGAAAAGCAGTTTTCATTTTAAACAATGGCCCTTTATCAAGTGAACTGTTATTTCATCATAATTTGAAGAAATACTTACCACAATCATGACACTCTCTTGGAACCACAATTTAGAAACAAACACCCAAAAAATGTCATACAAGAAAGCGCAACTGAGAAGAACAGTTCCAACCTGATTGCATCAAGAAGAATGAGAGATCATCTTAATTACATTAATTGAGAAGCATTCATCTCTCAGCATGAATGGAAATAAATATTAAAAAAAAAAAATACTAGTGCTAACCATTTGCATTCCTCTGAGCCAAAATATTGACATATAATAAAACTGATTTCCTGAAGCATTCAAATGCAGCAATGAAAGCGATTTTATAGGAATTAATATTTGCCATTGACTTATTAAACATGAATAACAAATTAGCAGGAGGAAGAAATGCATAGCTTTTACTTCTCAACCAGTTCCAAATTTATAAAATTGCACCTTGCAAAAATTTAAATTGATTTTTTGAGGATCAATATCAAATACAGATCTGAAGAGGAAATTTTAGAAAGGTACATAATTACATACAGATCCTCAAGAGAAGCATCAATATCTAAACATACAAAATGTTAATCTTTTTACAAACATGTAAAATTTCAAACATAGAAAGATTTGAAAGTTAATAACTGATTAAGATTCTTTTCATTTATAAAATATGAAATCTCCCTAATAAATCAGTTATAATTTCTGTCACAAAAACTTTTGCAGACAAGAATTTCAATTTGGCCAATTTATGGTTCATACCTGCAATAAAATCAGGTATCTGTTTGTTACTCCATTCTATTTATTACTCTGATTCACTAGCTGAGGAATGTTAGTGTCAACTATCTCTTTCAGATACGTGTTTTTTAAGTTTTGAGGATCATTTTATTCCTAGAATGCAATTGCCAAGCATTTAATGCTGCAATATCAACAGTGGTTAGTTTATGAACATTTTCCTGTCTTCATTAAGACTCAAACATCCCTAGTACAAATTGATTTACATGAAATTGTGTTTAAACCACCAAATTCTGTAGATTCAAATACGACGTAGAAAGCAAAACTACTTTCCAAATTTTCATCACTATCATGCATTCAAAGGCAATATTCACAAGTGATTCATGTAAGTGATAATGGATTGTGTATGAGCAGTGCTGGATCTACAGATCTTGTTAATTTTCGTAAAAGCTGACTATAAAATTTCAACATTCTTAAGAATGAAATTTATAGCGCCACAAAATTGTCAAAAAAATAAACTTCTGTTCATAGCAATCTGAGATAACATCCACGGAGAAGTAGCATAAGTGGTTCCCTGACCACCCAAAAAAAAAAAAATACCTAGTTTAAAAAATCACCTTCAGATTAGGAACGCGTATAATCTGGAGAACTGTGATTATCAAAGCAATACCCTGTTCAGGAAAGGAAAAATTAAATTATCATTAGTTGGACTCCCCTTCATTTTACAAATGGCAAACTAATTATGATTTCATCTAAATACAAATGGAAAAAATTAAATTATCACTTAATTATGCATCTAAATACGCAACTACAGCATCTATCTCATGGCCTAGAAGTATACTTCTGTGAATATATGGAAGGCGACAATAGTATAACAAGCAACAAGTCCAAAACATGTCTTTGAAAAAAATCTAACTTGTGATTTCAGTTTTTTTATCGCTAAATAGATTAACAGAACAAATGCAAAGCATCTCACAGGAAGTGTAGCATGATACACAAAAGGAAATCACATAAGTAGCAAAACAAGCTATTAGGGTGCCATAAATGACTGAACTGTGTTGAAGCAATGCACATTTTTTCAACAAAACAGATAATTTAGCCTACCAAGAACTGAAAAAAAAAATTATTGAATGAAGAATAAGATCCAGCATGATACAAGTTATATGTCAAATTTTATGTAATCATAGAAGCTTTCAAGGATTAAAAGAAGCAAATCATATATATATGTAACTCTTTAACTCAAACAAAGAATTTGACACCACTTTTCCATCTTGAGGACAATATAATTTTTTTTTTTTTTATTGGCATTAGGGTGTCCGGATCAAAACCTGACTAATCCCTAGGGGTGCACAGGCCCTCGGCAAGGAGTTTTCCGCAAGTGTACCACGGTTAATTCAAGGGTTTTCCCCCAGTCTGATGGCCCCAAGAAATTGTTAGTACCTAAAAAGTTTCGATCCCTAAACCTTGGAGGGAGCATACCCCCAAAACCCAAGGCCTTACCACCAGGCCAACCCTTGGGGTTGAAGAGAATATAATTGATTCCTTAAGTATCTTCATCTCTCTCCAATTTTGAAAGGTACTAACAATTGAAAATTTTATCCACATATTGAATGAATACTGGATTACTGGACAGTGCTTCAAAAGTCCATTTTTTAATCTCGGTCTCATAAAAACACATTTCCACTCGCAGAATTACTGATCTTTGGGTAGTCAATTAATGTGTCTCCTTTAATTAAGCAAAACTCTTAAATGGGATTTACCAAGTGGAGAGGTGTTACTAGGAAGTTGCAAAACTCTTAAATATACTGTATTTCTCTGAAGCTTTAGTAATTAAACACGTATACTGAGGATCAAATCAAATATAAAAGAAAACAGTAGAAATTCGTTTTTACAAGGATATCTTGTCCTATCCAAGAAAAGGATACACTTCGAAAAACAGCCCAAACAACAGCAAATGCTATGCAGAATGGAGAGACAGCTAGCGTCAGATATGAGACAGGTCCAAGGAGGGGCACTTTAACAAATGATTCTGAAGCATGATCAAACCACCTGAAACTAAATTTGTTAATTTGTCAGTCCATACTTCTAAAATCTTAAAACAAATAAAGCAATAGCGACAACTTTATTAAATGCGCATGCAACATCATTCACACACAAGAACAGCTTTTCCTTCATTAGATATTTCACTAAGTAAATTCAACAAGAATGCCAAAAGGAGTGTAGCCCCAGTACACTAGAAGTATACAAAGCTAAAATCAATGACTATTCTGTTAGAACAAATAAAGTAATGAAATACTTGATCCATGTTTCCAATGCCAAAGAGAATGACATCTATAAAGAAATTAGCAGACCTTTGATGGCATAGAGGCTAAAGTACATAATGCAGAGTAGATTATGAATTTATTTATTTACTTTTTATGTGGATCAATGGAAAGTTGTACCCATCCATGAACAGTTTTTTTTTAAAATTTTTTTACACCATATGGAGTGTTGAGGGCTGTATGGGGTTGAAAGGTTTTAGTTTTATTCTAGTTCATAGCATGCATACGTGAGTGGCGTCCTTTTTAAGTGTCCTTTTTATAAATTTTATCGAAAGAAAAAGGATGCCATATTTGCACCTAACCGACACCTGTTAAAAAATATAGCATTTGACGCTGGTGTTGTCAAAGAAAACATCAGTTATTTTATTTAGTTGTTACTTATTTATTATGCATATGTTCACTAAACATGTAGGATATTGAAATCTATAATTTGCTCAATTCTATTTTGTGTACATATGATGATCAAAATAGAAGGATCACAATTACTGAGTGACTCCATAGTCCCAGTCAAAATAGTGAAGAAATGTGCAGACACCTAGAAAATTCTAACTTTTCTAAGTTTAGATGATGTAAATATTCATAAATCACTTTAATCACAATTGAAGGCCAGCTCCCATTTCAAGAGAAATAAGAAATTTGCTTCATAAAGACAAGGAACCAGTATAAAAGTATTAAGTAAAATATAGCTAGACATACATATACAAGCATTTAGAAGATTATAAAAAATAAAAAATAAACAGTTCCATCACAATTTTTTCATGCATGTATATTCTCTTAAATGCACTGATAAACCATTGCTCAGCTGCTTTCAGTTTCTTTCTCAAGAAAGCGTATCCCCTTTACAGTGGAACCTACACTAAGTTCTTAATCAACAACATGCGTACCTCGATAAGAAAGCCACCAAACAAGTTTGCAAACCCTGCAAGTACAATGAGACTATGAGGTTCAGCATTGAAAAGGAGAAGAAAATTTGAGATAAACAAACCCATTTCTTTTTCAAGAATGCAAGCATGTTATAAACTGATGTTCTAATGTCCATGAGTCTAAGGTTACTTCAAGACAAGTTCAGACCTCTGAGACCCATGTCTCAAATTAAGAGCTGTGCATGAGTTGAACCCTAAACTGGAGACCCTCTTTGTATTTGAGGCATGCACTGCCTCTAACCATGCAAGTATGTTGCAAACTGATATTCTAATGTTCAAGAGTCTCTGCTCACTTCAAGACAAGTTTATAAGAAAACATCTTGAGGCTCAAACCTCTGAGCCAGGTTGAAACTTTCCTTTAAAAAAAAGTACATATGCTGGGCCGAGGGTTGCTCGAGCTCAGCCCGAATATAATTTCTTAAGCTCAGACCTGAGCTAATCCAATTATATCTCACATCTCTTAGCCTGAGCTCAGCCCATTTTATGCAATAGGCTTCAGGCTAGCCCAATGTTCAATTGTGTTGTTTAATTTTTCTTCAAAAATATTAGTAACATAACACTTGCCAACTTTTCAGGAAGCCCAAAGGTTTGAACTCAAAACCTCGCAAATTAGCTATTAAATCTCAAGAATCTCAATCAACACGTGATTTTGTTAATTAAACAGACAATATTTACATATATATATATATGTATATATAAGAAAGTACTTTAAAGTCATATTCTTGAGGAGATTGTGAGTTCCAGCTGAAGTTGGCATAGCCCAAGCTCAGCCCATTCCAAACTGAGTTAGGTTCAGCCGGGAAAAGATTGGGCCAAACAAGTGGCCTTTGGGTTTGCCTGGACCAATTGACAGTCCTATTTAACAAGGAGACACCTGAGGGTGGTAGTATTACATGCGTCCAAAGAAACTTAAGGAGAAGAGAAAGAAACATAAAGTACAGTCTTATTAGATATTGTTCCAGTTTCCAGCAGATGCAAAGTATCAAACATAGCAGTAAATCAGTAAGGTCCTAGCTACATAAGGACATGCGGGGAAAAAAAACCAGATGAGAGCTGTAACTTGTTAAATTCAATGTATAAAAAAGAAATACAGAAAATCATGTATCTTGTATTGAATGTTATTGAATGTTCCGTTTACAGGGTTCAAAGGACTCTCCTTTATAGAAGAGAGTAGCTACATCAAGTAGCCTGTAAGTGGCCACCGAAAGGCTAAAGCAAAAGAGAAAACATAATTATTAAAGCATACTAATTATTTATACTAACCTAATTATTAAAGTAGCACTTTACATATTATATTCTAACAGCCCCTCTCAAACTCAAGGGGGATAGGAACCAACCAACTTGAGTTTGGAGAGAATAACAAAACAGAAAATAATCTGAAAATAAAAAATGGATAGGAGACACTGTATGGTCGTGTCAGACTGTTGGTGAAGACACTGTATGGTCGTGTCGGACCGTTATAGCAGTTGACCGGAATCAATGTTGGGACAGTTTACGGAGTCTTGCCGGACCCATGTAGAAGCTAACCGGAATCAATGTCGGGACAGTTTACAGAGTCTTGCCGGACCCCTGTAGAAGCTAACCGGAATCAATGTCGGGACAGTTTACAGAGTCTTGCCGGACCCATGTAGAAGCTAACCGGAATCAATGTCGGGACAGTTTACAGAGTCTTGTCGGACCCCTAAAAAGTCGCATCCTCAAAAGGTGTGCCCAATCTTTAAAAAAGGCGTGCCATCAAAAGACGTATCCAATGCATAAAAAGGTGTGCCGGATATTATGGCGATGCGCGTGACTGCCTTGGCTTGTGCGCCCATTTTGTCGTCTGGCGCCGAGCGGCGCGCGATACGCGTGTCTGCCTTGGCTATTTAACCAAGACGGAGGCTGAGGCTGAGGCTGAGACAAAAAACCTGCTGAAAACCTCTGGAAAAACTCTTCGTTTCTGAGAGAGATACTCTGTAACCCTCTGTTGCCCAGAAAATGGCCTCGTCTTCCCGCCCAGCTACCCAGAACATAGCCTCTCTTCCCGTGGTCTGCTCACTCTCTTTCCCGACCTCAATGAGGGCACAAGAGAGATAACCGGGGCAGATGCTCGTGAACCGCAACCAAGTGCCCCTGGACCAAGCGCCCCTAGTTTTGCGCCGTTGAACTATCCGATGTTGTCTGTGGAGCAAAGAATGGCTGCACGATCGGATATTGAGGCGAATTATTACACATTGAAGTCATGTGTTGAGACCATGACGGCGGTCATAAACTTGTCGCACCGGCTTCAGAGTAGGACAAATGAGGTGCAGCAGTTAAACGCCCAACTGGCGCTGCTCCAGGGCATGTATAAAGATGCGCGAGCTGAGATATGTATGTTGAAGGCGGAAAACAAGGAGCTGAAGCGGAAGGCCACCGTTATGCTCAGATTCGGAGGTCCGCCATATGTGACATTTGAGGAGCAACGGGAAGTGAACGTGCTCGGCGGCGTGGGAAGCACTGAGGCAGAGCCGGCCAGAGTCGCCCAAGAGGAGGGCAAAAGGAAGAGAACAGCTGAAGAGGCGAAAAAGTAAGGCCTGTGTGGGGGATGGATTTTTTTTTGTTTTTGTTTGTTTGTTTGTTTGTTTGTTTTTTTTTTTTTTTTTTGTGTAATAGCGGGGTGGATCCCCGGTATAAATAAAATGAGTGTGGTGTGCAGTTCTTCTTCTTCTCCGTTTTTTTTTTTTTTTTTTTGAATGAAATAAAATAAAGATTGAAAAAGCAGAGATGTTTCGGAAATCTGTGGTGTGGGGATAATATATGATAATAAATATATATATATATATATAATAAAAGAAAGTAAAAATCAGAAGTGGTTTCTGAGGCCTAATGTGTTGGAAGAATGGAAGAAAAAAAAATAAAAAATAAAAAATAAATAAATAAAGAAAAGTGGGTAACATGGGTAACATGGTTGCAGATGGGGATGATGCAAAAGATAATTGAAAATTGCTGTAAGTAGCTCAATTCAAGGGAATAAAAAAAAAATAAATAAAAAGTAGGGATGGGCTGGAGCATAATGATAAGGGTGAGAAAATAATAATAAGAAAAGATAGAAAAGTTGGTAAAATGTTTTTGGTGGTGTTTTGTTTAAGAATAAAAAAAATATAAAGAAAACAATGGAAAAAGAAAATAAAAAATATTAGTGGATGGATTATATGAAAACATCAGTGTGATTGTTTCAAAATTAAAGTTGGGGTTAGTATCCCTGCAAAAGATATATTATTGGAGAGTGGATATTTAAAAGGGATTAAAAGTGATTTGGAGAAAGTAAATAAAAATAATGAATGTTGAAATCAACCGGAGGAGAGAGAGGGGACAAGCCCATGTGATAAAGGGGAGAGAGAAGCATTTGTCTAGAGAGAGTGGGTAGTGGGGGAATGATAAGAAATCGCAGGTGAGGGCTTCAAAGATTGGTGCCCTAATTGCCTCGTAATGGCCTGCATCCTTCTCAGTCAGAGTAGAGAGACAGAAAGAGTTGAAACTGAGGCGGCGATGGCGCCGGAGCGATGAACGGCGACGGAGACGACGCCGAGGCAGTGGCCGGTGTTGGTGGCGATGCTTGTGAGCTCGTCGGAGGTGTGGAAGCTTGATTTGCTGGGCTGAGTCAGACCCGACTGTACGAGTCGGGGCGTGTGTGGTTGACTTGGGTGATCGGACCTTGGTAACCGGGTCGGCCCACCAGGGTGCACCACGGGTTTGCTTGTCAGGGAAGGTGGGATTTCTTCATTGGCAGAGAAGAGAGCTCAGCAAGTTGATTGAGCCATTGGAAGGCAGAGAAGAGTTCTGCTATGGAATTTGTGGCAGCGGTATGTGTAGAGGTCCGGCGGACGGCCAAAGCGAGGTTGCCGCCCGCCGGTGAAGCGGAATTTCTAGGATGTTAACCTTGCTCTGATACCATGTTAAATTCAATGTATAAAAAAAGAAATACAGAAAATCATGTATCTTGTATTGAATGTTATTGAATGTTCCGTTTACAGGGTTCAAAGGACTCTCCTTTATAGAAGAGAGTAGCTACATCAAGTAGCCTGTAAGTTGCCACCAAAAGGCTAAAGCAAAAGAGAAAACATAATTATTAAAGCATACTAATTATTTATACTAACCTAATTATTAAAGTAGCACTTTACATATTATATTCTAACATAACTTACTAACAACATATATGTACACACACAAATATGGCAAGAAATTTGGGTAGATAAATATGCAAGTCTATACACAGGAGAAGAGGCAGATTGTAGAAAAGAGGAACAAACTTTTATTCCACAATTTTTAGGATTATAAGATTTTTATTTTTTTTCCTCTTAGGAATAAGTGAGGCTAAATATTTATCAGTTTGAAGTGAGCATGTATACAAAAAAAATTGTAACATGAAGAATAGACTGACCTCTGCCCCACCAATTGAAAATAGAACCACCAGAATATCAATAAACCAGACTGACATTAGCTTGTAAAGCATTAATAAGAATCCGGAAGCAATCAAAACAAAGACAATTGCTGATGTTGTGCTAATGTCCACAACCCCATTAGAACCATTGCCCTCGTGCTAAAAAATTCATCTGAAGCATCCTACATGAATAACATCAATCCATAAATCAATTGAAAGACAGTGGTACCTTGCAGGTGTCATGCCCCCCAAATGAGAACACTCCTTAAATATAGGGTAATAATATATATTAAAGGGTCTTGTTATGTACCCTAAGGGCACATGTTAAGAATGCTTAAAAAGATAGTATTCTTTATTACACTCAATTGCATGCAAAATGCACAACCCTTTTAAGCTTCTTAGAATGTGCCTTAAGGGCACACATTAACAACCTATATTAAAAGGCAAAAGATAAAAGATAACGACCTTTAAAAGCTTGTCCTGCTCAATAGCTGCTTCTCTGGCACTCCATGCAGACCAATAAGAAGCACATAAGATGGTACCAACAGCCATAAGCCATAAAAATACTTCAGCTACGTCAACCAATGGGCGCTTTGGAGAGTATAGCTGCACAGTAACTGAAGAAACAGGAATGTATAAGAAACAGGAATGTATAAGTTACAGTGAAAAGAAACTAAACCAACACAGATAAAATGCTACATTAGGTATCACTAACAAGAGAACGATACCATTTAGGGAAATGAAGAAACATAGCTAATAGTGTTATCGATTTAAACATATATATTTAGTTTTTTTCCTTTAATATTCAACATCATGCAGAATAAGCCTTACCAAGGGAGTTGTTCTTTAAACTTTCTTCCAAGTTTTCACCGGCATCTTGTGGGAGCATGACAGCAGGTATGCCTATATCTACATCAGTTTCATTGGCTTCACAAACCATCTTGAAAAGTTCTGCATAACAAAAGCCAGAAAAACTAACAGATGAAACACAAGTTAAGAAGTATTGAAACAAAAATAAATCAACAAAAATATAATATTTGATATCATTACGACATTGCAATGGACCAAAAATTTAAATAAAATGTGAAGTGAAATTGTAAAGACCTGTATGGTTGTTTATAATGAGGATGGCCGAAGCACCAGCATCTTCTGCAACATTTGCTTTAGTTGCGAAACTACAGTTACCCCGGTGCACAAGGATGACCTCGCCTGTAAGCTACCAAACAGAAAGACATTCCAAATTAACTTCCTCATGATATAACTTGACAAATCCTAAACTTTTAACCAAAAGGATACATGCTTCAAATGTGAGTGGCCAATACAAGTAGGATTTTGAGTGGTTAATGTACCAAAAAGTAGAAATAAAGAAAACCTTGTTTTGGGGTTTACTACAACAATCAGGTGGATCTGCGAGGGCAAGTCTATCATAGCTGGCATGCTTCTCCTTAGATTCCAAGGTAGGGCCGAAGCGAGCACCAACACCTACAAATTCATTCACTCCTCTACCATCAACATACGTTGGGACTTTCACCTATCAAACGAAAGTGAATAAAAACTTCAACGGCAAACTTCTTTGAGGAGTAAAAGGGAAAAAGGAAGGATTCACGTGATGAGGAACCATAGAGAAAAGAGGTTGATTTGCATACAATGTAAGAAACAAGAAGCATTTGGCAACAAATAAATGCCACGTAATGATGTAATAAAAGCCTTACCTTTCACCGTCTAAAATTTCTGCATCTCATGCCAAAACTTTGCCAAAACACATGCCATTTCATGAACATGCTAAATGTTTCAAATCAATCTCATATTACATCCATAATTTAAATGCTCATGCATTCATGCCACTAGCAAAAATAAATGTGATCATTCTACATCTTGACAACAGATAATAGCTCCAAAAAGGGCCATAGATTTTTTGGATGATTAAGAATAAAATTTCATTAAAAGTTGGCATTAAGGGACTGACACCTGTATACAAAAGATAAGACAAAAAGAAATTTAAACCATACACACCTCTACATGAATCAAAAAGCATTACAGAATCAAAGAACTGCTATTACAAAAATCTAAAAAAAGAACTCTTTCACTAATACATTAGAATCTCTATACTCTCCAAAAACCTACAATTCCTCTCCCCATATGATCCACATAAGAAATAAAGGAATCATCAATCATAGCTCTTTTCTCCTCCACACTCTGGCCCATTGCCAACTATAAAGAAAATCAATAACCATAAAAGGAAAGGTCAAAGCAGCCCTAACCTAAGTCACAACTAGTCCACAGATCTCTTGCCACACGGCAATGAATAAGAAAATGGTTCACCAACCTGCCATCTAGGTTGCAATAGAACACCAATTTACGATTGCTTGCATTCTACATATCAGATTATCCGAAGTGAGAATTTTACCATGCACCGGACATCAAACAAAAAATGCTACCTTGAGAGGAGCTCTCGTACCCCAAGTGGCCTCCAAAGAATAGAATTGTAGTGACCACTCAACACCCCATAAAAAAACTTCACTTGGAAGCATCCTGAACTTGTTAATATCCATCTCAAAGAATCTTTCCCCATCCCAACGCTATTTATCTCTTATAGCCCTTACCCCATCAACTTGTTCATCTCCTAAACTTGTAAACCCCTGCCTAAGAATTGTTGTCCCTCTCTATAAAAATAATCTTGTAATATGATTGAAGGAAAAGCATCAAGCATCAAGCATCAAGCATCAAGCATCAAGCATCAAGCATCAATCATCAAGCATCAAGCATCAAGCATCAAGCATCAAGCATCAAGCATCAAACAACCTCTCATTCCCATTCCAACCACAAAGCCAGAATTTTACTTTCTTCCCATCTCCAAGGAGCGTTGAACATGTTTGAAGTGTTGTCCAATAGATCTTGGGAAATGTCCAAGGAGCGTCGTGTCACGCCATTCCGTGTCAGTGTACAAACCATCTGCTTCTTAATGAGAACATGATCTAAAACTAGCCTAGGAAGAGACCATCGTTACCAAGAACCAATTGTTTCATATAACGATTCATACAAAATTACCTCTATCTAGTACACAACCTCTCTATCGAAATAACAACAAAAAGACCAACATCCATCAAATCAATCCCTGGAACATTTTCTACAAATAAACTTTCACAGAAAACATTAAATATATGTATACATATTCTGCCTATTCTATTATATAATGCAAACACTTTTTGGTGTGAATGTCATAGTTTTTTTTTTAAATTCCTAAACTACCCTTCTTCCTATTTTGTAACTAATGAATTCAAATACACCCATATGACTCGTGCCCTTTGTAACTGTCGATTTGTAACTGCAAATTTTAAGCACACCCATCTGGGTGTGTACACCTTCTAGTATATATATATATATTATATTACATAAAGCACACAATTTATTTGGTATGAACTTTGTCATGTAATTCTGATTCCCAAAAAACCACAACAACATTATATTTTTTTCAAAAATTTTACCTTTGCTTGGCAGTTATTGTGAGCACCTAAAAGTAAAATCAACTGCTCCCACTACAAAACATAGGCACTCTCCCTTCACATATTGACAGTTTCAATTGCACACAGTTTACTCAGTTTTCTTCCAGTATATCTATCTTCTATACTTCTATATCTATATCTATCTTCTATCTATCTATACTATATATATATATATAAGTGAAGCCTGGAGAAAATGTCACATTTTGATGTCCGAAAATGCCCTTTTAGGGAATTTAAAATACCAAATTATATAGAGATGAGGCTATATTAGTACTTTTAAATTAAAATCAAAATTTATATTTTTATATTTAATAGCACACCCGATGGTAGGCACAGACCCACTAGTATATATAAATGCACAGGGAAGCATGACCAACCTAATTCATATAATCATTCACTTATCCATTCAAAAAAAGCATCAGAAATGACATGAATTACCAAACAGGCAACAAAAACAGAACACGCAAAAAAAAAAAAAAAAAAAGAAAGGGAACAACTACAAATGAAAGAAACCCCAAATCTTACAAACCCCATAAAAAAATATATAAAAAAAAATTCCGCTTGATATTGAGACCATGAATCGAAAAGCGAACAAAATGAACACAAAAAATCATACTGTACGTGTTAGTTTCTTCCATAACAAGAACCATCATCTTCAAGCAGCTTAACAATGTGATCTCCAAAAACCAATACACATACATACATGTGTGAGTGAGAACTGAGTAACGAAACAAACACGATTAAAAACAAGGAATTGAAATATTTACCAGAACGAAGTTGTTGTTGCAACCAGGCCTCTTTGGGGCTTTATCATCTTCATGAACTATATCACCTGCATAGCCCAGCGAAGAACACAAGGCCAGAATTAAGAGGAAGCCAAACAGAGCACAGAGAGCTGACTTCTTCGAGAAGTACTCCATGAAAGCTTCTCGAGAGAGAGAAATTGATCAAGCTGGTGAGTGAATTAGGGTTTTTAGTTTTACTTCATTTCTCTCTTTCTCTCTATGAAACAAGTGTGGATGAGAGGGAGGAGAGAGAGATACATACAATCACCGTACAAGTACTGTTTAATTGTCGTTTTTGTATTTCGTACAGGGGCCATGCTGTAACCGTTCTTCTTGGATTTCAACACTTTTTTTACCCACTCTCCTGTATTGGCGAATGTAGTGCACGCTCCGTATATAAAGGTTTTGGAGAAGGATTGGACCGTCTACCACCATCCATAATCCGACTACACCATCCAATCCGACTCAATTCACCTCCGTTTAAGTCTTGTTTTAATGATTTAAATAGTTCATATTTTAAAATTTATTGAATATTCACAATCTATATTTTTATATAAAATTAATTCAAATATATAGTTATTGTTATTCGATAGATTTGATTTTTTGCATACATAGTTACTGTTATTTGATCGACTTAGGTTTTTACAGAAATAATGTACTGAACAAATTCTAAAATATGAACGATTTAGATTTTCAAAACGAAACCTAAAAGTGAATTTACAAGACCCAACAATACCTCACCAATCCGATGAAAGACAGGAAAAAAACATAGCATTTGGATAAATTATAGTGTACTTAGCTCCTTTGAAGTATATAGAGCAAATACAAATGACCCTATAATTTTAACATAATTATATTAGTTATTTTTTTATTAGGATAAATTAAAAACACACTCCTTGATATTTGTTTAAATTACGAATTATTTCTTATAGTTTTGAAATTTATATCTTATCCTTGAAGTTTCTAATTTTATAATAAATTATCAAATCAATTAATAATATTTAATCATGTCATAAATATATTTCAATTAATAATTTAAGTAATTTTATTATTTTATAGGAGAATAGTTAGAAATTTTAGTTTTTCAATTAATTCTATTAATTGAGGTATTTGTAATTTTCTAAACCACATGGGACAATTCGTATTTTAAGTAAATCTCAAAAGAAATGGCAGAGTCAGGAAATTAAATCATAGAGGGCACTTATTAGTTATAACTTCGAAAATATTTACAAAAATATTTCACATAAACTTTTATGATTGACTTCGAGAAAGATCAAAAAAATAATGTTATTTGTAAATTATAACTAATGTATCGTGGATAATACAAAAATGGACATGGATATAAGTCTTAAAATAAATTATATAATAATAAAGTAATTTTTTTTGTACAAAATTTGATTAAAAATTCAATATAATGGAGATACGACATTATCATTGACATGTGATATCACCAACCAATAATAAAGAGATACATAGAGGTTAAATCACACATGTCAAATGTAACTAACAATTCAATAAATTTATATTTTCATAGTGAGATTAATCATATTTCTATATCAATAATGATGGATATCACCATCACATTGAAAAATTTCATAAAATTTCACACATAATAATATTGACTTTTCATAATTTCTTCATTTTCAATCAAAACAACAATTATTGTTCTCATAATTTAAAAAATCCCATTGACATTTCAATTTAAATAATATTTTTATATATATTTTTATTTGAAATACTTTCTTTAAAAATATAAAGGGTAAATTACACTGACACCCTGATGTTCTGAAAATTACATTTTTACCTCTATGATTAATAGTCTCATTTTACAAACTCCTTTCTTATATAAAAGACAACAACTCCTAAAAAAAAAAAAAAAAAAAAAAGGAAATTACATTGGAAAAAAAAGAGTAAAGCAAAACAAAGCGAAAAAAAAGAGAGAGTGCGTGAGTTCAATATTTTCATTCCGTCTAAATAATTACAATGACAAGGGAATTAGTGTAATTTCTCAAACGTCAAGAGGTGATATGTATTAAACACAAATCTTAGAAGGTGTAAATGTAATTTACCTAAAAATAAAATTTTAAAAAAATTCCAAAACCCAGGGGGCCCGTGACCCCCTCGTCCCTTTATACATCCATCTATGCTCAAAGGATGTATTTGTAATTTATTCTTTTATTAAAATAAATTATAAATTATAAATATACCTCTAAATTTTACTTAAAATATGAATTATTCTGTATAATTTAGAAATTACATTTCATCCATTAAAGTTCTTAATTTCATAACAAATAACATCTTTTATTGAAGAGAAGAGAAAGAGAAAGCGAGAGCCATCTATTGAAGATAGCTTCAGTGACTCAAGCCTTTTTAGATCTCCTCAATGTCAGACTTTTCCACTCTCTTAACCAGTTTTATGTTCTGTTATTTTTTATGATTATATGATTTCTGGTTTCTTTGCAAGAGTTCAATGTTTTGCAAGTTGCAGTCGTGAAGTTTCTTCGTTTGGGTTTGGACTATGGCTAGTTTAGGGTTTTTTTGTCGATGTCGTCTTTACGTGTCTGTTTTAGCCATAGTTTTTTCAGTTTTCTTTCTTTAGAGTTTGGGATATTGTTGCATGATGGATAACTGTGGTTACATTCACTTATTAATGCAGTTTACCTTTCTTCAAAAAAAAAAAAAATTATTAATAAATCATTAACTCAATTAATAGTTTTTAATAATGTTATAAATATATTTTAATTAAAAATTTAATAATTTTATTATTTTATAGGATAGAAGTTAAAAATTTTATTTTTTCAATATATTCTGTTAAATAAAAATTATGACAATGGATTATTTGTAATCTTTCAAGGGCAATCTGTATTTTAAGTAAATTTCAAGAAATGTATTTATAATTTACCATAAAATTAAAGTAATTGAAACCAATGCAAATAATGCAAAATCACAATAATAAATAAAGAAAAATATATATTTCAGTATAAAAAAATATGACATCATTATTATTATTTATATGACTAACAAATTATTGATAAAAATTATGCTAAACGCTATGTGAATTAAAATTTTAAGATAGGTTAATATAATAATGTCAAAATTGTAAAAATTATTGTATTTTCTCCGGACTTCAATAGAGGCCAGTGTAATTAATCCCAATTTTTTTTTGTAAGACTGTGCATATAGTTTTTGTTTAATTTTTATTGGGATAAATTATACTAACATTTTTTAAGATTTGGAAGAAGTATTGTAAACTGGCCAAGGCCATCATTTTATTTTGGGTTCTAAGAAAATCCTATTTACATTTGACTTTTAAGATTGACAAAATTAAATCAATTTAAAAAAAAAAAAATTGATTCGCAAAACACTTAATTTCATTTTTATTAATAATTCAATAGTCATACGAATAAAACAAAAAAATTGATATTATTATTCTTTTTACATTGAAATATATATTTTATCTTCTTTTTTTTTTTGTGTCTTTACTCTATTTACATTAGTTTTGATTTCTTTAACTTTATTAAAAATATGACCAGTGCAATTATGTTAAAATTGTAAATTATTTTATTTTCTCCAAATCTCAAAGGAGGTCAATATAATTTAGGATTAATTACCAAAAGTCCTATCTACATATTTGGTGGTAGCTTAGGTCCTGTCAAAAAGTCTTTGAACCATTAAGTCCCATTTATAGGTAAAAAGACGTTTTGCCCTTTAATCCCAAAACTGAGAATGTTTCTCAATTTATAATTATCAGAACTCAGAAATTTCTCAATTTTTTCTAGTATGAACTAAGAATATTATCAAAATTAAGAAATTTATAATTATCAATTTTGAGAAATTTCTTAATTTTTTTTATAATTAAAATTGAGAATATTATAAACTTAGAATGTTCTCAATTTCAAAATGATGCTCCCTTTGGTCCTTAGAAACCTCAGATAAAGAGAATAAAGTAAAAAATTTCATTCAAGCCGACAACGCACAATAGAATAAAGATAAATGAAAAAAATTAAATAAAAATAAATTAACATTGTTTTTTCTTTACATTTTGCTCCTCCCAGTGGCCCACTTGTTTCGTGTTTACACAACTTTTCGTTTTTCTCTCTCACCATTCGAATTCAGGATTTGAATTGGAATTCGAAAAAGCAATTCGGTTTTTTTATAGTTCGCTAATGGCTGGGATGTGTTGCAAAGTTGTTGGCGAGACTGAGACGACGACGGAGGCACCGGAGCCGAGCTTGAGGGTGGCAAAGCGGCGGAGGATGGAAATTTACCAGCTGAAGATTCTCACTGCAGATATGGCGGTGCCGTTGCCGGAGAACGGTAGAAAACGTCAGAAATTGGATGTTTTTGTGGTAGATTCGAAGTTGTCTGAGTGCGGAAAAGCAGTTGAGAATTGCGTGATTAGTGAAGGTCGTTGGGTGGAGAAGGATAAATTGGGTTATTAAAAATTAATGGGACTTGAAGGAGTAAGTAATTTTATTTTGCCCTTCTTAAAAATTAATGGTAAACATAAATGAATTTAATGGAAATTGTAAAATTATCATTTTGCCCTTCTTAAATCTTTATGAAATTGCTTAACATAAACAACACAAACCTTGCGTAAATCATAATTTTGACATAATTACACCTACTGTCTTTAAATTTTAAATTCATATGACAAATTGATCAATATCATTAATATTTGTTGATCTCATGCAAAATATATAATTAAATGACTATAATAATACCACTCCCACTTCACCATTAGACAACACGTGACACCTCACCCTATCTTCCCTCTTCAACAACACACACCACACCACACCACACCACACCAAAATCCTTCAATCCCTTCACCTTTAGGCTGTGTTTGATTAAGAAATTTGAAAAGGAATTTCAAAAGAGAAAGAGAAAAAAAAAAAAAAAGAGATGAAATATAAATAAAATATATTTACATTTTATCTAATTTTATACATTTTTTTTTTCTTCCCAAATTTTTTTCAAAATTTCTAAACATACTTTTTTTCCTTTCCTTTTTCAAATCTCTTCATAAATCCCAAACTAAACACAGTGCGAAGATATTCACAAAAAACCCACCTGATTCCTATTCTCTCCATAAAACAAGCTAGTTTGTTTTCCAAGTCCTTTTCAGCCACCGCATCAAGATATTCACAAAAAACCCACCTTCTTTTTCCTATTCTCTCCATAAAACAAGTTTGTTTGTTTCCAAGTCTTTTTCGACCACCACAGCACAGAGCCCTTTGAGCCAATTGGTTCAATCTCGTCCTTATCTTTTTCTATCTTCTAAAATGTGTTTGTTTTCATCTCTTTGCAAGGTGTCGCTATTGTGGCTGGCGTTTTCGTGGGTGGTTGTTTACTGTATTGTGTTTGCCTTTCTGTTTGCTGGTGGTTCTTTGATATGTCGTATTTATTACTATGTTCTATCAATATATTGACCTTTAATTTCTTTTTCTTTTTTTAAAAATGTGTCACAAAATGAATATTGCCAATTTGTTCATCTCCAATAAGACCCATTTACTTACGCTGTGTTTGGTTGAAAAATTTGAAAAAATATTTGGAAAAGAGAAGAAAAAAGGTATGTGAAATTAAGTGAAATGTAAGTATGTTTTATTCACATTTCACCTACTTTTTCCATTTCCTTTTCCAAATCCCTCCCCAAATACCCCAACCAAACACAGCATAAAACTACTTGTGCACATACAGAACTAACCAAAATCTGCAAACTGTAGAGTCTACCAATATTCAAATAAATATGGGGTAACGAATTAAGGCAAAAAATACCTTCTCACACAATCTACCCCACGACCTGGCAACTTGGCAAGGCATGTAATGGACCTTTCCAATTAATGATATATATATATTTCCCTATTGCTCTCAAAAAATAAATAAATAAATAAATAAAAATAAACAAGACTACTAGAAATTAAAATATTGAATTGAAAGTGTACATTGGTGGCATTAATCATAGTTTATTCCCCAAAATGTGAAAGGGATTTATAGTAAGCCTTCTACATGAAATATACCACTTCGTTAAACACGATGTTACTACAGCAGTGATTGGGGCCCCGAAAAAGGGAGCCCCGAATGCCCCTAAAAAAAAAAAATCAAGGCATAAGAGAAAAAAAAAAAAAAAAAAAACAAAGAAAAATATCCAAAACGACGTCGTTTTGGGCATTAGGGGCAGCAGAATTGTGGGCAAAAAACATTTCTGATGTTACTAAATCTTAAAAAACTATAATTGTGCTATGTGCAAAGAGCGAAAAGGGTACAGAACACACAGATGTGTCCTGTTCTCTCCATACGTCTACACTATCTGAAAAACTATATAGGTCTATTAAGCAAGACTGTCAAAGGCAAAGGGAAAATATATCATAAAAATTAATTTTTCCTAAAAATTAATTAGTCTTTTCATTTGGCTAAAACTAAAAGTTAATTTTTCCTACCTTATTCGTCTTTCTCTAAAGTTTTTTTAATCAAACTAGAGAAGTCAACACCCAAAGAAGAAACACAAAAAAGTACCTGTCTCTCTCACACACACACAATGAAAGTTCCCTCCAACCAAACCAACAAAAATACAACTACTATAATTTATGACAAAAGTCTGCATCTCCAACAACTAACTACCAAGTTAAGAAACATAGATTATTGTCTAATAGGACAAACTTAAAAATAAAAAGGTTAATTACACCAAAATCCCTTCAATTATTAGTGAATATTCCATTACCCTCCTCATCCATTAAAACAATTCATATTAACCCCTCAATTATAAAAACCGTAAAAATGTCTACTTCTGTTGAAGAAAGGGTTTATAGATGAGGAGGGTAAATTGACATTGGCTACTAATTAAGGGAGTCTCAATATAATTAACCCAAAAATAAATACAAACCAAACTTTCCTCAAACCTAGTACCTACCCACCAAAATAAAGTCATCATCATCAAGAACCTGAACATCCTTTTCACCTACGAAATTCTCCCTCCCAATTTCCTTCACTAAATTCACAAATTCTACCCTCTTTGCCAAAGGAAGTTGTACATAAGGTAGCCGGAAAACCGGCCTCACAACCCCAAGTTGAGCGAGTGCGGTGTTTAATCCGATGGGATTAGGCTCATGGAAAAGCCACTCAATTAAAGGCATGAGTCGTGCATTCAAAGAAGGGTTTTCGCCCTCAAACATGAGTTGTCGCATCAAACCTGGAATCAAATTGCTAGCGACAGATACCACTCCAGTAGCACCATGGCTCCATCTTGAATCGTGGCACTGATCGTCATTCCCACTCCACACCACAATTCCATTTTTTGTATACTGTTCTACCCGGTCATGTCCAACACACTCTTTCACACCCGCCAAATTAGAACTCTGTGACACGGTGTGAATCACACGTGGCGGAATATCTTGGCCAGTTCTTGAGGGAACATTGTATATAATAGAAGGGCCCATGGGGAGAACACTTTGAAAGTGAGCAACCAAACCTTCCAACGAGGTTTTGCCATAGTACGGATTGATGTGAAGAGCAGCATGCATTCCAACGGCAAAACCTTGTTCAGTTGCGTGGATTGCTTCCCGTGTCGAGTTACTTCCAGTGTTGCCGATAACCTTGATTGATGCACCAAAACAGTTGACCGTGTGACCGATGAGCATTATGTGCTCATCCCAACTCATCAATTGACCTTCACCAGTTGTGCCACCTACAATCACGCCTTCGGCCCCATGTTCAATCTGCATGTTCACCAAGTCATCATACGCTTCGAGATCAAATCTGCCATCTGGTAAATACGGTGTTTTAATGGCAGTAATTAATCTAAGAGACTTTATGTCCTCGGTAGATGTCCTGCATACAAATGAAAAGTACATAACCATCTATTGCACCAAACTTGCAAACCAAATATCAAACAACTTCTATGAAGTGCATTCAATAGAAATCCATTGAAAGTTCCGAGATTTACCCTACCACTAATATAAAATTATATAACAATCAATCAGACTATTCAAGTGTTCAAATTGATTTTGAACAAGCACACAAGATCATTATGATAAAAATCCAACAGGCAAAATTGTTGAGTAGGAAAATTCCTTTATCATTTGTGTAATTTCATATGGCATTTGAACACGATGCTTAGACCTCTATGGTGGAGCTATCACCACATGTGCAAAAGGGTTTCAAACAAGACCAATGGGTTGGCCTAGTGGATGAGGCGCTCCCTTACCAGTCATGATGGTTGGGTACGAGTCTCATCGTTGTGCGATGCTACTTGCCCTTCCCCTATTTCTCTCCTACCGATTGTAAAAAAATAAATAAAATGCAAACACATCATCATCATATAAAACCTGAAACAAAGTAAGCAGTGCCAATTGGTATATCCTAATACAATAGATTTATTCCTGTAGATAAAATAAATAAAAAGCACAACCACTCTTGAGTGAACTTCTTAAAAGTAATAATACCAAAATAACAAAATAAATAAATAAATAAATAATGAAAAATGAAAGAATGAAAAAAAGCACACAAAAAATTTAGAATCTTCTCTATTCCAATATGAAAATTTGCATAATCATAGTCAGACAATATTTAGCTTCAGCTTCGATATCAAATTTAGTATCCAAATGGAGCCAGAGACAATCTGTGCATTGAAATCGCATGTTAAAAACTGAAAGTCCCATACTAAACTTTATTTTTGTTTTATTTTCTGTGGGCACAGGACCAACCAACCCACAGGATGGGCTCACGACACACCCTCTTCTCCTTCCCCCAAGGGTACTCAAACACCACCCTTCCCAATGGGAAGGGAAAGGAGATACTTAGCTTATAGGTTACCTGTTTTTAACCTCCAAGCTACGCATAGGGAGATGAAAATTAGGGATTATGGCCGCTTGTGGAGACCTCCAACCTCCATTCCTCCTGCTTAGTAGCAAAAGAAAATTACATTAGTGTAGCCCACTAGGCAAAAGAAATAATTGTTGCAAAAAGAATCACAAGTATCTATTTCAGAATTGTCAGTAGCTAATCTTTGACTTGTAAACAAGCCTAAAACTTCATCCAAGATATCCAAAATAACACACAACAAAGAAATGACTCCTGATCTAATAAATAAATAAATAAAGTCAACCCTACTAATCTGAGATGCATCCATTTAGCAGCCCTAAACTGGAAAAAAAACTTCAATGCAATGGTGAGACCGATGACGTGGTATCACCATCCAATAACATCTCAGTAGACATATGCTATGTTACATGGACTCGGGTACGAGTGTCGGGTACGGGCAAGGTTTTAAAAAGCGGCCGCAACCGTTACGTAACACCGTTACGTAACGGTTTTGGCAGTTACGGCCACCCGTTACGGCCGTTTTTGCAGTGTGATTGAGATTCACAGGTGTGGCGGTCGTAGCGGCTGCTATAGCGGTCGTAACGGTGCCGTAACAGCCGTAACGGCCTGTTACGCACCGTTACGTAACGGTTCCAAACTGTTCTTTCAAAAAAACACACAAAAAAAGCTAAAAATGGGGGAAGAGGGATAGAGAGAAGAGGGAAGATAAAGAGAGAAAATAGAAGAGCAAGAGATAGAGAGAGAGAGAGAAAGAAGAGGGAAGATAAAGAACATGTTATTTATTTGTTGAAATTATAAAACCTATGCTATTCTATTCAGCTGCTATCACTAAATCATTTTGTTTGTGTGTGTCTATCTATATATTATTTGAAAATAATAATAATAATAATAATAAATGTGGTCATTATCTATTTGGCTTGGTTAAAATATGTATATGTATATATATATATATATTTAGGCTCTTATTTATTCTCTTACTTTTGCCATTATTTATCTTATATATAATAGTTAGTTATTAATTTTTTGTAAAATATAAAGTCATTAATTATTAAAATAAAATGTAAAAAACTCAGTTTATAGTGGTTTAAAAATATAAAAAAATTTACAAAAATTGATCAATATTCTTTTTTAACCCAATAAATATGATCATGGAAAAAAAATATGCGTATAGGTAAGTTTTTTTCAAATTGTGTGAAAAATAAAAAAATTCATAGTTCCGGTTACCGCAACCGTTACACTACGGCCTTTACACTCCGCAACCGCAACCGCGTCACCGCCACCGTTACGGCGACCGCAACCGCTTTTCAGAACCTTGGGTACGGGTGTATATCCAAGCGTCAGACCTTCATAAATTTAAATCTTAGGATCTTGGGATACATAGCCAAAATTGGATATGGGTACAGGGACACGTCATATGCACATATATATTACATATTATATAATATTCTCAGATGAGATGTTTTAAATTATGTAGAAATATATTAGAAATTAGATATGATTCAGAAAAATATGAAATTTCTATATCTAATTCATGTGGGAGGCTAAAAATATTGCTTTACTAACAAAAATGAATTTCTTCTTCTTCATGTATTGGTCACAAATTAAAGGATCTGAGTGTCTAAATTGGGTACGAGTGTCGGACACATATCCCACGTCCTTACCAATGTCATATCCGGTGGACACGGGTATTGTGAGGGAAATAGAAGAGTCCGTGTAACATAGGGCATATGTGGCAAGCTAAAAGTAGGGGTTCATCCCTCCCATATAGGGTTTATTGTTTGTTGGTGATACCACGTCAACAGTATCACCATTACATTGAAGTTTTACTCCCTAAACTGAGGACTAAATTAAATGAGGAAACTCTAAATTCTACCTCCATTTTTGGCATCCTCACCCACCAAGACAAAAAGATCTGAAAATCGTGGTAGCAACAAACATAAGTCGAGTCGAGATGAGTGTAATGACCGTGTATTTCTTTTAATGTACTTATCGTATTTTTCCCGAGCTTCTTGTGTTAATTAATTTGCACGTGTGAATTGGTTGGCACTGGAAGAATTCTCAGAGTACATGTGTGGTTTGAACTTGAGTCGATGTGACTAAGTTGCAGTCATTGCTCAAGCGGTGGTCTACCGGTGACTAATTGTAATATAGAATTTGAAATTTATTTAATTACGAGGTAGTTCTCTCGAGCAGTTAACTGTCCGCTTGGGTAGTCTGTACGACTTTAGCACATGAAATTATGAAGTAGGCATGATAAGCAAAGAAAGAAATTATTGCGACTTTGGACATGCCCAACAGAATTAGGAGACATGCATGATGACATGAATTTTAACTCTTTGCCCAAAACTATGTAGAGACTAAAAAAGACATACAAGAATAGGGTTAGTATTCCTGGAGGATGATGTTTTACATACACTGAACATCTCAAAGAAAAGTGGCCTTTCTTTGTAGTATATGTTTTAGTCAGCCTTGTTATATAAAATTAGGGGATATAGTTGTTTTCTAAAGTTGACTAAGATTATTTTGATAAGAATTTTCTTTAATTGTGCTTAGTTAAATATGGGATACTTTACAGATACAGGTGGTCAATACAATAAAAAATAATTTTATCACATTATTGGCCAGCTTTTGAATTTTATAATTATCCACTCCTAGCCCCTTTCTAAATCAAAATATCCTCCCCTGTTCAGACAATCGTATCCTGAAGCATCCACAAATAAGTCCCCGTAGCCTCCACCTCTCAATCTTGAAAAGCCCTCCTAAAAATAAGCGACAAAACTATATGCACAAAAGACAATACTCCAAAACTCTGCAACAGATCCCTCCTCATTCTTCAGCATCTTAACAAAACAAAAAAAATAATACCTCAGTCAAAGGTCTCCATCCACACCTGGAATCATGCCAAACTAAATTCTATAACCATTGCCCACCCTGAAGCAAATGTTGGGGGGGGGGGGGGGGGGGGGGGGTGTTGAATCATCCCTTACTCTCGGCCTTTTTTTTCCCATAAAACCACAACATGAGATTCCGTAGATGAATGACACAAAGGATTTATTATTTATGAATCCTAGTCCATGTTTAAGACTAGTTGAGTTGTGTTGAGGTAATTTCCCTATTTCCATAGCTTATATGAACTTTGTTGGTTCTTCTGAAATGGATTCAACTCCATTGCCATTGAATGCAGCCTATTAAATTAATCTTCATTTGCTAGTGTTGTGCATATCTTGATTAGCATTGCACAACAACAGTTTTGTTCTGCTCAATTTGGAAAGCTTCAGAAATTATGGTACTGAATGTCTAAGCTTATCAATGATGGTTTCGACAAAAATTTGAAATAAAAAAATAAAATAAAATAGGAGGCTTGTGAATGTTATGTGAGGTTTAAAGGTTGCTTTCTTAAATAGTAAGAGAAAGTCAATGGAAACAAGAAGCAACCATTTGGATAGCAGCATAAAATTGTAGACTAAATTTACTTTAATAGTGTTCTACAAATTCACATCTTAATAATTCAATGTCTTGTTGTGTTCAAGCTATAATAGCAAAAATCTTTAGCTTGACATTTTAACAACTCAAGCATGCTTTATCAATTTTTTTTTTTTTTTTTTGAACAGCAACAACGCAATTATATTGAAACAAAAGATGACAAGGCGGCGAGGACAAGAAGTCCTCATACAATGGCAAGAACTCAAAGCAAAAAACATTGAAAAAACGAAAACAAAACATAGGCTTGTTTGGTTTGTTTTTGAAAAAAAATTGGGAGAGTTGTTTTAGAAATTTTTTTGGTTTGTTTGGTTGTATATTTTGAGAGATAAATTTTTTGTGGGAGTTTGGGATGATTTGATATTTTGGAAGAATTTAGTAGATGTGTGTGAGAGAAAAAGTGATTGAGAAGGAGAGAGGAGAGAGAAAAAGTGATTGATTGATGTGTAAGAGAGAGAGTGATTTTGAAAATTTTTTGAGAAAAATCTCAAACCAAACAATTTTTGGGAAATTTTTTTCTAAAACTCATCTCTCAAATTCAAACCAAACAAGCCCAAAACTTTCCACCACTGTCTGGCAAAGAGCAGCCCAATCCCTAGAGATCAAAAACAAATGGATATCCTTGAAAGGGGGAGACACATTAGCCCAAACTGAGGCCAGATGCCTCAGCCTATCCCACATAGCTTCCTCTTCTGATTCCTTCTCATTAAAAATGTTTTCATTTCTTTCCAACTAAATGGTCCAAAAAATAGAGAAGACGAAACAAGACCACAATGTTTTAGCCTTCCTATTGCATCCAAACCCGCCACAGAAAACTAACAGCATATGCATGCATGTTCGCAGAGCAACCCAGTGAACATCACAAAGACCAAAGAGACGCTGCCATAATGCAAGAGCCACAGGATAGTGTAGGGAATAAATGATCCACTGATTCACATCCCTCTTACACATTATACACCATTGAGGACCAAGAGAATGATTAGGCCTTTTCCTTTGGAGAAGATCATTGGTCATGACACTTCCATAAGCTAAGGACCACATGAAAAACTTCAGTTTATGAGGAACAACCGCTTTTCAAATTTTTTATGAAACAGAAACAAAGGAACGGAAGTAACATCAATAATTCTATCAAACATAGATTTACATGAGAAAAGCCCCAAAGATTTGATGTTCCATACCCGCTTATCCAAGGTTTTAAAAAGCGGCCGCAACCGTTACGTAACACCGTTACGTAACGGTTTTGGCGGTTACGGCCACCCGTTACGGCCGTTTTTGCAGTGTGATTGAGATTCACAGGTGTGGCGGTCGTAGCGGCTGCTATAGCGGTCGTAACGGTGCCGTAACAGCCGTAACGGCCTGTTACGCACCGTTACGTAACGGTTCCAAACTGTTCTTTCAAAAAAAATCACAAAAAAAAGCTAAAAATGGGGAAGAGGGATAGAGAGAAGAGGGAAGATAAAGAGAGAAAATAGAAGAGCAAGAGATAGAGAGAGAGAGAGAAAGAAGAGGGAAGATAAAGAACATGTTATTTATTTGTTGAAATTATAAAACCTATGCTATTCTATTCAGCTGCTATCACTAAATCATTTTGTTTGTGTGTGTCTATCTATATATTATTTGAAAATATAATAATAATAATAATAAGTGTGGTCATTATCTATTTGGCTTGGTTAAAATATGTATATGTATATATATATATATATATTTAGGCTCTTATTTATTCTCTTACTTTTGCCATTATTTATCTTATATATAATAGTTAGTTATTAATTTTTTGTAAAATATAAAGTCATTAATTATTAAAATAAAATGTAAAAAACTCAGTTTATAGTGGTTTAAAAATATAAAAAAATTTACAAAAATTGATCAATATTCTTTTTTAACCCAATAAATATGATCATGGAAAAAAAATATGCGTATAGGTAAGTTTTTTTCAAATTGTGTGAAAAATAAAAAAATTCACAGTTCCGGTTACCGCAACCGTTACACTACGGCCTTTACACTCCGCAACCGCAACCGCGTCACCGCCACCGTTACGGCGACCGCAACCGCTTTTCAGAACCTTGCGCTTATCCCTTAATTGAGGCACCAAAGAGACCCCATCAGGCAATGACAACAAAGAAACCAACTCAAGGGACTCCCCATTGCTTGGATTCCCAATGAAATCGAAGTTCCAAGAAATTGGTGCCATATTAGAACACGCCATTGACGCAATTTTATAAAAATGTGAGTTCCAGATGCTTCAAAAGAATCAAATTGAGATAATATAACAATTAAACATCTAACAACTGTATAGCCATTGATGGACTTGATAATATAGCTCACATAAAATTAGATAATAGCTGGAAAAAATAACTGAGAAACCGAAATCAAAATATTTCCAAATCGAAATATTAAAACAGGCTAATAAAGAGAGACACATAGCAAAATCTTAAAACCTTTTTGAGGATGTAAGATCCATTCCCTCCGGTTTGCAGCCAATCGACCTCAAATATTGTGAGTTTGTGGTATGAAGCTTCCCATGAAGCAGAATCTGAGCCATCTTTCACCTTTACAAGCATATTAATAAAATGCCTCACTCATTTCTCAATATAATCACTCTAAAATAATCAATCAAAAAAAAAAAAAACAATATGATATGTTTCCAACAACATCATGAGCATTTGAACTCAAATAATAGGGCGCGGACCGGTTGCAGCCACGGAACCTCCAATCCGCCATCTGTCCGCCGGATTGGAGAAAATCAATCCGCATTTGTCCGCCAATCCGCGCCGGATTGGCGGATTAATGCGAATTGGTTTGGTGGTTTAAAATTTTATAAATTTTCAACATAATTCAATTGTGCACTTTCTCAAATAAAAAACAAAAAAAACAAAAACATGTACACTTCCTTCCTCAACATTGTGCGTGTACATATTACAATTTACAACAAACATTGTGCATCCAAAACAATAGTATTACAACAAAACAAACAACCTGGGCAGTGGACAGTGGGGACGTATATGACACAAGTAGTAGTAAATATCCTATGCTCAACACTGTCCATTCATTTCCACTGATTTTAGCACAATTTTTCAACACTTTTGAAATCCATGCTCTGTTTTTCCCAGATTCTATCACAATGGACCCAAGAAAAATGAAACAGAATAGATTAAGAACTTCTATTGCAATACAAGCATAAATCAAGCCCTCTATCCAAAAACTGAATCAACTACTGATTCATTAGCAAAAGAATTAGCACATTTCATATCAAAAATAAAAATAAAGACAACGAAAACCACATCCACATAAGTAAGATAGATTCTACTGTACATAAATTGAACAAGAAATGAAACCAAATTATAATATGCCCAGCATAATCAACCCTCAAGTTCCTTAAAATCAACTTTAAAATGAGAATTTGATTCTAAAGGCAATAACTTCTTCCTTATCCACAAAATGAGAAAAAGTAGGGAAAGATTTATCGACAAATTCCAAATTCCAAATGTTGGATTGAATCTCAAGACTCTCTCTCTCTCTCTCTCTCTCTCTCTCTCTCTCTCACGCGCGCGCGCGCACACACACACACACAGACAGCATCACTGAAGCTTCAAACCATAGCAAGCAGAGCAAAACCCTTGAGACAGTAAAAAGATTAATTCTTTCACAAATTTATGAGCAACCCATTTTTCAGAAACCAGAAACAAACAAAGAGAAAACAAACCTAAAACCAATAACCCTAGGCTCATGATCCCAAATCTTTATCAGCCATAGAAATAAATTGAAAACACAACTAACACAGAATCTTGACTAAAGGAAATAAAAGTCAGACAAAAAATAGTTGTTTCTTGAGAGTGGTGAAGAAGAAGAGGAAAGGCTGGAAAGTGAAACTGATAGAGAGAGAGAGAGAGAGGAGATTTCTTGAGTCTGTATGACATTGGAAGAGAAGAAAAGGAAAGAAGAAGAGAAAAACACAAAAGGAGAAGAGGAGAAGAGAAGAAGAGGAAAGAAAAAGAGAAAGAGAAAAAGAGAAGAAGAGGAGAGAATACCTCAGTGTAGATCGCCGTTTAGTGTAGATCGTCGGTCGGCCGTTCAGTGTAGACCGCCGGACGATGGGTAGGGTTTTGGGGGGAGAGAGAGAGAGAGAGAGAGTCTGTGTGATGTTGTGTCTGTCGAATAACTAGGTTAAACTCAGAAAGAAAAGGGCTGAGGCAGGGCCAATTTGCTGATTGTGGCATTTTGAACATTTTAGTCCCAATGATATCGTCGAAATCGTACCGAGTCACGCCGTCAAGATAAATTTATTATTATTTGTCAATTGAATCGTCGATTTTTGGTAAAAAAAATAGTAAATTTTAGTGACACTTTTATCAATCTGTTGGTTTCTATTTTTCTTCCAAATCGCACTGACCCGTATCGCTATTAAATCATGTTTTATAAGATTCTAAAAATTCTTTTTTACTTAAGTTTACTTGTTGTTCTATACCTTAGAATATAGTATTATATTACTGTTCGAGGGAAATTCAAGATGTCATTAATCCAAAAAAAGTTGGATTCCAATTCACTTTTCAATCTTTTTTTTTTTTCTGGCCATGTCACAAACTTGCATCTGCTCACTTTTCAATCTAAATACTTTTTAACAGTAAACATTTTCAATATATTGTAAACCCTGAATGATATTAATTTTATGTATTGTATTTGATCATTGTAGCTTCCACAGATGCTTGTAATGAACTGATGGCATAGTCGTTGATATTATCATGTTGTTACTACACTTGCTGCATCAGAAGAAAGCTTTGCAAGATGCTTAACATCACGGTATCTCTCGTCTTTTTTTTACTTTTTGATTTAAGTTTTGTAATTTGAATTATATTTTTTATAAACCGCCAATCCGCCCGAAACCGCAAGGCAAATCCACCATTATTTAGCAACCGAACCGCCGATTTTGATAAGGAAAATGACAAATTCTAGTGACACTTTTATCAATCCGCCACCACCATACGGTTTCTATTTTTCTCTCAAACTGCACCGACCGCACCGCGCACACCCCTACCCAAGGGTGTGTTTTTAACTTTATTTTTATTATAGGGTAAAACAGTTTTTCTAATGCCGTTTTCTAGAAAAACGACTTTTCAAAAATCGTGTTTTGTAATTAAAATAATAATAAATTTTAGACACAGAAAACGGTTTTAGAAAAGCCGGTTTTAATTAATTTTTAATTAATTCTGAATTAATTAAAAACGATTTTGGTAAAACCATTTTTACATTAATTTTTTTTAATTTAATTTTCAACATAAATATTTTTTGACCAAAAATATTTTTAATAAAAAACGATTTTAGAAAAGTCGTTTTTTGACAAATTTTTTTTTTTTAATTAAAAACGGTTTTACAAAAGTCGTTTTTTGACCAAAAATATTTTTAATAAAAAACAGTTTTAGAAAAGCCGTTTCATTATAAACAAAACAGCTCCTCTTCTCCCTTTGAACTTACGAAAGCCATATTTGATATCCAACCCATCTTCTTCTCCCTCACTCAGCTGAACTCCGAAGGAAAGACCGATGACGAAGAGGAAGTAACGAACAATGGCCAACAGTACACCACCGGCAAAACGAGAAACACCTTCATCAAACACCCACATTCAGGTTTGTATCGCATAAATGAGGGTTTTCATTTTAGATTTGAGATTTTAAATTTCGAAATGAGGGTTGTAAACTTTTCATTCAACAACGCAGGAATTTTTTGTATAAATCCTGTGTTGGTTGCAAACCCTTTTCTCTCGTCAGTTCCCTTAAAAACCCTAGCCCAACAAAACCTCTCTCTCTCTCTCTCTCTTTCTTTCTATCTAGTTGTGATAAAAACAAAAACACAGAGATGGAGGAATTTTTGTATACTGATATCGAATCTTTATGTGCAAAACTCAAGTATCAAGAAAAGCAGCTCAAACTCAAAAGAAGGTCATTGCTTTTTTTAATTTTTTTTCCTCCAATTTTTATTTCTTCAAATATATGATTACATGCTCTCAAAAACCCAACTATATGTATGTATGTATGTTGTGCTTGTATCTATTTCTTTTAGTCAATTTAACTGCTTCTTGCCATCAATTTATAGAATTATGCAGGAAATTCTGCTTTAATTTCTTCGTATTCATTTTGTTCCAAACTAGTAATCTTCACCTGGCCAATTTTTTCCTCTTTTTCAATACACTCTTGGCCAGAAGATGTAGTGGAATTTTGAAATATTGAAATCTGAGACATAATCTTGTGTTTGGAAATGTATTGGGAATATAGGGCAAAATTTAGAACAAAAGTAGGAATAGCAATGAAGTAGAGTGGGATTGGATTTGTGGTGTTCTATTCCTACACCATTCCTAGTTAGGGCAATACTATTGGCCTTGGCTCATTATTAGGATCCTTGGGGCATCTCCAATGGAGATGCTGAGCACACTACACACAGATTTATACAAGTATACACACCACACGTTTGGCCATAAGCTAATACACCTAAAAAATCAAAAATTTATATATACTAGGATAATACACCTAAAATATCAAAATTTTATAAAAATCAAAATTTTATATATACACCTAAAAAATAAAAATTCTAAAAATCAAATTTTTGTAAATGCATAGCCGTATGTCTTGTGAGCATAAAATTGAAAATTAAATAAGGTAGTTCATGTCTCATAAAATGAACCCACACATATATATATATATACACTAGGCAGGGAGGCCATGGCTTTCCATGGTTTGTGTGCATGTGGTACTCACCCTGATGGACTTTCAAGATGGTATAGAGTTTGAGTTGGAAGTAGAGAGAGTTTGAATTGAAAATAGCAAGTTCACAAGAAGTAAAGTTCGAATTGGAAATACGGAGAGTTTACCATTGCTTTGTTAGTTTGGCCAAATGATGCCTTTGGCCTTCAAATCTTCAATTAATAGTCTAGATATATATACAAATATCAACAATCCAATGGTGTGGAAAACTATCTAATTCTTCCATTTATAACCAAATGATTGCCTATTATATATTTTAATTAATAGTCTACATATGTATAAATTTCAATGATCTAGTAGTATGAAAGCTATCTACATCCTTCCACCCTTATGATGAATAAATTCTACAATTATCTACCTAATTATAGGGATTTCTACAAAATTTTACATAAATCTAAAATCGAATTCGTAACTCAAATATTTGATAAAATTCCCAAGTTGTGACATTATTCCCCGCCTAATACGACCACATCCTTAACGCAAATTCCTCGTGAAAGCTTTCGATCTTCTCTTCGAATTGATGCAAGAGTTTTGCTAACTCGCTAACTCTCAACTTGTCAATTTCAAGTAGTGCATCTATTTTACTTGGTATTTTTAACACATCATTGGAGTTCCTAGTGATTCCAAACCTTTAAAATATCCAAATTCAACCTTTTAAATCTCCACATTCAAGGCGTATTAGTAGTATAATTTTGTCTCAATAAATGCAAATTATACAGATAGCATTTTTAAGCAAGAGACTATCTTATTTACGATTGAGCCATATAAACACTAGCTTTATAGTCAGTCAGTAAAGAAATGAGACATAAGCAAAAGAGTGGACTCTATGATTTCTTCTTCTTCTTCCCTTAATCCCACTGTCCCACTGTCCACTACGTTGGGATTGATCTCTCATATTAGTTAGTCAATAGGCCGGATACCAATCCAAATATATATATATATATATATGTATTATATGTATTTTTTAGATCATATTACTCAGTCATTACGGCCGATACCAATCAAAAAATATATATATTTCTGTAAGTGGGTTGAGGAAAGATTAAAAACAAAGGACAACAATGAGTTGCTTGGAGTTTTTGGTGATTCAACATCACATTGTTGTCCTCGAACCCTCTACAGCCATTGATGGACACTTGGACTTCATAATTTTCTGAGACTTTACCTCTTGAATGATCAACATGGAATTAATATGCCAAATGACCGAGGAATGGAGGGGCATATTTTAGAAGATTTAATTTTAATTTCTACATTTGGATTTTAAATTTGTCAATAGAAATGGCAAGAAAAAAAAGAAAAACAAGATAAAAAAGTTCATAATTCTAAAAGTTTGGGAATAACAAATGCCTTCAAATAATAATATAATAGGTTTGAGAAAACTTCACAACAAACTTAACATATTTTTCCTTGTATTTTAATTACATTTTTTTAGTACATAAAAAGAAAATTATAAATATGTGTAAGAAAGATCCTCAAACAAATATAAAAAGAAAAAGCACACATCTAATAAGGGAATCAAACCTTTTTTGAAAAAAAGGAAAATCCTATAATTCAGAGCCACTAGATATAGAAGTTTGGCCCGTTTGGACCAAGCCCTACAATAAGCCCACAATTTTCTTGTATGAGCCCACAACCTAACCCAACCCATTACATCGTATGCAATAACAACAGATCTATATCGAGTTACTCAAGCCTAGATATATGGAAAATGCTACCATATGCACCTGCCACAAAATGTGTAATCCTATTACAAATTGACGTAACAAAAAATGCCGCAACAAAACCATAAACTTTTACATCATGCATAACCTAACTACAAATTGGCATAATAAAAAATATCGTAACTAAGCCAAACACTTTTACATCATTAACTACAAAATTTTGGACATTTTATTATGCTAATTTGTAACGAGATTATACATTTTGTTACTGATGTTATACAATTTTATGGTAAAACCATATTTTTTTGATAGAGTGCAACCCTTTAGGGCCAGATATATAGATACTAGGGTAAAATGCCCATGCCTTGCACGGGGTTACAGGTACTATTGTGATAAATTTAAATTTAAGAAATACACACTTTGTAATAGAGTTTTAGAAATTAAAAAAAAAAAAATGAGTTTTTATTTTGTCTTCATCTATTTTTGATTTTTTTTAGATTTTAATTAAAAATCTATTTATTTGATGCACCTAATATAAATACTTAAAATTTTAATATTTATGAGAAGTCTGAAAAAAATTTCACTAAAAAATAAAAAATATGAAAAACTTTATTTTTCTTCTTTTATTTTTATTTTTAGTAAGCTTTTTTTTTTTTTTTTCTTTGTTTGTTGTTAATTTTGGCTAGTACTTGTTCGGTGTACTGTATGGGTATGCATATGTGATGTCAAACTTGGGTTATAAATTGATGTTAAAGAAATCAAATGTTGTTATTAAAATGTGCTAATTTTCCCGTCTTCTCTAATAGGATCAAAATTTCGTTTCCGTACGTTCTTTCGGTTAGGTTGGAAATGAAAATAGAATTGGAAACTTTTCAAACTTTTCGAAAACATGAGAAATAACAAAAGGATTTGAAAGTGTATGAAAATATTAGGAAAAAAAAAAAAAACTTTTATTGATGTTAATAAATTCTCAATAGTTTTACTTGAACATAAATTCTCAAAAGACCCATGCCTAAGGCACTCCTGTGTAATATATGTGGTGTTTTGTTCTCAAATGTGCTTACTTTATTATTTGAAATAATTGAGTTACTTTGAATGCAAAGTGTATGTATGGAAGTTGTGAGCATTATGTTCTTTGGGGGGAAAGATTTTGCGCAATCGCGATGAAGGTGTCGTACGACACCGAACCTCAGGGTTGTATAATGTGCACAGGGGGATAACATTGGGCGAGTTGAGCTATGATGGTGCCGAAGGTTGGTATGCATGGGGAAATAATGCGATTAGAGTTTAAATGTAGACTCCCATGTCAGGGGAAGTATAGGTTGCTGCCAATCAAAGATACTGAGACCTTAAGTAATGTCTTAGAGCTCCCACATAATTAGGCCCTGATTATTTTTTGGAAATCTATGTGGAGAAGGAGAGCAATTTTGGTGGCACAGAGATGCCAATTCCGGTGGGTGGGATATTCACTCAAATGTTGACACAATCGCAATCCCCTGACAATACACTTATAGTCTGCACACATGTTCCCTGAAGATTACCCTCCATTCAATCATTCTCAGAGTTACAATCAATTAAATGCATCACAGAACGTAGATGGTTATTACAGTGCCGGAGCAGGTCCAGTGCTTCGACAACGTATAATCCGATGGTTCTTACAACCCCATATCCCCCTGGAATGAAAATGTCCACCGGTTTGTAATGTTCAACGTACAACGGAGACGGCTGTCCAAAATTGCATCATCCGATGATACAGTGCCATTGTTTGACGAGGTTGGAATAAGTGATGAAGATTCCGTGGAAGATGTGGATGGCGCATGGGAAGGTGCAGACAATGACTCCGGTGATGACGAAGTTGGAGGGCATCATGATATGCAGGAGGTACACCCAAATGTCCATATCCTTTTCTACCATAATTTGCATTTCGACAATGATGGTTCCATCACTAGCCGTGATGTTGTCGAACGTTGGCCATTGTGGGACTTCGAACTGCTCATTTGGAGAAGGAATGATATTTACTGATAAGAAAAGACTAGTGCACGCTGTTCAGTTTGTATAACCTAAAGCGCAATCGAGAATGCAAGTCGTCGTAGAATCCAAAGGAAACAGTCGGGTGGCCGAGTGCAAGCACGGCTGCAACTGGAGGGTTCGGGCAACGAAGTTGAAAGACAAAGATTTCTTTCAAATTAGAAGGTTTTGAAAGCGCCGCATTAGTGGGTTTTACCCTAGAATGAATAGGGACAATTGCAATCTCAAGTCCGAGGTCATTGCTCATTTCATCAAGGCACCAAATTGCGGTAAGGCCATGTAGATAGATTATTATTTTTAGGATTTCATTATGACTGTAATGTATTCAAATATAATTTATATTTGCAGATATCACCAGAATTGCCTCTTGCTACCATAATTGAGGTCGTGAAGGAGAGAAAGTTTCAGTTCACTACATCATATAAGAAAGCGTGGCTTGCAAGACGAAGGCAGTTGCAATGTGGTTTGGTGACTGGGACGAGTCGTACCGAAGGTTGCCTAGATATATGGCTGCATGCAGGCATTCAATCTAGCACAGTTGTCATGTGGATATGATCCCGAATTTTGCACTCTACCTCAATCGGAATTTGAATGTACATGAACTATGTGTTCTGGGCATTTTAAACCTGCAAATAGAAGGCTTTCAAGTATTGTCGTCCAGTGATATGCATTGACGGCACACACTTGTACGGGAAATACGAAGGGAAGATTGTTGCGGCCACTGCAGTGACTGCTGCGGACAAAGATTGCACCTCTTGCCTTTGCCGTTGTTGACAAGGAGATGATCGAGAGTTGGGTTGGTTCATTACTCTGCTTAGGCGACATGTGTGCCGTGACCGAGAGGGGGTCACATTGATATCCGATCGACACACAGCTTTGCTTAGTGTCCTGTCAAGAATTTGGGACAATCCAGCAGTTTCCACCAAGAGGGTACCATAGGTATTGCTTGCGACATGTATGTGAGCAATTTCAATGAAAGATTCAACAATACAGTAGCGAAGGATCTTGTGGGAGAGCTGGTTCTGCACGGCAAGTGCGAAGTTTAACAAGATTATGGACGATATCTAAAAGCTCAAGAAGAATGCTGAACGTGTGGTTAGACGGATGAACCCTATTCATTGGACATTGTGCCATGATGGTGGGTTGTTGTTGGGCATATTGACGACAAACCATATAGAGGGCTTCAATGGTGTACTGAAAGGCGCACATAGTGTTCCCATTACAGCATCAGTTGAGATCACTTTTTATCGGCTCGTGAAATATTTTGACGAGGGCAGGACCATTGCTGAAAATGCGAGTAATCCGGGTCACTTGTACACGACTAATGTTAAACGATGGATTGACGAGCACCAAGCCAAAGCGAATGTGCATATGTTGGTACCAATTAATAGGTAATTTTTATAAGAGGGTAATTTATGTGCAAATTGGGCCGAGCTGGGCCGTTATGGGCCTCAGTACGAAGGGCTGAGTAAAAAGGCCGTAAAGTTACTCCGGTCTTGAAGAGGCTTAAAGTTAGTCCGGTCCTAAGCCTAGAAGTTAGTCCGGTCCGAAGGAGGCTTAATGTTAGTCCGGTCGAAGGATGCTTTGTAGTTAGACCGGTTTAAAGGTGCTTTGAGTTTATACCGGTCATGGCGCAGTGTAACTAGCTCAGTCTAAACCGTGCTGAGAGTTAGTTCGGTTTTGGGCATGCCATGGTTTGTGGAAGAGGAATTAAGGTAAGGGCAGTGAACCGAACTAAGTATAGTTCGGTTCATTCTGCGGTTAAGTATAGCCATGCTTACTTCGGTCGTGGTAGTCTGGTCAGGGTAAAACCATCTCACTTGGTTTAAGCAGTGAGGGGGGTGTTGAAGGATAAGCATGATCTTTCAGGAGTATGAATCCTAGGAGAGGACTCTACATGGAGGAGTAAGAGTCCTACTTGGATTATGCCACACGAAACCTATAAAAGCTCACAAACATCACCTAGGAGAGGTAACACAACTTTGATTTCCGAATACACAGAGCTTTTGTCTATTTGTCTAGTTTGCTGACTTAGGCATCGGAGAGTCGGAGAGGTTTCCGGCACACACCCGCCGGCTAGCTCACGTTTGTGTTTTCAGGTGATAAAGCGACGACGTACGGAGGAGCGCAGACTTGATCAACAGGATTATACGAGAAGGTTTATTTCTTTCCCGTACAATTGGCGCCGTCTGTGGGAATTCAGACAAGAACAAAACCTCTTGATCAAGCTTTTCCTCTTAAGAATCAATGGCGCACAACGAAGATTTGCCACAGTCCGCCATGACGGACAAACACCAGAAGGGGGTGCGAGGCGCGAAGGTCTACCTCTATCCCTCCTATGGCGGATTTAGACCACAAAGACAGAATCCCAGGAGGGATACAAGGGGAGAAGGCGGACTAACAGCCCCGTCACTCTCGTTCACAGAGTCCAGAAAGACAAAGGCGGAGGATTGATCCTCAAGCTTTGGAGGATCGCGTCAAGGAGCAGGACGAATTGATACGACGGATGGCGGCGGACATGGAATCTCTAAAGCGCCAGATGAAGGGAAAAGGAGTGGCGACAGGAGAGGGGCGCACAACAAGACGCCCCCTCGCCACTCGGAAAATCGTAGTAGGAATACCACACCCTCACAAGCAGAGAGCAGAAGCCTCAGGACAGGCGATACAATCCAGGTCTTCCAGAACTCGTCACTCCAGGTCTGAGAGGACGAGATCTGAGAGGTCGTACACTGAAGGAAGCACCTATTGGCCCTCACATACGCACCAAACAAGATCCAGACAGACGGAGTTGCCCAGTCCGACTTACGAACCGTGCTCGAGGAAAAGGCACGATAAGGAGGATGCCAGGGCACGCGATCCACACAGAGTTTCTGCCTTACAGCGGTTGGCTCCTCGGACGCATGGAAGCGTCGAGGTTGGAATACCAATACCGCGCCCTGCCTACGAACCAACGGACAAGGCATTAGCAAGGCTGTAGACCTCGCCGTTCGTTCCGGCGATTGAAAACGCGCCCCTACCATCAAGCTTCCTTCAGCCCAAATTCACTATATATGAGGAAAAGACGGACCCCTACTCACACTTGAGCCACTTTCGCCAGGTCATGGCTGTTTACCGGCGAAACGAGGCTTTAATGTGCATCCTCTTCCCATCTAGCCTTGGCGACCTAGGCTTGACTTGGTTCGAAAAACTTCCAGAAGGCAGCATAGCCTCCTGGGCGCAATTGGCGGAAGCGTTCGTAACAAGGTTCAGAACAAACACTAAAACCCCGGTGGAGATCGACCAGTTACTCTCCATCGACATGGGCGACAAGGAGACCCTAAGATCCTACAATAGTCGCTACTGGGAGACCTTCAACCAGATTGGGGACTCCCACCAATCTCGCCATTGCACAGTACAAAAGAGGCCTTCCAGTCGGGAACAGACTAAGGGACTCAATCACCATGACACCGCCCCTCACCATGGAAGCCTTGATGGAAAGAGTGCATTAGCACATCAGGGTGGAGGAGGATGGCGCACGTGCCAAAGCAAAGTTTGGCACGACTGCAGTACCAGATAAAAAAGCCTCAGCAAAGGTCAACACGGTAGATCGTCTGAGCAGAAATAGACGTGGCAGACGAGACAACGGAGAGGACCAAGATAAAAGATGGTTGAGAGTCCGCACTGCCATAACCACGGTCTTTAAGAAACTAATCTACCGAATTCTAAGTGAAATAAGGGATGAGCCTTTCGTCAGATGGCCAGCCAAGCTAGGGGAAGCTCAGAAGGACTATGACGAAAGATCACGGTGCACCTTCTACAAAGAAAAGGGGCACCACACTGAAAATTGCACGCCATTGAGACAGCACCTGGAGGAGTTGGTGGCAGCAGGTCACCTGGATAAATACATTGAAGGAGGGGCGCAACCAGCCCCCCAGGACCATAACAACCCCAACGGAATGCCAATTGACGCCCCACCTCAAGGCATTATCAATGTGATACATGGAGTTTCGAACCTGAGCGTGTATGCGAGCTCAGAGGATCAATCAAAAAGGCTGAGCACTTAAGAGAGGTACTAAGTGCCCAACCTGCCATCAAGAAGGGGAAGACAGAGGCCACGAACGTCATGTCTTTTTCGGATAAAGACTTGGCAAGGATATATTGCCCTCACAATGATGCCCTGGTCGTCACTTCGAGTCAAGGATTTTGACGTCAAGCGATTTTGATGACCAGGGTAGTTCATGTGAAATAATGTACTACGAAACATTTAAACAATTGAAGTTACAAGATAAAGACTTGGCACCTGCCGTATCTCCCCTGATTGGATTCAACTCCATGCCAGAATGGCCGTCGGCAAAATAATCCTCCAGTCAAGCAGGAAGCGTGACGAAACAAGTGGAGTTCTGGGTATTGAAAGTCCCCTCCACTTATAACATCATCTTGGGCAGAACATGGCTGCATGCCATGCGATCGGTGGCGTCATCCTACCACCAAGTAATGCGGTTCCCCAACGACACCGGGTAATTGAAGAGGTCTATGGAGATCAGATTATGTCCAAGCAATGCTTTGTCACGGTGAATGGCAGCCGCGCTGCCAAAGGATACGTTCATTCGGTGGAAGAACCTGAGAGCAATGAACTGTTCGCAGATGTCGGCAAAGCAGCTAATCAGAAAGCGGTGGAAGACTTGGTAGAGGTAAGAATAGATGAAAAGAACCCGGATAAGTTCTTTTTGCTCGGTTCGTCGTTGTCCAGCACTGAGAGATTAGAGGTCTTGGAATTTTTGACCTCTAACATCGAAGTGTTCGCCTGGACACCATACGACATGCCAGGCATTGATCCCAACTTCATCTGTCACCAACTCAATGTCCACCCATCCGCCAGACCAATCATTCAGCGCACACGTAGATCGGCACTCCACCATGCCGAGATAGTGGCGGAAGAAGTAGGAAACCTGCTGGAGGCAGGAGCAATCAGAGAGGTACACTACCCAAGATGGATCTCCAACACAGTCGTAGTGCCAAAAAAGAATGGCAAGTGGCGTGTCTGCGTCGACTACAAAACAGTCAACAAGGCATGTCCAAAAGACAGCTTTCCTCTACCACGGATAGATCAACTGGTAGACCTAACGGCGGGGCACAACCGACTTAGCTTTCTGGATGCATACAGAGGCTACCACCAAATCGCCATGCATGAACCAGATCAGGAAGTCACATCCTTTACAACTCCAAGAGGACTGTATTGCTACAAGGTCATGCCCTTTGGCCTAAAGAACGCAGGGGCGACATTCCAACGGATGGTCACCAAGATGTTTGAACCATTGTTAGGCAGAACAATGGAGGCTTACATCGACGACATGGTGGTCAAGCAAGGATGAGAATGACCATCTCAAGGACCTAGGTGAGATGTTTGAGATCCTGAAGAAGCACAAGTTGCGCCTCAATGCGTCCAAGTGTGCGTTCGGAGTAGGATCTGGCAAATTCCTAGGTTTCCTAGTGACCAACCGGGGTATCGAAGCAGACCCCTCCCAGATCAAAGCAATCAGGATTGGAGAGCCAAACTCAGTAAAAGAAGTGCAGCATCTCACCGGCATGGCAGCTGCGCTCAATCGGTTCATAAGCCGGTCGTCAGACAGACTACGACCATTTTCCATGCCTAAAAGCCAAGTTTGAGTGGGACGAAGAATGCGACCGCGCTCTGGAAAGCTTAAAAGAATACATGTCTTCTCCACCACTACTTGTCACCCCATACCTGGAGAAGAACTCTTCCTGTACCTGGCAGTCTCTCAGCACGCAATTAGCGCAGTGTTGGTCCGCGAAGGAATCCAACATCTGCCCATCTTTATGTCAGCAAGACATTGCTGGGCGCCGAAACAAGGTACTTGCCACTGGAAAAACTGGCATTGGCCTTGATGATGGCCTCAAGGAAGTTGTCGCACTACTTTCACGCCCACACCATAGTCGTCCTCACAGCCTTTCCCATTAAAAGCTTTGTTTGAAAGGGCGAACTTTTCTGGGCGAATCTGAAGTGGGCAGTAGAGTTGGGACAATATGACATCAAGTTCCAACCCAGGAACCGATAAAGGCTCAAGCTTTGGCAGATTTTGTCGCAGAATTCACCCAGGAAGTCATCATATCTGCCCAGTCGACCTGACTGAAACAACCGAACTAGGGATGGAAGTTGACCGGAATAGCGCAACCCCTGGTACATATTCAGTCAGACCCCAAGGCAGACCAAAGCAAAGCAAGGAAGGAAGAAGCAAACCATGCTACACCAAGTCAAGACTCACCAACAAATAAAGACTTGGTACAATCAGATAGCGAGGGGCAGACAGCAAGCATGGACCTTGAAGAAAACACCAGCAACATGGAAGATCCCAAGGCATCATCTGATCCCTCCACTTGCTGGAAGTTGTTCGTTGGAGAGATGTGGAAGCTCTTCGTGGATGGAGCATCCAACCGGCATGGAGCAGGGCTTGGCATAGTCCTCATCTCTCCAGACGGCCTAGTAGTGGAGCAGGCAATCAACCTTGGCTTCCCAGCATCAAACAACGAAGCGGAGTATGAAGCGCTTCTTGCAGGCCTCAAATCAGCATTCTACATGAAGGCCACCGAGCTAATGGTTTACAGCGACTCACAGCTGGTGGTAAACCAAATATCTGGCGACTACGAAGCAAAGGATGACAGGATGGCCAAATACCAAGAGTTGGTCAGAACAGAGATCAAGAAATTTGAAGTAGTCAGGATAGAACAAATCGGCAGGGAGGAAAACAGCAGAGCGGACGACTAGCAGGCTTTGCCTCAATGGCAGATACTTCCATCCCTCATCCATTACTGATCGACTACCTACCTAGACCAAGCATTGAAGACCCCGAAGCAGAAGAGGTATGTTGCGCAGAGCTAGGCCCTCTTGGATGGATCCCATCATCCTGTTCTTAAAAGACGGCATCTTACCAGAAGAGAAGAAAGAGGCCAACAGAATAAGAGCGAAGTCGCAGCGATTTTGGCTCTCCCCATCTAGCATTGTACAAAAAGTCGTTCTCAGGACCCTACCTAAAGTGTGTTCATCCCAGCAAAGTGGAAGCATTCTTATTCGAGATACACGAGGGCGTATGCGGAAGCCATCAAGGAGGAAGATCACTAGCATACAGAGCAATTTCGCAAGGATATTGGTGGCCATACATGCAAGCAGATTCAAAAAGTATGTCAAAAAGTGCGAAAAGTGTCAGAAGTTCGCACACCAAATACACCAACCTGCCAGAGAACTTCTACCTCTAACTAGCCCATGGCCCTTCGCAATGTGGGGATTGGACATAGTAGGACCACTTCCAACAGCACCAGGAACAGGAAGTTCTTTCTTGCAGCAACCGACTACTTCACAAAGTGGGTGGAAGCAGAAGCCTTGGCATCAATCAAGGAAAAAGATGTGAAAAAGTTTGTCTGGCAGAATATCATCACTCGATTTGGCATACCAAAGCACTAATATCAGACAACGGCACTCAGTTCGACGGCAGAATCTTCAGAGGCTTTTGTGAAGAGTACAAGATAGAGTTCTACAATTCTACACCGGCATATCCCCAAGCAAATGGTCAGGCAGAAGCATCAAACAAGTAGTCTTGGATGGATTAAAGAAAAGGTTAGAGAAAGCAAAGGCAAGTGGGCAGAAGAGCTCCCTCATGTTTTATGGGCTTACCGCACCACACCTCGGCGTCAACAGGAGAAACCATTCTCCTTAGCCTATGGTATGGAGGCAGTAATCCCACTGGAAGTTGGCCTCCCCACAATTCGAAGCGAGAATTTTGATCCAGACTTGAATGGCGAAGCCATAGCATTAGAGCTCGACCTTGCAGAAGAAAGAAGAGAAGAGCACTCGTTCACATTGCCTCATATCAACAAGAGTTATCCAGGAAATACAACAAGACAATTCATCCAAGGCAATTCAAGGTCGGAGATTGGGTACTGCGCAAGTGATGGGAAATACCTTGTGCTAGGAGATGGCAAGCTAGGGCCCAATTGGGAAGGTCCATAAAGTGGTAGGATTAGCAGGCAAAGGGGCATACCACTTAGAAGACGAGGACGGCAAGGCAATTCCCAGGCCATGGAATACTGCAAATCTCAAGTTATTTATTTTTAGCTTTTTTCTTATTAAAATTTTTGTAATTTCTCCATTCTCAATAAAATAAGTAGTTTCTTTTTAGTTAGACGTTTTCTTCTGTAAAAGTTTAGTTTTAGTAAATTAATGAGTTAGGGGCATAAAAAACACAGTTGGCCGGATTAAACCAACACCCCTCCTAAGCCCAGGATAAGGATCCAGGCTTGCAGGACGTTGGTCGGAATAACCAAACATTTTATTCTAAGTTGGCTGGAAAAACTAACTTAGAGGTTGGCTGGATTTAAACCAACACTCCTCCTAAGCCAGGATAAGGATCCAGGCTGCAGGACGTTTGGTCGGAATAACCAAACATTTATTCTAAGTTGGCTGGAAAAACTAACTTAGAGGTTGGCTGGATTAAACCAACACCCCTCCTAAGCCCAGGATAAGGATCCAGGTTGCAGGATGTTTGGTCGGAATAACCAAACATTTTATTCTAGGTTGGCTGGAAAAACCAACTTAGAGGTTGACTGGATTAAACCAACTCTTATTACTCTTCAACCAAAGTAAGGGTATGGGCTGAAGAGTGGTTGGCTGGATTAAACCAACTCTTTGAACTCTTCAGCCGAAGTAAGGGCATAGGCTGAAGAGTGGTTGGCTGGATTAAACCAACTCTTTGAACTCTTCAGCCGAAGTAAGGACATAGGCTAAAGAGTGGTTAGCTGGATTAAACAAAGACTTATTACTCTTCAGCCGAAGTAAGTATATCGGCTAAAGAGTGGTTGGCTGGATTAAACCAACTTTTGATACTCTTCAGCCGGAGTAAGTATATCGGCTAAAGAGTGGTTGGCGAGTAAGCTTAGTTAGATTGATCAGCTAGGATCAGAATTAAGTATCTCGGCCAAACTGCAGTTAGAAAGCAAGCTCAGACAGGAATTTAAACCGAGATAACAGTTGGAGCAGAAAAGATGATTTTCATTGATCAAGTTCAAAACAAGTACAAAGGAGGGGCCACAGCCCGGTTATAAGAGCAAAAAGAAAAAGAAATTACAGAATCAGTTGAAAAGATCATCTAGATCAGCGTCAATGTCAACCCGAAGCCCGGTGTCAGTCGGTAGGGCGATTTCGGGTGGGAGCTCAGTATCTGCTGGAAGCACGGTCTCAGTTGACAACTCATTAGTAAGATCTTCCACAGTTGGCTCCAACCGAGCTGTTTGATCGGCAGGTTCATTAACGACCGGAGTATTAGTGGGCTCGGTTTCTTCATCATCGTCTGAGCTCTGAAGAAACTGTTGTTAAACAGATGCAGCGTACTCCGTCAGTGAGCTCGGTATGAAGTACTGAGGAGGATTGTATACCTCAGTCTCAGGTTCACAACCGAGCTGCACCACTGCTGCCCTCCAGCCGCATTTGAAGAACAAATCCTTAGCGGCCTCACACTGAGGAATATAGAGGGCTTCTCCCTCCTTGAAACCTTCAGCGTTGGCATCTTCAGCCTTCTTTTTCAGCTCGGCAATTTCAGCGTTCTTCTTGCCTTCAAGTTTGGCCAACTCACGCAGATATTTATCTTTGATCACGGCTGCAGCCTTTTGTTTCTCCGCCTCAGCTGAGCTAACGAGTCCGGTCAGACGATCGTTCTCGGATCTTAGCTCAGCTAGCTGCTTCCTGGCTTCTTTTAGTTCGGCCGTTTTCTCAGCCACTTCGGCCAGCGCCTGCCTCGTAGTTTTGCGAAGTTCAAGCACTCGCTTATGGGCGACGTGACTCTTCTGCATGGCCTGCAAACAAAGGAAGACTTGTAGTCAAACTGAGATAAAAGTTGTACAAAAAAGAAAGGCAAACAAAAGAAGCTACTTACAAGAACCATAGATTTCGTGGCCGAACGGATGGCCCTTAGTTTGGTCAGGTGCTGGTGGTGCTCCATGTCGGCTGGGAGGCACACACTCTTGGCGAGGTTAAAAGCCATCAGGTGATCTTTTTCAGCGACAACTGAGTCAGTGTCCTGAATATCTCGGTTTTGGAAAGTAAGTTTGGGTGCCTATTTGGAGGGGCTAGACCGGTCGGAGCGCTCCGGCTGAGGGCTCGGTGGAGGACTTGGAGGCAAAGTTGTTTTATCTTCATCAACAAGACGCTGCTCGGTTGGCGTAGTCCGGGCGCGCTTGCTTGGGCGTGATGAAGTGGGTTGTTGAGATGGGAGGGCCACCACGGTTTCCTAGGTCTGGTTTGGTGGTGGTACCTCGGTTCTGTTTGTTTCGGTCAGAAGGGCCCTTACTCTGTTCCTTTTGGCCATTTCCTGTTCAGCTGTCAGAGGGACAAGATTGATTTGGGGTAAAGTGGGGTTCGGTTCAGGGGCGTCCTCTAGCAGAAAGTCTGTTACTCTGGCCTTGTGTCGGCTGCTATATCGATATGTCGGTTCGAAATTTAGCAGCTTCGCCCAACTTCTTTCTGGGAACCGTAGTGCGGCGCGAAGAGTGTTCAGGTTGGGGTAACTGTACAATGATTTAAGGTGGGCTGAATCTGCAAAAAGAATGCAACTATTAGTTCGGTTCAGAAATTGGGAGCCGAAATAAAAGAGAAGTATGAAAAGAAACCGAAGTAAAGTATACGAGGGATTCCTTTATTCCAATTTATACTACGGCCAGGGATCTGGGCTTGGTGATCTTCAAAATTCCCAGATACCCAAAAGAAATCGTCATCGTTCAAGTCTTTGTCCGGTGTGTCTGTTATTATTTTCTCTCGGCGGCGGCGTATTCTCAAGTAATAGACCCACCCATCTTCTTTTGACCCTATAGAATACTGGTGGAATAGTTCGGCTAAACCAAGGTTAATGCCAGCTCGGCGATTTAGTTCGGCTATACCATTTATTATACGGTATGAGTTTGTGGAAAGCTGGGTTGGGCATATTCTAGTTTGCCTAAGAAATTCACAGAGCAAGGGTTGAACAGGGAATCTTAGTCCGGTCTCTACTATGGACAGGAGGGTAAAGGGTACAAAGCCTTCGTTGCCCCATGGTATAATATCTTGCTGGGCTAGGGTAAGGTGGACATCATCAGGGATATTGTAATCTTTTCGGAATTCGGCTAGACCACCAGGTGTGTTTACTAAAAACCTATACTTCCCCATTTATTTTATAAGTTATGAATAAATTAGATCGGTGGGAAATTTGTGCTCAGTAGCTCGGTTGAGCGCTCAGAGGAGTGCCTGGGCAACCTAAGTCTGCAAAGTGGAAAACAAAGGTGTTAAGCACAGATCGTTGGACCGTGCTACAAAGTAAAAAGCAAGAAAATAGAAGTCCTACTTCGGTTATGTAGGATGTTACAGGTTCTATCTCGGTTTCAACAAGGTGCTTAGTAGCTCGGATTGAGCAGGGGTTTTTTTAGCTCGATCTTGGCGAGCAACTCGATATCTCGGTTGAGGAGAAGGTTCTGTTAGACCGGTTGAGCTTCTAGGGGCAGCTTTCTGAGTTCGGTCTAAAAACTAAGAAAGCTGGTTTAGCCCCGAAAACCTAGATCGGTTGGAATTAAGGTTTCCCAGTATACTAAGTGCAGACTTAGTTCGGTTGGTTACCTCGGCTAGGGTAAATCAAGAAGTGGTTTGACTTATTGAAACTACTGGTGTAAACATGAAGTGTTAGTTCGGTTATAAACTGACTAGACTTATACCTAGCATAAACAGTATCCTAGTTCAGTTGCATCATGATTTTGAATCAAAATCAGTGTTTCACAGGTTTTTTAGTGAACTCAAGTGTTCTAGTACTAAAGTTTTTTCCAGAAAAACAGAAGACCAGTGGAGAATGAAAGTAAAAGGTGCTTTTCAAAAACATAAATAGTATGCTATGGATTAAACGAAAGCAAAAAACAAGAAAAGAGAAACAGATTTGAGTAGCTTACCAGATGAAGAGGTAGAAGCACTAAAGATGCAAGAAACGGCAGCAAAATCACGCAGTTTCTTCAAGTGCAAATTGAAGAACAGTAAAAGCTCAGGAGGGAGAGAGAAAGAAGAGATTGAATAGTAGAGTGAATGATTTGATATGAAAAGTTTGTTTTGTGTAAAGGACGAAAAAAGGCGGGACTGTTCAAATCTCGCGAAATACAAAGACAGCGTGACAGCTGTGAAGGGCCAATTAGAGCCTGCCACGTGTCACTAGAATGGGAAGCGATTCAATTTCTATCACTGAAGAGACGTTTTGACCGGATAAGGGTAGCTCGGCTGGAAAGGATTCAGAGTTTTAGCTCGACTGGAAAAGCTAAAGGGTTTTTTAGCTCAGCTAGAAAGGTTAAAACTTTGGCCCGGTTTATAGACAGGTAATCCCTATCATGCTGCGCAGATGGAATTAAGGGGCAATTGAGAGGGTAATTTATGTGCAAATTGGGCCGAGCTGGGCCGTTATGGGCCTCAGTGCGAAGGGCTGAGTAAAAAGGCCGTAAAGTTACTCCGGTCTTGAAGAGGCTTAAAGTTAGTCCGATCCCAAGCCCAAAAGTTAGTCCGGTCCGAGGAAGGCTTAATGTTAGTCCGGTTGAAGGATGCTTTGTAGTTAGACCGGTTTAAAGGTGCTTTGAGTTTATACCGGTCATGGCGCAGTGTAACTAGCTCAGTCTAAACCGTGCTGAGAGTTAGTTCGGTTTTGGGCATGCCATGGTTTATGGAAGAGGAACTAAGGTAAGGGCAGTGAACCGAACTAAGTATAGTTCGGTTCATTCTGCGGTTAAGTATAGCCATGCTTACTTCGATCGTGGTAGTCTGGTCAGGGTAAAACCATCTCACATGGTTTAAGCAGTGAGGGGGGTGTTGAAGGATAAGCATGATCTTTCAGGAGTATGAATCCTAGGAGGACTCTACATGGAGGAGTAAGAGTCCTACTTGGAATATGCCACACGAAACCTATAAAAGCTCACAAACATCACCTATGGAGAGGTAACACAACTTTGATTTCCGAATACACAGAGCTTTTGTCTATTTGTCTAGTTTGTTGACTTAGGCATCGGAGAGGTTTCCGGCACACACCCGCCGGCTAGCTCACGTTTGTGTTTTCAGGTGATAAAGCGACGACGTACGGAGGAGCGCAGATTTGATCAACAGGATTATACGAGAAGGTTTATTTCTTTCCCGTACAGGATGCACCGAATTCACTACACTTTAACATTTCGCACTCGTCGATCATTGATGTTAGTCTATATTTAAACATATATGCATATTAATCCACGTATATACATTTTTCCTGTAGGGGAATAGGGGAATATGAGGTGAGGACAGCACCGCATGGGATGGGGGGTGGTGCTCGTCAAATAGTTAGTCTCCAACCACCGAGTTGTTCATGTGGGAAGTACACATTATTTCACTTGCCATGTTCCCATATGCTTGCTGTGACAGCAGACTTGGGCGAGAACCCTTTTCCTTTCGTTGCACCAGAGTATAGGTTGGAAGTCCACAAGCGTATCTTCGCGCAGAAGTTTAGGCCCATGCCGCACGAGCAATATTGGCCTGACAATGATTACCCAACTTTGCTTGCTATTCCAGCTCGACAACGTGAAGTTAAAACGGGTCGTCCTCAACATAGCTGCATACACAACGAAATGGATACTTCCAGATAAAGTGGATTGCACCATTGTAGTTTGTGTTTGCAAAGAGGGCATGATAAGAGAAAATGTCCAGCGAGAATCCGATCGATTCGACAGTAGTTTTTTGTCTTCTTTACATATTAGTTTCACGCTACTTTCTTTGAATTGGAGTCAATGTAATATTCAATGAATTAGTATTCAGTAAATTGATAATGTATTTACGACTTCAATTACTAATGACATAGATTTGGTCAAATGTGGCAAATCTCCTTAATTGCTTTAGTTGTTGCAAGTGTCCTTTGTGCACTGGATTGTGCAGACTTTGGTGCGTTGATGGTCGATTGTGTCCTGACCTCGATGGACACCAGTTTATCTAATGTTAGAAAAATGCAAATATTCACAGAATGAATTGATAATCACCAATATAAATGCAGTTTATATTCAATGTTTTGCCACATTTTGTTATGTGGGAAACCAATTTTGTTTTTAATTTTTTTTCCAAAATCCATTACGTGGGTGAAGGCCCATTTTATGAATTCAATCATTTCTCAGACATTTACTACGTATTCGTATATGCTTAGTTCTTGTAAAAAGTTTGACTAATGTATTTCAAATCTACATAAAACCCTCTTCAAACCTTCGTACTTCTTTACTGTCCAAATGACAACTCCTTTAAAGTGAAAGCACATTTTTTCATGTCATACAGGTTGACGTAACAACACACTGACAATAACTTTAATCACATAGGTACCATGTGAACCTTATCTCCTATGACAATAATGTCAAATGAATTACTAATCACCAATATAAATGCATGTCATATTTAATGCGTTGCCACATTTTGTTACGTCGTGAATTGTTTTTTTAGTTTCCAAAAATTCATTACGTGAGGGAAGACCATTTTATCAATTCAATCATGTGTCTTAAATTTAGTACATATTGGTAAATGCTTAGTTGTTCTAAAAAGTTTGAGTAGTGGATTTGAAATCTACTTAAAGCATGGGTTTTCATGTCATAAAGCTTGACGTGACAACGCACTGACAATATCTTTAAACTCACAGGTACCATGTGTACCTTATCTCCTATCACAATAATGTGAAATGAATTACTAATCAACAATATAAATGCATGTAATATTCAATGCGTAGCCACATTTTGTTAGGTGGTGAACTATTTTTTAGTTATGAAGAAATTTTTCCAGGTAACCCTTTCTTTTTGTTTTCCCTAACTTGTTGCAGTTTGTATACCTGTGATATACTGTCAGGTCGTATTCTAATTTTGTCAGCATATGTATGTACTATTGTCAAACTTCTTGTTATTGGATATCGATTTCATATATGAAAACTTGTGCAGGTCTATGACTCATTTACCAGAGGAGATCCCATTATTGATTCATCAGCATCGAGCCGATACGATATGGCGTCAGTCGGTATGAATTATTTACTTATAATCGATATTTGAATACTACACAAACACTGTAGTTGTTACATAATATAATGTGAAACTATAAATGTTAGTCCATGGATCATCCTATTTGGACATTTCAATGGCTTAGACAAATTTCCCAAAGTGTAAACGTTAGTCCATAGAGAGAGAACGAAGAAGATTATATTAAATGGACCGCTAGCTTAACCAAAAAAAAAAAAAAAAGGTTAAAAAGTTGATAATCATCAAGTTTAACAATTACCCCAAGTTCATGCTTACGATGAAATAAAGGACTTTTAAATACAATTCCTAAAATAAAAGAAGAAATAAATATCACAAACAAAATTCTTTTTTATAGAGGTTGAATTCATAATCTTATAGCACACAATAATATTATATAATCACCAAATCAGAAGTCCTAGTTCATCACCCATTACCTACTCAAAAAATTATTAAATAATCCAATTTCAACGACTCATAGTATCATCGCAGTGTGGAAAACTAGATCTGTCTACTTCCTTACTTGAACAACATTATTTCCATTGATAAATTTCAATAAAAAATTTTAAAAATAGGTGGAGTTTGCCCTTTCAAAAATAGTTAAATGTTGTAGCAGCGGGAACCACCTGCTGGTTTTTGGAATTCATAGTACGAACTGTTTTCACACTATTAACCCACATTGACTTTTTCAATTTTTATGAGACGATTTTCAATATAATTTACATGAATTGTTTGTAGTTTTTTTTTTTTTAAACTATAATTTCAGAGTTGCGTATTGGCCTGTTGGTGCAACTTTTATTTTTAAATGAGTTGAAAAAGTTAATTACCATAATGTTAGAGAAATAATGCTTTCGGCGTCTTTTTTATTACTAACCTTTAACTTACAATAAACTGTACCAAATAAACACATGAAGGGGTTCGTTTGGGATGTGGGTTGACTTTTTGGCTTTTTAACTTTTTGGCTATTTTAGCCTGGGGCTAAAAAGCCTCACTTGGGATAGGCTTTTTGGCTTTTGTAAAAGATAAAATGAAATGAATATTGTTTAGATGTAACATTTTGTGTTATTGGCTTTTTAGCCTATTTTGTCTTTTTGCCATGGCGAACGAAGGACCAGTTGTTCATTCCTTCTCTTCTACCTAGTTAATAAAGTGAGTCAACATTATTTCTTGTAAAAATTGTCATCACGTAAGTAGTTGGGAACATTAAATAAATAACACCACATGATACTCTAGGATGACTCAATAATTATCCTTGCTAGCTGGCTAATTATGTAGTACTCTAGGAGAAAAATATGTTGATTCACTTTTGTTAAATAATTAAGAAATAATAAATAATTCACTTAATATGTTATGATTTCTCATTTGTTGATTCATCTGTGAAGCGTTTTGCCAATTCCGAATAACATAATCTTCTATTTGCCAGCGATTTCTTATTTTATATTTTCATTGTCCTAAAAATTATATAAAATAAGAACACAAACAATTTTAATTATTGACAAAGTGACTATTTTAGCTTGTTCGTTTACTTAAATAACTTTTAACTTATTTCATACTACAACAACTTGCATTAATATATTTTGAGAGACATTTTTCATTTCAAAATAAAGGACTTTAAACTCTTCAAAATATATTCATTATATGTTATATTAGTCTGTAATATTTCATTGTATTCATTTGATCCCCAACTTATTTAATTCTTATCTCAATGATGAAATGATGGCTTAGTTATATTTTACGCCCTTCTAATTTAACTGAAAACCACATAAACCCCCATTGCAGTCTACAGTGAAGGGTACAACCCAACTTCGTTAACAGGCGTACCAAACATTCTAAAACTTATATTAGTTTTGATGGAGCCTTTTATTTCTATGTCATGACACTGCAAATCTGTGTCTGTATGTATTTATCTTTGTACATTTACACCACTTACGCACTATGCACACTAAAATGTTGGTTATCTCACCCACTGTTTCAGTTAATAGAAGATGGGTTCATTATGAAAATTCAATTGTCATTTGTACAAGCATTATGTCTCTTACACACAACGTTGTCTTGTGCAGGCGAAAGATCAGCCGAAATTGAAATGCCGACGATCTGATTCGGGCATATGGGACACCGCCTTGGACCATAGAGTCCTACGTTGCCTACTCCGTGCGGGGTTCTACGGGGTGTATCGGATCAGACCTATTTGATTGGACCACCATCTCGTTACAACTCTTGTTGAGAAGTGACGCATAGAGACGCGTACATTTCATTTTCCTGTTGGAGAGTCCACAGTTACATTACAAGATGTGGCTATTCTATTTGGCCTACCGGTTAACGGACACACAGTCACTGGAAAAGACCCAGGAAAAGACACAGTCATGGTAAATAATATTTGCCTATATAAAGTGGTTATCTAATGGGAGGAATGTGCCCTGCATACTCTCTTTCTCTCTCTCTCTCTCTCTCTCTCTCTCTCTCTCTCATTATGTGTGTTTGTTTGTTTGTTGGTTTGTGTACTTGTTTATACAATGTGACATGTGATTGATCAGAACATCCCTATATGCTCTCTTTTCTGTTAATCTGCTGTGCTATTCCTTGTCTGCTCTAGCTTACCTTGGGGAAGCATGTGAAATAAGGGCAGAGACAGTGCTTTAGAAATGAAGATATAAGATTGCTGCTATAGTGCCATTGAATCTCTGGCTAGAGTGCTGCTGCTTTTTTTTTTTTGGACATAATTGTACTTAATGTAGAAAAAGCTAGCATTTTTTCAAGATTGTTTTATTTGTTAATTTATTAGTAAATCATTATACTAATTACCACAAGATTGTACAGAATCACGTGGAGGGATTTCTTTTGACATATATATGGTTCCTTGGAGTTGCTAATGTTAAATGTTTTGTTGTTTTAGGTTTATGAGGAGCTTGTTCAGGCTATCAAAGATGTAGAGCAATGGCTCCTTCAGTTGAAACGTGCAAGGTTGTTGTGAGAGGTGGATTCGGTTCTAGATAGTTCCAAGTATGTCGCTGATGATGTCAAAGTGGAACCCCTTGATCCAACACAAGTTGAAGCAGAACCACTGGCGGATCTAAGTTATTCTGTTGGATCTAAGTGTAGAATCCGCCACACTGATGGACGTTGGTATGATGGTTTGATTTTTGGGTTGGAAGGTTATAATTCAGCGAAGATTTCTTTCCTCACACCAACATCTGAAAACATGTTGGTGAGTCTAATCTTCTGTCTTGTTTATTTTTCCTTTATTGTAGTTACAACATCTGCTTTTAAATTGACCCTTCTAGTTTAACTTGTTTATTTATTGAATTATATATATTCTGGATGGCGATCTTTGGTTGAGTAGATTCTGTTAGAGAAAAATCTGCTATTAAGATCTTATTGCATTCCCAGTGTATCATAATTTCTGGTAGACGATAGCGAACATTGGTTTACTCTTTCATGCATTAAGATGATATCCTATGAGTTTGAGTAGAACAAGTTATTGACCTTAATGAAATGCTAATTTTCAGATGAAGTTTTAAATATTCGAGTTAACAGATCTCTCTCTCTCTCTATATATATATGCGTGTGTGTGTGTGTGTAGCGTATACAGTAATGCTTTTAATTAGGTTTTTTTGCACTACACTCCAAAACATTTCTTTGTTCTGTTCTTGGACTTTGTGAGATGACTTTCAGATAAGGCGAATGTATTTAGGAACGTGTTATACAATTTCCAACTTTAATACTAAGTTGCATAAACATTGTACACTGTCATACATGAACAAATATGAGTGCAATGGTGACCCTGTCCTACGTAGTGTCACCAGCCAAAAGAAAATCACAAATGGGTTAACATAGACATCTCTATTATTAAATAAAGTGAATCTTATTTTTTTTCTTCATTCGGCTTTTGTTCTTTCATTGCTTTATATTCAATGTACTTTGGACTTTGTCAGGTGACATAGAGGTTGGCCGAGGAGAAATTGTTTTGGGATTTGTTTCGGGTTATGTTGGGGAGTTTGGAGATTAAATATCATTGGGTTGGTTGGGAGATTGTTTGTGCTCCAGTTTGGAGAATAGGTTTGGATGGCTATTTTTAATATAACACTATTGGGTAAATGTTTGTGGATATTTTCATTTGAAAAAGGATAAGTATTGGACTTGGATAAATGTGGTCATGGCTAATTAAGGGAGTTACTGGGGGTGATTGGAACTTACAGGAAGTGACAATGTCTCATGGGGTAGGACTTTGGAAGGGTATTCATCAGGTTTGGGATGACTTCTCAAGATTTGTAAGTTTTAGGATGGGAAACAGATAGAGTAAATTTTTAGAAGGATAGCTGACCTAGTGTTTGAGACCTTGGATGAAGATTTCCTTTCTATATTTCTTCTTGAGATAAATTATAGAGCTTAACATAAATTACATAAACTTTACACAAATTATAGTGCTTGCTTAGTTATTTCGGGTCACAGATGATTGAATAGGAATAGAGCTTAACAGTTGGTATGATTTTAGCCCCCGTCTGCTCTGATTCTGTTCATATCCATTAACTTTGCCGAAAACGCCTTCAACTTAACCAAAAAAGGGCGTTAAGGGGGCGAAAATACGAAACAGCCCCCGAACTACCGTATGGATGTCACGGTCACCTTCCCCCTCATAAATAGGAGCTGTGACAACAGACAGAATTTAATTAGCCCGTGTAGGTTGGGAGTTAGAGCCGAAAACGCCTTAAACTTAACCGAAAAAGGGCCTTAAGGGGGGCGAAAATACGAAACAGCCCCCGAACTACCGTATGGATGTCACGGCCACCTTCCCCATCATAAATAGGACCTGTGACAATAGACGGATTGTAATTAGCACGTGTAGGTTGGGAGTTAGAGCCGAAAACGCCTTAAACTTAACCGAAAAAAGGGCATTAAGAGCGCGAAACTGCGAAACAGCCCCCGAACCACCGTTCGGATGTCACGTTCACCTTCCCCATCATAAATAGGAGTTGTGACAATAGACGAAATTTAATTAGCCCGTGTAGGTTGGGAGTTAGAGCCGAAACGCCTTAAACTTAACCGAAAAAGGGTGTTAAGAGGGTAAAACTGCGAAATAGCCCCCGAACCACCGTTCGGATGTCACGGCCACCTTTCCCATCATAAATACGAGTTGTGACAACAGACGGAATTTAATTAGCCCGTGTAGGTTGGGAGTTAGAGCTGAAAACGCCTTAAACTTAACCGAAAAAGGGCGTTAAGAGGGCGAAACTGCGAAACAGCCCCCGAACCATCGTTCGGATGTCACGGTCACCTTCCCCATCATAAATAGGAGCTGTGACGATAGACAAAATTTAATTAGCCTATGGAGGTTGCGAGTTAGAGTCGAAAACGCCTTAAACTTAACCGAAAAAGGGCGTTAAGAGGGCGAAACTGCGAAATAGCCCCTGAACCACTGTTCGGATGTCATGGCCACCTTTCCCATCATAAATACAAGCTGTGACAATAGACGGAATTTAATTAGCCTGTGTAGGTCGGGAGTTAGAGCCGAAAACGCCTTAACCTTAACCGAAAAAGGGCCTTAAGGGGGCGAAAATACGAAACAACCCCCAAACTACCGTATGGATGTCACGGCCACCTTCCCCATCATAAATAGGAGTTGTGACAATAGACGGATTGTAATTAGCATGTGTAGGTTAGGAGTTAGAGCCGAAAATGCCTTAAACCTAATCGAAAAATGGCGTTAAGAGGGCGAAACTGCGAAACAGCCCCCGAACCACCGTTCGGATGTCACGGCCACCTTCCCCATCATAAATACGAGCTGTGACAATAGACGGAATTTAATTAGCCCGTGTGGGTTAGGAGTTAGAGCCGAAAACGCCTTAACCTTAACCGAAAAAGGGGCTTAAAGGGGCGAAAATACGAAACAGCCCCCGAACTACCGTATGGATGTCACGGCCACCTTCCCCATCATAAATAGGACCTGTTACAACAGACGGATTGTAATTAGCTCGTGTAGGTTGGGAGTTAGAGCTAAAAACGCCTTAAACTTAACCGAAAAACGACGTTAAGAAAGCGAAAATACGAAACAGCCCCCGAACTACCGTATGGATGTCACAGCCAACTTGCCCATCATAAATACGAGCTGTGACAATAGACGGAATTGAAGTAGCACGAGTAGGTTGGGAGTTAGAGTCGAAAACGCCTTAAACTGAACCGAAAAATAGCGTTAAGGGGGCGAAACTGCGAAACAGCCTCCGAACCACGTTACGGATGTCACGGCTACATTGCCTGTGACAAATAAGACCTATGACAACAGACGAAATGTAATTAGCATGAGTAGGTTGGGAGTTAGAGCTGAAAATGCATTAAACTTAATCAAGAAATGGCGTTAACGGTGCGGAAAAGCAAAAAGGGCGTTAAGGGTGCGAAAAAGCTAATTGATAAACTCACTTTGTTGCTGTATAATTGATATTGTGTGTCATATCCTCATAAATCGTAATTTGCCTATTTTAGATGAAATAACAATATGTTAAGCTAAAAGGAATGATTGACTGATTTTTATTTATATAGCCTTGCTATATCACTTGGTATATTCATTGTGTTATTCATCTAAATTCAACTGAGTTAGTTATCTAATTTTTTCCTTTTTCATAAGCTAAATTACTTGTTAAATAAATTGAACCACATTCTGTTTAAACAAAAATCAAGCTCTGCATTTTTTATTACTTACCTCACTGGTTTTTGTTGCAGATTGATTATGTTGCCATGGATACAGTGATGCTTTTGGGCCAGATGATGATGTTTGCATGGGCGCAATTTACATTATATTTTTTCTTTATGGAAAACATGTACAACTGATATGTTTTGTTATTACGTTTCTTTTTTTTTCTTTTTTTTTTTGTAGTTTGAATTGTAATTGTTGGTTCGGATAGTATATGTATTTGTTAGATTATACTATGTTTATGGATTCTTATTTTCTTTGATATGTACGGTTAATAGTTAAGTTGTGTATATGGTTGAAAATTGAATGGTACAGGTTATGGAGAAATATTTTTATTGAATGGTTGAGAATTGAATGAATGAATGGATGGATGAATAATTTTGTATATGCACAGGTTACAGGTGACACGAAAAGTATTATTTGTACTGTTATTTGGTGTTAGAAAGGTGTGTTGTTTTTTCTTAATGGGTTGAGCTTCGAAAATAAACTCCGCGTTAATGTTGAAAATTTACAGTAGGAGTGTCATGAAAATTTACCCCCACAAATTATCCCAGAAAATGAAATTAAAATAGAAATATAATATCATCAATCCAAGTAAACACAAAATCACAACAATGCTGCATTGCATAACAACAGTATATTGTACAAGTTCACATTAGAAAGATACAAAACTTAATGCACCATCTATTCCAATAGAACATGGAAAATGTTAGGGTGAGGAAAACAAATGCATTTCGACAGATAAAACAAAATTTGTTAGTTGGAGAAACAATCTCAAAGCTAAGTGGTTGGTCTAGTTGGGGGACTAATAAAGTTAAGACAGACGAACTGCCGCCTTCAACAGCACAGAAAACAGAACATGTAGCTCAATCAAAAATTTCCCTTAACTACGGCTCCTCAAATAGTGATCCTCTTCTTAAAGAATTTCAATCTCCATCAGGAAAGACGAAAGAGTCGCCTTTCAATTTATGGAAGTCCAGTCAAAATGATGACTGTGGTAAGGAATGGGGGGTTAACAAAAAACTAAACTTGGGGGCTGGACAAATATTACCGAAAAACAAGTGGTTCGTCCAATTGGGGGACTAATAAAGTTCTGACAGACGAACTACTGCCTTCAACAACACAGAAAACAGAACGGGTAGCTCAATCAAAAGCTTCCCTTAACTAGGGCTCCTCAAATAATGATCCTCTTCTTAAAGAATTTCAATCTCCATCAGGAAAGAAGAAAGAGTCACCTTCCAATTCCTGGAAGTCCAGTGAAAATGATGACTCTAGTAAGGAATGGGGGGGTTGACAGAAAACTAAACTTGGGGGCTGGACAAACAAGCTCAAAGCCAAGTGGTTGGTCCAGTTGGGGGACTACTAAAGTTCATACAGACGAACTACCGCCTTCAACAACATAGAAAACAGAACAGGTAGCTCAGTCAAAAGCTTCCCTTAACTGGGGCTCCTCAAATAGTGACCTCTACGTAAAGAATTTCAATCTCCATCAGGAAAGAAGAAAGAGTCACCTCCAATTCCTGGAAGTCCAGTGAAAATGATGACTCTAGTAAGGAATGGGGGGGTTGACAGAAAACTAAACTTGGGGGCTGGACAAACAAGCTCAAAGCCAAGTGGTTGGTCCAGTTGGGGGACTACTAAAGTTCATACAGACGAACTACCGCCTTCAACAACATAGAAAACAGAACAGGTAGCTCAGTCAAAAGCTTCCCTTAACTGGGGCTCCTCAAATAGTGACCTCTACGTAAAGAATTTCAATCTCCATCAGGAAAGAAGAAAGAGTCACCTTTCAATTCCTGGAAGTCCAGTCAAAATGATGACTCTAGTAAGGAATGGGGGGGTTGACAGAAAACTAAACTTGGGGTTGACCTGAAGTTTATGAAATCACTACATTTATAAGTACACAAATCCATTCATTGAAGTATTTGTAGAATTACTTGAACTATTCAAAAACAATTGAAATATCTCCCTTCATTGATAAGTCGTGGATAAGCATTACAAATCCATTACAACATAAATGGTTTGGTCATTCATCTAAACAATTTCATTCATTATCATCATCATCTGACATCTCAATATCAGATTCATACATAACATCCATGCTCCAGGCGAAGTATTGGTGTGCATCATCCATTAACCCATCTTCGGCACGCTCATTTGCGGTCTTCATTAGTGAGGACCTTTGCAAACGTTGGGTCATGCGATTAACTTCGTCGCGGATACGATGCAATGCCCTTTGCAACAACTGTGGAGTGTTAGTTGGCATACGCATGGCTAACCGGCGAGGAAATTTAATATTAACTTCACGACATAACTCAACGAGAACGTTTGCTCGAGTTATGCGAAATTCCCACTCAGCTCTCATGGTATTGACGGTGACACGTGAGTAACGCAAATTTGGATTAAGTGGGTATTGAAATTCATCTCCATCTGCAACCCAATAGCGACCCATTGCTGAATACAGATCAACCACCGTATATCTCATGATGATATCGCTCGAAATAACTGTAAAACTTTTGTTGTGGTATGATGCGATATTTATACCATATATACACATGGTAGCTGTATGTATGAAATTATTGTAAACAACTATGCATCAGAGTTGTCACGTCAACATTTATGACCTGAACAACTATGCATCAACTTGATAGGAGTTGTCACTTCGACTTTTATTTACTACTCAGTGCATATCTGAAGGTTTTAAGCAAAGTTTAAATCCGCTTCGAAATTTAATTTAATTTTTCCGCTTACAAATATAATTCAATTTATTTTGCCTTGGCAACATATTTAATTTCATTTTTTACCTTACATATTTCATTTAATTTAATTGGAGAAATTTGACCAATTTAATTTGAAGTTAATTATGTGTTGATTTAAGTCGGTGTTGTTCTTGTTTGTAACACTTTCAAGTTCTGTTCATCGAAAAACCCATTCATTCTAACTCTACTACAAATTAATCTTCAATACATTCTAACTGTATAATATTTCATCTTCAACGTTTATGAATCTATTTGGGGGTGCATAGGGTGGCTTTTTAAACACAAAGGGTCTAATTGTTTTGTTATTTTGTTCTGACACCCCCTCAAAATTTTTATGAATTGCATAATTCACATGGGCATAGTAGGTGTGGTACGATAATAAATTGTAGCTCGGCACAGTGATACGTCCAACATTTCTCAGTGATACTCACCAGTGACTTGAACAGATTGTAATAATTTGGATGCTTTGTTTTTTTTTCTCAGCTGCTATAGATTTGTAGCGATGCAGTGATGCATATGACTTTGTTCAGTGATGCAGTGATGCATGTCACTTATGCAGTGATGCAGTAATGCATGTGACTTTCTGGGACTTTGCCATGCATGTGACTTTTTTTCCTCACATTACGTGATGCATGTGACTTTGTGCAGCGCAAACGTACATGCTTTGTTTTTTCCCATATTTCAGAATTCATGTAAGTCACATTAATACGACCACATGGCAATAGTGTTGATAAAACAATTATGTGATGGACTGAAGGCATTGAAGTGTAATTTACCGAATATAAAAAGAAGCAGAAAATACTACTCAGTACACAAAGTCACGGGTACTTAGGAGTGCATGAATGAATAACATAAAATAATGTCACGGTATCACTTCTTCCATAGTGCCCCATCATGCATTATCATCACTAGATCATCTCTAGTTAACCCTCACTATGAGTCTATAAATAGCGATACCCCCCAGTATGATGTTTGTTCAAGTCATAACAATAAATATATCTACAATTACTATTATTTTTGGTTTATTTTATGAACAATGTCTTCAAGAGGTGCAGGAAGTTCACGCCGGCAAAGAAATCTGAAAGTGTGGCTGCTATCTCCATTTACTTATGACTACAAGCGAAAGTACTCGAGTCCGAAGGATTATTATGCTGGTATCCGAGCAGAATGGGCGTTCAGGGTAACGGGCAAGAAGGATTGTTTAATGATCTACATAACTTTGGGCACCGCTATCTCATCGTCGTCATTGACCATGGCTAGACGAAATGTGAGTGACTATGAAAAGCAGTTAGCAGAATTAAGAAGAGAACAACAGAATGTTGATGCGGAGATGTCGACATTTCATGCTTCAGCTAGCCACCGAAATGGCAGAAGCAAGCAACAGAGATTTGACAGTGATTGAGCGAATAATGTCTTAAACAATGAAAATATCTCTCTGACTACTACATGTCAGATGAGGGAATGAGAATCAAACACCTTTATCTTTCATATATGTTTGTATGTTGTGTCTTATCTTCGTTACTGGAGTGTAAGACAATGTTGTTGTTCACTAACGTACGATGTATTTCAGATTTTATACCAGTTCTAATGATGCTGATTTTTATATTTTTCTTACGTTTCTTACATTTTTTACAAGTCTAGTTTCTTACATTTCTAGTACCTGTCTTTTTCCCAAAATGTAAAAACTAGACTTGTAACCAGTTTCTAATGACGCTGATTTTATTTTTCGGATTTATACCGAAAGAGAACAACACTTCCGAAATTACTATGTAACACCAGTTTCCTGGACAGATTTGAATGCACCAGTTTTCTGGACAGATTTGAATGCACCATGATATTCACAACATTGGTGGCCAAGTACTCCTACCTAGCCCACGTTTCACTCACAAGATCCACCATTATTTTAAAGTTCATTCAAAAGTTGAGATTGTAAATGTTTCCCAAAATATTACAAATTGAATATCAAAAGTTGACTTTAAAATAATTCCAATGACAACAAAAATTCAAATAGTCATACTTTTCAATGAAATACAATAGTTGGTCGTAACAACGAATGATGCATAGCTAAGTGTAGATACCCCGTTTTTAACCGCCCTCAAGACTTGGGCATTACTGATGGTTTGCTCGGTGTTGAGAGATGTGCAGGGCACAGGTTCAGTTTCTTCGACAAGGAGAGAGGCAAACCCTTCAAAACACTTTGTTTAGGGGTTTGGAGTTAAAGAAAAGAGGAGAGAGGGGAGAAAATAGGTTGGAGAAGAAGTTCGCCATGAATCCGGGTAGAAGAAAGAAAGTCGAGCGGCTCTCGCTGAATCGGGCTTATTCAATTGCATACTTGGAGTTAAGCTATGAGGCCACTACCATTGGAAAGAAGACTTCTGGGGCTTCATTTTTGGTTCAAGAATCTCCTAGAGCCAAGTCCGGGTGGAGGAGATATGATGGGTTGAAGCTGGGCATCATCCCGGTTGGATCGAGTCTGCGCGGCTTCACGGAAAAGGGCATAACTTTTTGCACAGAGGAATTTTGATGCAAGGTTTGCGCCATTGGAAAGCTAACTTCCGGGGCTTCAATCTGGCCATCCACCGGCACTTTTTGACCTCACCGGCCACCCATCGGCACTCTATTTGTCCGACCGGCCAGAATAAAGTGCAGGTCGGCACTATATTGTGCCGACCGGCAATATATTGTGCCGATGACCTCTTTTATGGCCGACCTGACCCTTTTGACCCTCCCAGGCATGGTGCATGCCAGCTGTGCCAGCTGGGATGCACAGAACCAGCTCCACGTGCATATATGTGGCTATTTTGCACCCTTTTGGTTCCTTTGACCCCCTCTCTCTTCTAGAGCTTGACCTTTGGCCAAGCTTCTTGGAGAAGCTTGGCCAGCTGTATTAGCTTCCTCTAGAAGCCTTGCACCCCCCCCCCCTTTGGCCCCTTTGACCCTTTCCCTTTACTTAGCTTGTAAGTTAAGTGCTTTTTTGCCTTATATAAGAGCCTTCCTTCTCCTTTGTCTAGGGTTAGAGATTCTTAAGCAAAAACCAGAGATATAGATACATATCTGATATAGATACATATATCCCTCCATCTCTCACTATATCTCTCTCATTCAACCTCCAAAACACCCTTGTTCTTGGCCATTCCTTCACCAACCCATAGCACAACACCACCACTTCCATTTCCAGAATTTGGGAGGTCATTTGCAGAGCTTAGGAGCACCAAAACTTGGTTCAAGAGGTGCTGGTTTGTTGGTCTACAAGGGTAAGCACACTTTTCCCCAAAACTAGCATTTTCTTGGTTCATATCTAAGCCATAGTTGCATGTATTTTTGAGCTTCGATGTAAACTACAAAGAGGCTTATTTTGAGCCCTTCTTCAACATTGAAGAAGGGCTCAACACTGTTGGGGACCTCCATGTATGACTTGCTTCATAACCCCTCTTTGGTCCCCATTTTTTTTGCATGTCTCTTTAGCCTACCATGCTTCTGTTTTTGGGCCTTCGACAGGCCTGAAAAGTGTCTTATTTTGCCCCCCTCTACATGTCTCATGAAGGGTCTTTGGCTGTTTGGTGCACCCTTTTGGTACTTCATGTTATACCCCTTTGTGGGCCTTAATCTTGCATTGCATTTTGAGCATGTTTTGTATTTGATTTGGGGCTTGTCATCTACTGTGGGTAGTCATATTTTTGGTCCCTCATCAGTATTGTAGAAGGGTATTTTTCAGTTTGGTGCATGCTTAGCATACCTACCATGTGATGCCTTGTAATTGCCTTAATATGCCTTAGGTTGTTAGCCTTTGTTCGAGCATGTTTTAGGCTTAGATTTGTGAAGATTTTGTGCTTATTTTGCCATGCTTTAGGTCTGTATTAAGTTGTTTGAGTCGATCCTGGCATGCATTATATAGCTTCTTTGCATTTTGTGGCTTGTATGCTTCAAGTATGTGAATGTGTGAGCATTGTTGCATGCTTTGTTGATTTATTTAGTTGGTTTGGAACCTCCTATAACATGATTTCAGAGCTTACGTTGCATGCTATATGTCCATACTTAGCCTCTTTAAGTGTGCTTAAGAGTTGCCTTGTTTATGCTTAAGGTGTTGGACCATGATTGCATGCATGTGTGTGTGCATTTTGTGCCTTCATTTCCATGATTATGGCTACTGATTTTGGCATGCTTGCGAGCCATCCATGTTAGTTTAAGTCCATCGTTGCATGTTGTTGTATGCCTAGTTTGCTTACATGTTTAGGTTGCGTGCCTAGTCTACTTTGCTCCTTGCATGCCCATGTTGCATACTAGATCACATGCCTAGGTTGCATCGCATTGGCATGCATGCCTTGCCTCTTGATGATAGAGGTTGGGCTTTATGTGTTTGTTTGGTTTGCATGACATTTGAAATCAAAGTTGCTAACTTGGCTTTTGGGCCATCATGCATTGAAACGCGTGATTGATGGCCCGGGGGTCGAGGGCCATGCTCCCTTGAGTCCATTACATGATAGGGGTGTGTCCGTGCATATATTTGCTTGAGATCCCATGCCATACACTGTCTGTCCTCTGTTGCTGTCAAATTGTCTTCTGCAGGAAGTTTCTGCCGACCGGCAACATTAAGTGCCGACCGGCCATTTATTCAGTGCCGATAACTTTATCTCCAGCCGATGGATATTGTACACACGGCCGGTGGTGTTTCTATTCAGCCGGTGGTGCTCCAAAGTGTCCAGGGAAGCATCCTTGGGATCTGTGCAAATTTTTGAGGAGTGGGCAGTGTAAACAGAGGCAACAGTGGCATGGTGCGGGTTTCCAAGCAAGGCGAGCCAAACATACATTATTCACGCATCCCGAGGCAGGGCTGCGGCCACCTCCTTTTTGGCATTTAATTTGTTAATTAATTAGAAGTTTTGTAATAATTAATTTAGTATTCGGACTGTATTATTCTTTTGGTCCCTCCGAGTGAGGGCGTGCTTGTAATAAGTGTGTGTGAGTGGGTATATGTCTTCCAATCTCCATTTCTTTCTTCCCTTTTATTTACCTGCTTACGTTGGTAGATTAGGGCATACTTATTTTAGCATACCTTATGCAATGCATGCGTGCATTCATGCATTTGTTTACATGCACCGGGCTCGGTACATCATGCAAACTGCATTGCAATTTTCGATTCCAAATTGAATATGTGCTATTTATCGCATTTCACATGCCATGCCTAGGATAGCCGAGCCTGTCTAATTACATTCTGTATGTGATACATTAGTCACTTAACATGACCTAGGGACATGCATGTCTGCTAACTAGTTTCTTGTTTTGGCACGGAGTACGATGTAAGTATTTTACGCTTTAGCATATCGCATGCGTGTGAATGTTGCCATGACAGTATGCTTACCATGCGGCTAAGTGCTTACATGAGATAAACTGTTTGAATGCCTGTGGGTGGAGGTTGGGTTGCTTGAGTTGGAAAACTCATTGAAATCTGTATTTTAGCCTACTTGTGAGTAGCAAAACCCGAAACGCTTTCCAAACAAACGGATCTGCAATGTTTATTTCCAAATTAAGCGATCTAGTCTATACTTGTTTGCTGCGCGCATAACATAGTAATTCTAGGCTAATAATTGGAATAAGAGCATGTAATGTTTTCAAAAACGGATATCACGGTTAGTAGAGGCCGGTCTTCGGACCGGGCGAAAGGGGGTGCTCATAGCTGACCTTCCCCGATCGTACCCAAGCTCCCGAGCCAAGACATTTGGTGATGACGGACACGTGGCCTTCGGCACCGAGTCAGGGTTTCCTAAATTCCCCCATTAAAAAATATTTAGGTGGCGACTCTGTAATCTGGCAAAGCAGTCCATGTTTGGCACTACTTTTCAAAAAATCTGTTTTTTCTTCAAAACGATTTGCCAGAGTTGGACTCTTTGGTTCAAGATTAAGAACTGTGACATTTGAGTCCTTGAACTGTAGTGACCCCAATATCGAACCGGAACGGGGGGGACTCGCACTCCCTCGCCCGGGATGCGTTCGGGGACGTCTACAGTTTCTGGCGACTCTGCTGGGGATTTAGAGAGCTTGACTCGAACTCGTGATATCCTGTTTTGATCTCATTTATGTGTTTCTTTGCATTGCATGTGCATTGGTGCGCCTAGGACACCGTGTTGGCCATCTGCTATTCCTGAGCGGTTTGCCGGAGGCTTGTCCTGTCAAAGCATGTCCATAAGGCTGACCGGTTGCGGGCTCTGCCAGTATGGGAACACAAACCCCGGTTTTACCGGGCCACCCTTTTTGACCATTCGACCTAGTGCATATTCGGATCCATAGTGACCATTCCAAACTAGGACAGGTTGCTTCCCCCATATAGGTTGTTTGAAACCGCTGCGTGTGTAGTGAAACCCTAGCTCCTGACAAAATAGGACAGGGAAACCCTACCCCAACATAAGGGTGTATTGGCTCTCATTTGCATGTTATGTGCTTTTAGAGTATATCTCTACAGGGAATGCGCACATCAGTTTGCGAGTTTTAATATCCAGCCTGAGGGCACCAGTAACAGTATTTTGGGGAATCAGTTATATCCGCGGGTATCAGATCAGATTTGGGGAGTTGATTTCGGGGAACAGTGATCAGTAATAGAATACAGTCATTTAGTTTGCTCGTATCCGTTCCAGTGAGGTTGAGCTGAGATGCTGTCTGTTTTCTCTTTTGCTAGGTAGTCCTGGAATCATAGCTTCAGAAGGCTCCACTATCCCCCGGGTACATTGGATTTGTGCTGATAGACTTTGTCAAGTCAGAGACTCAGTTCAAGGGTAATCAGGGCCAGAGAAGGCTAGTCAGACATAGACCACCAGTACAACAGCTACCAGATCAGTGACCTTTGAGCAGTCGGGTTGAGGTTTCTGAGCCTACTGCAGACACAGATATACCGATTGCTCAGTTAGATCAGGACAATATGTTGAGTTTGGAAGAGATGGTGCGCCAACTCCAGGATAGTATGAAAGGCTCCACTAGGTAGTCCTGGAATCATAGCTTCAGAAGGCTCCACTATCCCCGGGTACATTGGATTTGTGCTGATAGACTTTGTCAGGTCAGAGACTCAGTTCAAGGGTAATCAGGGCCAGAGAAGGCTAGTCAGGCACAGACCACCAGTATAACAACAGCTACCAGATCAGTGACCTTTGAGCAGTCGGGTTGAGATTTCCGAGCCTACTGCAGACACAGATATACCGATTGCTCAGTTAGATCAGGACAATATGTCGAGTTTGGAAGAGATGGTGCGCCAACTCCAGGATAGTATGAAAGCCATGCAGCAAGATGCTGTCCGTCAATCTGAATTCACCAAGCAACAGGCTGTGGTCATAGCCCAACAGGCAGAGACAATTGCCAGGTTAGAGCAGCAAGCCGGGGCATCTGCTTCGCATCAGGCTCCTCCCCCACCAAGGGTTCCGATACCCGAGGAGACGCCAAATGTCCAAAATGTCCAAGAGGATACAGGCCTTCCAACGGGGCCAGCTCCGCCCCCGATTCTACCGCAACTATCCAAGGCGCCCACGCCTATCAATGTACCGGACTCTCCCTTTGAGTTCGAAGCGGACCCCACAGCGCTGAAGCTGAGTAAGTTGGAAAAAATGTTTAAGAAATCCCAGGAGTCAAGACCATCCCGACATTGAAGATGGATACACGGACACAGCTGTGACATTGCCAGACAGGTTCAAGATGCCTCACATCGACCGTTTTGACGGGTCGGAGATCCCATGGTCCACTGAGTTTGTTTTCAGATGTTCTGCGCCCGATGGGCTTGACAAGATTACAGAAGCTCTCCCTCTTTAGCAGGACCCTGTCGGGTATCGCGGCCATCTGGTACGCCAAATTAGAGGACTCAGTGAAACGAAGCTGGGAGGAGATGTCCGAGGCCTTCGTCGCACAATATTCATACAATACCCAGATCGAGATCACAACCCGTGATCTTGAGACAACCAGGCAAGAGCCGAAAGAGGGCTTCTCTGACTTTGTAACCCGTTGGAGGGCCAAAGCTTCTTCGATGACCACCAGGCCGGTCGACAAGGACCAGATACGGATGATTGTGCGCAATCTCCAACCCAGGCTGATGCAGAAGATGATTGTCCTCCCCCTACCCACCTTTGCAGACCTCCATGAGATTGGGGTACAAATCGAGGACGCTATAAAGCAGGGCCTTATTGACCAGGAAAAGGAGCAGCCCAGGGGTTTTACCCGCAGTTCGAATGTGACCACCAGTGGTGATGCAGCTGCAAGACTTCTGAAGTGGGCATGGTCACGACACACACACCTCAAAAAAAGCTACCCCATTTACCGGTGCGTCCGGAAGTAGCTCACAGAAAACCAAATATCCACCCGAGTCAAGAGGGTTTTCACCCCACTTTACATGCCTTTGTCAAAGGCTCTAGAGGTCTTAATCCGGAAGGACATCTGAAACCATTGGAACAACGGCCTTTACCTGATCCTCTCCCTCCAAAGCATGACCGGACTAAGTACTGTGCGTACCATCAACAAACCGGTCATGAGACCGATAGCTGCTTTCGTCTGCGCCATGATGTACAAGATTTGTTTGACAACAACGTCATCCGCACCAGCTCAGCAGAGTCTATCGTCACTGGTCAGTGAACTTGGGGGATAGTATGAATATGATCGGGGATGAACCACCTGCGCGGCACTCAGTTTACTCCAGATGTGGGAATGGCACACTGTTTGAGCATTTGCAAATGCTAGTTTTGTACTTTCTGGCTTGGGTATTGAGCCAGTTCTATTGTTTTGTTTGAGTCTGTCTCTTTGTTTTGAGTCAGTCTTTTTGGTTAAGGTCTGTCTTGTTGTATCGAGTCAGTCCTGTTATGTAGGAGTCGGGTGATTCCGGGGGTGTTACCTCGGACATCACCATTTTGTTTTGTGTTTGTCTTTTCATTTTCTTTTGAGTCTGTTTCTGCCTTGGAGCCAGTTACACCAGAAGATTTGAATGGAACAGCAGTGATTTTCACACTCTTGTGTTTGTATCTGCCATGTGCTCGTTGTGCCAGAAATTCTAAATGAGATGACAGTATTTGATAAGAACTCTGTCTTTTCTGTGCCTTGAATTATTGCATTGACCTAAGTTTTTCAAAACTTTTTGAACACTGCGGTGAAAAAAAGAGGAGGAATTCCTCGGGATTTGCAAAACTTTGATCAATTGAGAGAAAGAGAGGCGTGCTAAGCCTTAATGAATGAAATCATGCTTGTTAGTGTGAGTACTGAGAAGGACCCTAGCTTTGATCCAGATTGGTCCTACACTGTCTTCAGCGCGAGCGATTTGTCGCTTTCTTAAAAACTTTCAAAAAAATATTTTGCGCGGTCCTGCGAAGACATGTGTGGAATCGCTCTTGAGATTGTGCAGCTTAGGATCGCTCTCGGCCTCGAGACTCAACCCCTTTGCTTTCAAACCTTGAACTTGGATTCAGAACGTTCAAAGGACAATCATGATGTGAGGCCTGTGTGGCCAGATTTGAAGCAGCCCTCGAACAAGAGGCACCAAAGTCAGATCAAGAGATCAGATGTCGTCAAAGAAGCTTGCAAAGCTAGATCAGAAGCACCCCTCGAACTAGGGGCAAAAAATATCCGATGTGCTCGAAGAGCCAAAGGTGGATCTTTCTGCAAATCAATACAACAGCCACTCTCCTGGATACAGAGGGCTTCAATCTCAAAACCATTTGGCATGGACTTGTTACACTTTTACCCTTTGAGAGGCTCGCTGGGCCGAAAACCCGGAAGGGCGACCCAGGCAAAAGTTAGAGCAAAAAAAAAATACAAAATAAAAAAAAATACAAAAATACAAAAAAAAAGCAAAAAAGCAAAAAAGAGAAGAAAAAAGAATGAAAAGAAAAAAAAAGAAAAGAAAGAAAGAAGAACAAAGCTCGCAAGGTCGAAAACCTGCAACAGGCGCCTTGGCAAAAGTTAGAGCATAAAAAGGAGAGGTTAAATACCCGAGTGTACCTTAACCCCGAACTACGTAAGGCTTGATTCCCATCTTTGGGATACGTAGGCAACTTCATTCTGAAGTCCAGCCTAAAACATTCAAATTCATTGTGTCCATGTAATGGTTTTGATCATCTTTGCCTTCTCTGTATCGAGAGTTCGGTTGTCATCTGCTCTGAAGGATTGATTCAATGACGGCGCTATCCAAACAAGGGGCAACTTTCCGTTGCCATTCAAACACGCGGTGTCATTTCAAACAAGGGGCAACTTTCCGTTGCCATGCAGTGTCCTTCAGACAAGGGGCAATTTTCCATTGCTATGGATCCGAGGTTGTGCATCTCAAGAGTGGTTCCTGCTTGTTGAGCATTGGCCGTTTGCAAAAACATTTTTGAGAATTTTTACTGAGGTTGACTATTTCTCGAAAAATTCCATTTTTCCAAAACTGGACCATTTCTTGGACCCAAAAAAGGAAAATTTTCAGTGCTCATAGCCTGACTTGCATGATTTCAAATCAAAAATGAATAAGCATGTTAATCTAACTCTCATGTTGGTCAAAATTGTTTTAGTAGAAAGCAAAAAAAAAAATGGTCAAAATGATGAACTAGGGGCACAGTTGAGTCAGGCTTTCTGTCTTTCCCCATTTTCAACATACTTGCCAGAAAAGGCACTCTACCTGCCAGAAGAGGGCACAACTGAAGTTACAAAAAGGGCTGAAAGCTCTCACCCTCCAAGCAGCGAGGTATCAAGCCAAGTGCGAAGCAAATTGGAATGGATCAAGATTCCACTTCCTCATCTGGACAGATCTAACCACGTCCAAACTCCCCAGCAGGGCATCATCAACCGATGTTAGCTGCAGATTTGCTACACACCCAGTTGTGGCACCCCTCTGTGGGAAAGTTCACTGTGTGCGGAAGAAGAGAATCTAGCAGAATGCTAGGGGCAAGAGCCCGCAACTTCTTGTCTATCCACCAACCACTCTGGGGAGGGAAAAATGAGAGATTGAAGAATAGAGAGATGTGCGCTGAGAGAAAAAGTGAGGAAAAGGGCTTTTTCAGAAAAACAGAGCTTGAGGGCCGAGTGATGTGAGAATCACAAATGAGAAAGGGTGGGAAATAATACCCGGTGAAACAGGCTCCCTGTGCACGTCTGTGTGTCGTGTCCTTTGTTTCGTTTTACCTCGATTCTTGTTTTGAGTCGTTTCGAGTGTCAATAGATGTGTTTAGATTGTTTACCTTTGTTTTCTTTTGTTGAGTCTTTTTCGCTGTGTTCAGTCGTAGGCTCAATACCCGGTTAAGAACTCATTTCTTAATTTCAAACAAAATCAAATCATCTTGTGCTCAGAGTGCCGTGCCATTCTCCACATTTGTGCAAAACAGATTCGTTCTTTCATAAAACTGCAGGGCCCACCCCCGATAAGTGTGAACAGTAAAACCAGGACCTATCTGAAGCTATGTGGTTCCGGACTGCAAAATAAAAGCAAAAGAGGAAAACGTCGGGTATCTGAGTTTGTTTCAACTTCAGTAAGTTCCGAGACTACATCCCGTGTGTACCTCTTCAGGCCTTGCCAGTGCTCCGAAGTATGAGTGTACCTCTACCTCAAGCTCAAGATCAAGTCTGCTTCAAGCCAGAATAGTGTATCAATCACATCAGTGTATCAATCACACTCATTCCCATAGTGTATCAATCACACTTCATTCACTTAGTGTATCAATCACACTTCATTCATTCAGTGTATCTAGCACACTTTATTTGCTTTAGTGTATCAATCACACTCCATTCACTTCGTGTATCTATCACACATAGTCATTTGCTCCACTTAGTGTATCTAACACACTCCATTTGCCTTGGTGTATCAATCACACTTCTTTCATTTTGTGTATCTATCACGCACATTCCTATTTTGTGTATCTATCACACACATTCTCGTTTTGTGTATCCATCACGCACATATTCACTTTTGTGTATCTATTACACTCTCACTCAGTGTATCAATCACACTTCACTCACTTTGTGTATCTATCACACCATTCTTCTCTTCATATCACATGTTTGCTTTGTGTATCAATCACACTCTATTTGCTTCATGTATCTGTCACATGTTTATTTAGTGTATCAATCACACTTCTCTCATTTTGTGTATCAATCACACACATTCTCATTTTATGTATCTATCACACCTCACCCCACCCCCCACCCCCCAATCACAACTTATTGCATTCAGGTATCAATCACACACTTATTGCAAGTGTATCAATCACACACTTCATTGCATTCAGTGTATCAATCACACGTTTCATTTCATTTAGTGTATCAACCACACTTCATTACATTCCGTGTATCAATCACACTCTCTTCACTTAGTGTATCTATCACACACATTCTCATTTTCTGTATCTATCACACACATGTTCACTTCAATTACTTTAGTGTATCCATCACACTCATTACCTTTTGTGTATCTATCACGCACATACCCACTTTATTCCCTTAGTGTATCAATCACACTTCATATATCCAGTATATCCATCATACCTGTTCACTAAGTGCATCTATCACACTTTGTGTTCACTTTAGTATATCAATCATACTTGTTCACTAAGTGCATCTATCACACTTCGTGTTCACTTTTAGTATATCAATCAACTCCTGTTCACTAAGTGCATCTATCACACTTCGTGTTCACATTTAGTATATCAATCATACTTGTTCACTAAGTGCATCTATCACACTTTGTGTTCACTTTTAGTATATCAATCATACTTGTTCACTAAGTGCATCTATCACACTTCGTGTTCACTTTTAGTATATCAATCATACTCCTGTTCACTAAGTGCATCTATCACACTTCGTGTTCACATTTAGTATATCAATCATACTTGTTCACTAAGTGCATCTATCACACTTTGTGTTCACTTTTAGTATATCAATCATACTCCTATTCACTAAGTGCATCTATCACACTTCGTGTTCACATTTAGTATATCAATCATACTCCCGTTCACTAAGTGCATCTATCACACTTTGTGTTCACATTTAGTACATCAATCATACTTGTTCACTAAGTGCATCTATCACACTTCGTGTTCACATCTAGTATATCAATCATACTCCCGTTCACTAAGTGCTTCTATCACACTTTGTGTTCACCTTCAGTATATCCATCATACTTGTTCACTAAGTGCATCTATCACACTTTGTGTTCACTTTTAGTATATCCATCATACTTTGTTCACTAAGTGCATCTATCACACTTCGTGTTCACATTTAGTATATCAATCATACTTTGTTCACTTAGTGCATCTATCACACTCTGTGTTCACCTTTTGTGTATCCATCACACTTTGTTCACTTAGTGCATCTATCACACTTTGTGTTCACCCTTTGTGTATCCATCACACTGTGCTCCCCGCACTCAGCTACTGTATCTATCACATTATGCTTCATGTAGTGTATCTATCATACGCTCGTTTTGTGTATCAATCACACACTTTCGCTTTGTGTATCAATCACACGCTCGCTTTGTGTATCAATCACACACTTTCTCTTTATGCATCCACCACACACATTCGCTCAGTGTATCTATCACATATTTGCTTAGTGTATCCATCACACTTGTTTCGCTTAGTGTATCTGTCACACTTTGCTTCACTTAGTGTATCAATCACATTTTATTCATATAGTGTATCCATCACACTCTCTTCACTTTGGTGTATCCATCACACATGTTTGTCCACTTAGTGTATCCATGACACTTTGTTCACTTTTGTGTATCTAACGCACATGTTCGTGAGAATTGCATAATTCTCTTACATCCTTTTTGCATGAGATGTAGGTTGGTTCACGTTTACTTGCTTGCATAGCATTCGCTTAAAATGTTGCATTTATTTTGCATAATTGCTCCATTACAGCATCCTTTGCATGATCATAAGTTATGCACTTGCATTGTGCATCACTTTGCATCCTGCCCCTGAACTACGCTGGTTTGATTCCTTGCAAAGGGATACGTAGGCAGCCTGCGGGCACAACCATTTATGCATCTATATTTTGTTTGTCCAAGTCTTCGGCCTTGTCAAAAATGGGTCGTCTCTGGGCTTTGACATTCACTCCCGTCATTGTTATGACTTTCGAGTTCTGTCAAAGAGGGGCAACTGTAGACACCCCGTTTTTGACCGCCCTCAAGACTTGGGCATTACTGATGGTTTGCTCGGTGTTGAGAGATGTGCAGGGCACAGGTTCAATTTCTTCGACAAGGAGAGAGGCAAACCCTTCAAAACACTTTGTTTAGGGGTTTGGAGTTAAAGAAAAGAGGAGAGGAGGGGAGAAAATAGGTTAGAGAAGAAGTTCGCCATGAATCCGGGTAGAAGAAAGTCGAGCGGCTCTCGCTGAATCGGGCTTATTCAATTGCATACTTGGAGTTAAGCTATGAGGCCACTACCATTGGAAAGAAGACTTCTGGGGCTTCATTTTTGGTTCAAGAATCTCCTAGAGCCAAGTCCGGGTGGAGGAGATATGATGGGTTGAAGCTGGGCATCATCTCGGTTGGATCGAGTCTGCGCGGCTTCACGGAAAAGGGCATAACTTTTTGCACAGGAGGAATTTTGATGCAAGGTTTGCACCATTGGAAAGCTAACTTCTGGGGCTTCAATCTGGCCATCCACCGGCACTTTTTGACCTCACCGGCCACCCATCAGCACTCTATTTGTCCGACCGGCCAGAATAAAGTGCAGGTCGGCACTATATTGTGCCGACCGGCAATATATTGTGCCGATGACCTCTTTTATGGCCGACCTGACCCTTTTGACCCTCCCAGGCATGGTGCATGCCAGCTGTGCCAGCTGGGATGCACAGAACCAGCTCCACGTGCATATATGTGGCTATTTTGCACCCTTTTGGTTCCTTTGACCCCCTCTCTCTTCTAGGAGCTTGAACCTTTGGCCAAGCTTCTTGGAGAAGCTTGGCCAGCTGTATTAGCTTCCTCTAGAAGCCTTGCACCCCCCCCCCTTTGGCCCCTTTGACCCTTTCCCTTTACTTAGCTTGTAAGTTAAGTGCTTTTCTTGCCTTATATAAGAGCCTTCCTTCTCCTTTGTCTAGGGTTAGAGATTCTTAAGCAAAAAACCAGAGATATAGATACATATCTGATATAGATACATATATCCCTCCATCTCTCACTATATCTCTCTCATTCAACCTCCAAACACCCTTGTTCTTGGGTCATTCCTTCACCAACCCATAGCACAACACCACCACTTCCATTTCCAGAATTTGGGAGGTCATTTGCAGAGCTTAGGAGCACCAAAACTTGGTCCAAGAGGTGCTGGTTTGTTGGTCTACAAGGGTAAGCACACTTTTCCCCAAAACTAGCATTTTCTTGGTTCATATCTAAGCCATAGTTACATGTATTTTTGAGCTTCGATGTAAACTACAAAGAGGCTTATTTTGAGCCCTTCTTCAACATTGAAGAAGGGCTCAACACTGTTGGGGACCTCCATGTATGACTTGCTTCATAACCCCTCTTTGGTCCCCATTTTTTTTGCATGTCTCTTTAGCCTACCATGCTTCTATTTTTGGGCCTTCGACAGGCCTGAAAAGTGTCTTATTTTGCCCCCCTCTACATGTCTCATGAAGGGTCTTTGGCTGTTTGGTGCACCCTTTGGTACTTCATGTTATACCCCTTTGGGCCTTAATCTTGCATTGCATTTTGAGCATGTTTGTATATGATTTGGGGCTTGTCATCTACTGTGGGTAGTCATATTTTTGGTCCCTCATCAGTATTGTAGAAGGGTATTTTTCAGTTTGGTGCATGCTTAGCATACCTACCATGTGATGCCTTGTAATTGCCTTAATATGCCTTAGGTTGTTAGCCTTTGTTCGAGCATGTTTTAGGCTTAGATTTGTGAAGCTTTTGTACTTATTTTGCCATGCTTTAGGTCTGTCTTAAGTTGTTTGAGTCGATCTTGGCATGCATTATATAGCTTCTTTGCATTTTGTGGCTTGTATGCTTCAAGTATGTGAATGTGTAAGCATTGTTGCATGCTTTGTTGATTTATTTAGTTGGTTTGGAACCTCCTATAACATGATTTCAGAGCTTACGTTGCATGCTATATGTCCATACTTAGCCTCTTTAAGTGTGCTTAAGAGTTGCCTTGTTTATGCTTAAGGTGTTGGACCATGATTGCATGCATGTGTGTGTGCATTTTGTGCCTTCATTTCCATGATTATGGCCACTGATTTTGGCATGCTTGCGAGCCATCCATGTTAGTTTAAGTCCATCGTTGCATGTTGTTGTATGCCTAGTTTGCTTACATGTTTAGGTTGCGTGCCTAGTCTACTTTGCTCCTTTGCATGCCCATGTTGCATACTAGATCACATGCCTAGGTTGCATCGCATTGGCATGCATGCCTTGCCTCTTGATCAAGTGATAGAGGTTGGGCTTTATGTGTTTGTTTGGTTTGCATGACATTTGAAATCAAAGTTGCTAACTTGGCTTTGGGCCATCATGCATTGAAACGCGTGATTGATGGCCCGGGGGTCGAGGGCCATGCTCCCTTGAGTCCATTACATGATAGGGGGTGTGTCCGTGCATATATTTGCTTGAGATCTCATGCCATACACTGTCTGTCCTCTGTTGCTGTCAAAATTGTCTTCTGCAGGAAGTTTCTGCCGACCGGCAACATTAAGTGCCGACCGGCCATTTATTCAGTGCCGATAACTTTATCTCCAGCCGATGGATATTGTACACGGCCGGTGGTGTTTCTATTCAGCCGGTGGTGCTCCAAAGTGTCCAGGGAAGCATCCTTGGGATCTGTGCAAATTTTTGAGGAGTAGGGCAGTGTAAACAGAGGCAACAGTGGCATGGTGCGGGTTTCCAAGCAAGGCGAGCCAAACATACATTATTCACGCATCCCGAGGCAGGGCTGCGGCCACCTCCTTTTTGGCATTTAATTTGTTAATTAATTAGAAGTTTTGTAATAATTAATTTAGTATTCGGACTGTATTATTCTTTTGGTCCCTCCGAGTGAGGGCGTGCTTGTAATAAGTGTGTGTGAGTGGGTGTATGTCTTCCAATCTCCATTTCTTTCTTCCCTTTTATTTACCTGCTTACGTTGGTAGATTAGGGCATACTTATTTTAGCATACCTTATGCAATGCATGCGTGCATTCATGCATTTGTTTACATGCACCGGGCTCGTACATCATGCAAACTGCATTGCAATTTTCGATTCCAAATTGAATATGTGCTATTTATCGCATTTCACATGCCATGCCTAGGATAGCCGAGCCTGTCTAATTACATTCTGTATGTGATACATTAGTCACTTAACATGACCTAGGGATATGCATGTCTGCTAACTAGTTTCTTGTTTTGGCACGGAGTACGATGTAAGTATTTTACGCTTTAGCATATCGCATGCGTGTGAATGTTGCCATGACAGTATGCTTACCATGCGACTAAGTGCTTACATGAGATAAACTGTTTGAATGCCTGTGGGTGGAGATTGGGTTGCTTGAGTTGGAAAACTCATTGAAATCCGTATTTTAGCCTACTTGCGAGTAGCAAAGCAAAAACAAACTTTCCAAACAAACGGATATGCAATGTTTATTTCCAAATTAAGCGATCTAGTCTATACTTGTTTGCTGCGCGCATAACATAGTAATTCTAGGCTAATAATTGGAATAAGAGCATGTAATGTTTTCAAAAACGGATATCACGGTTAGTAGAGGCCGGTCTTCGGACCGGGCGAAAGGGGGTGCTCATAGCTGACCTTCCCCGATCGTACCCAAGCTCCCGAGCCAAGACATTTGGTGATGACGGACACGTGGCCTTCGGCACAAAGTCAGGGTTTCCTAAATTCCCCCATTAAAAAATATTTAGGTGGCGACTCTGTAATCTGGCAAAGCAGTCCATGTTTGGCACTACTTTTCAAAAAATCTGTTTTTCTTCAAAACGATTTGCCAGAGTTAGACTCTTTGGTTCAAGATTAAGAACCGTGACATTTGAGTCCTTGAACTGTAGTGACCCCAATATCGAACCGGAACGGGGGGGACTCGCACTCCCTCGCCCGGGATGCGTTCGGGGACGTCTACACTAAGTGAAACACAACATTGCCTACATAAGCTTCCTTTTTTATTACAGTGACAACTCATCTTTATTGATATATGTGGGATTCTCATTCAGAAAACTCACATGAAATGATTTACCTTACAGTGAGCATGTCCTTATTTTGTCCGTATATGCAGATGGATTGTCAAGTCATGTGACTTGGTGGACAGGCTTTGGTTTTCTCGATTTTTTGCTCGATTTTTTTATGACATGAATTGATATATGTGGGATTCTCATTTCAGAAAGTCACATGGCAACAGTGAATTCAAATTTATCTTACAGTGAGCATGCCCTTATTTTGTCGGTATATGCAGATGGATTGTCAAGTCATGTGACTTGGTGCACAGGCTTTGGTTTTCTCGTTTTTTTGCTCGATTTTTTAATTACAGTGACAACTCATCTTGTGATATCCCTGTTCCGTAATATGTTAATTGGTCCTTAATATGAGCATGATTATGGGTTTAATATGATTTTGTGTGCCATTATATGAAAATATGTGGTTTTGAATTTCTATCTGTTCACCGTAGGAATATCTGATTATTACTTGGAAATTAAATTGAAGGCCTATCGGCCACCAAAACCAAAATTGATTGCGCCATTGTGATTGGCATAATTTTTAGAGCCTACGGTGAAGTTTAATTGAAAAATTGATTCGGACCAGATTAAGTTGATTAATTAGCGAGTTAGTGCCAATTATTCCTTATTATTAAATTGTGGCTAGTGGGAATTTATGTAAAAAGGCACTTACACTCAATTTCCTCCTTTTATCTTCATTTGGGCTGATTAACTTCTAGAAAGAGAGAAGGCCGGCTATTAGAGGGAGAAAGGGAGAGACTTGTGAATTTTTTATTCAAGCTTGGATATTGAAGCCTAGTTCAAGAATTAACCATAGATTGGGCTTCTAGGTAAGCAATTAATTCTTGAATTCTAAGTCTCAAGGTGTAATCTTGTGTTCAAAGCTAATTGATGGTCAGAGCATGTTTTGAATTTATTTGTTTTGTTGAATTGGAAGACCATATATGCATGCATGTATGTAATTGTTTGGAATTTGCATAATTGAGCTTGAAATCCATGTGAATTTGTAGTTAAAGCTCATGTATAATCACCATTGGTATCATCTAAGTTGAGAATGGGAGCTAGACATCGCATGCATGTACAATCTATGAAGATAAGAGCTTTGAATGCATGAATGTGTATGTTAGAATTGAGGTTGGTGTCAATTTGAGCCATGCATGTGTTAAATCTTTGAAATTGAACTCCATGATGATGTGTTTTGGTGTTTATACCATGTTAGTACAAGTATGTGTGGAATTGGAGCTATAAAATGCATGAATTGTTAGTTGGAAGTCGAAATGGAGCTCAAGAACACAATCTGGATTTTCCAGAATTCTGAGGTCCGTTCGAGCGGGATAACCTCTGCTCGAGCATAAATTTCGTGCTCCCAGTACTTTTTGCAGACATAGCGTCCGCTCGAGCGGGGAAGTTCACGCTTGAGCGGGGAGCTATGTTGAGAGGCCTTCCGCTCGAGCGCCAAAATGAACGCTCGAGCATAAATTTCACCTATCCAGTACTTTTGCAGGCCTCAAGGGTCCGCTCGAGCGGGGAAGTCCACGCTCGAGCGGGGACCCTGTTTTCTGAAATTTTGTTTTCTCATTCTGTGTTTCGTTTTCCGTTCTCTTTCACTTGCAAGCATTCTTAGGCATGTGTCGAGCATTGATTAAGGCCGAAATGTACATCATTGAGGCCGTTAATTATAATCTTTTAACTTCACTTGCTGGTCAAACCGTATATTTTATGTGTGTTGAATGTCAACGGGTTGTACATCGTCGGAGCATAAAATGGGCAAAAAGACAAAATTTGGACAGAGTTGACTTTTTCTGGAAAAGTCAAACTGATGTTTTAAACCTGTTTGGAAGTGAGTAGAAGTATAAAAAGAAAAGGAAGGCTTTTCTAGGGTTCTGAAATTGTTTGACCTAAAGAGAGGCTAGGGTTTGGAGAAGGAGAGTCTACCAAAGCTTGAAGGACACTTCCATGGAAGTTTCTTTCTCATCTTCTTCCTCTTTCCACTCCTCTATGAGTGGCTAGTCATCTTTTCTAGGGTTTTGATGAAACCCTAGCCATGTAATTATGTAGTTTTCTTTTTGATTTTAAATTATGTAAAGGTTTGAACCATTGTATGGTGATTTAGAAGTTTCTTTTATATAATTTTCATTATTCCTTCGAATATTTGACTTTCTGTGATTGTTGAATGTTATCCATACAATTGTTTTCTTTTCCTTCACATTCAAGGTATGGGATGAACCATACTACGAGAAACGAGTCGTATCACTACCCTAGTTTAGAGTGAACGATTCGTATTACTTGAGATGGTTCGTGCTCGTACATTGAATGTGATGATCTTCTTGTCAAATGCTTCGAACTTGTAGTTGCGAAACATTAATCCGTTCAAACCATAGCATAATTGATTTCAATTAGAAACCCTAATTATGTGGTTAGTGGTGAATTCTCTACCCTAGGTTTTTTCCCCAATTCAGTAAACCTAGATTTCAATTATTCTTGATAATTTAATTCCTTAGTTTAATTTATTTATTATTAAATTAGGTTATAATCATTCAATCTTTTTATCAAAATTAATTTAGGAATTTAATAATTAAATTAGTTTAATTTCACAAAAGTCCCTGTGGATCAATATCTGGACTTGCCATTATTCTAATTGAATGTGGTATAGTTTAGTAATTATTTTTGGTGTGTTCAACGACCCATCAAGCATTGTAATTGAATTAAAAAGATAAGAATGAAGCCTAAAAAGGAAAATGTGAATTAAAGAACGGATTAAATTAATTGTGACCCATATGTGTTATGTAATGTGTAGGGTCAAGCTCCAGGGCAAATTCACAGGCCAATCATTGTGAGTAATATCTGACATATGTTATTGTCCAATTGCTACTTCTATGTAAGTTTTGTAAAATTCATTAATTTGAATGATGGACATAGCTTGATCTGAACGTTTGAAAGGCCTATGTGCCAGTTTGATATGAAAGCCTGAAAGGCCTATGAGCCAGTTTGATCTGAACGTCTGAAAGGCCTATGTGCCAGTTTGATATGAAAGACTGAAAGGCCTATGAGCCAGTTTGATTTGAACGTTTGAAAGGCCTATGTGCCAGTTTGATATGAAAGTCCGAAAGGCCTACGAGCCAGTTGATCTGAAAAGTTTGAAGGGCCTAAGAGCCAGTCTGATATAAAGGCCTAAGAGCCAGTCTGATATGAAAGTTTGAAAAGGCCAAAGGCCAGTTGAAATGAATGAATTGGGCCTATGGCCGTCTATTGTATAATGTTTCAATGCATTTCCCTTACTTGATATTATTCACTGGGCTTTCGCTCACGCTCATTCATGTGTTTGTAGGTGAGCCAAGAGAGGTCCAGACCCAGCCCCAGTAAAGCCTAAGTGGATCAACATAGGTTTTGGAGAGTCAGCCCACGTGTCTCACGCACGAGACCCATCTTCGCCCTTTTGTTATGTATTTATATTTTGTCATGTTGGCGGAGTTTTGTATATGTCTGTATATAGTTCATAGGTTGACTTAATTTTGGATGATCCTGTCTGTACATAACTTTTTGATACTTTAATTCTGTAGTGAGTTATTAATGTTTATATGTATGATTTGTTTGACGTGCCATGTAAGCACAGCTCTAAGGACAAAGTTTTTAAATTGCTTCCATTTGGCCCCCATTAACTCTGTTAAAATATGTATGGTTTGGTTTGAGGCCGTAGGTAGTCTCATGATTACTGGCCGGTTATGTCCTTAACCCACGGGGGCGGGTTTGAGTCATGACACATCTCTTATTGATATATGTGGGATTCTCAATTCAAAAAGTCACATGGCATCAGTGAATTCACTAATTTACCTTACAGTGAGCATGCCCTTATTTTGTCCGTATATGCAGATGGATTGTCAAGTCATGTGACTTGGTGCACAGGCTTTGGTTTTCTCATTTTTTTGCTCGATTTTTTTTATTACAGTGACAACTCATCTCTTATTGATATATGTGGGATTCTCATTTCAGAAAGTAACATGGCAACAGTGAATTCATTAATTTACTTTACAGTAAGCATGCCCTTATTTTGTCCGTATATGCAGATGGATTGTCAAGTCGTGTGACTTGGTGGACAGGCTTTGGTTTTCTCGATTTTTTGCTCGATTTTTTTATTACAGTGACAACTCATCTCTTATTGATATATGTGGGATTCTCATTTCAAAAAGTCACATGGCAACAGTGAATTCACTGATTTACCTTACAGTGAGCATGCCCTTATTTTGTCCGTATATGCAGATGGATTGTCAAGTCATGTGACTTGGTGCACAGGCTTTGGTTTTCTCAATTTTTTGCTCGATTTTTTTATTACAGTGACAACTCATCTCGTATTGATATATGTGGGATTCTCAATTCAGAAAGTCACATGGCAACAGTGAATTCACTGATTTACCTTACAGTGAGCATGCCCTTATTTTGTTCATATATGCAGATGGATTGTCAAGTCATGTGACTTGGTGCACAGGCTTTGGTTTTCTCAATTTTTTGCTTGATTTTTTTATTATAGTGACAACTCATCTCTTATTGATATATGTGGGATTCTCAATTCAGAAAGTCACATGGCAACAGTGAATTCACTGATTTACCATACAGTGAGCATGCCCTTATTTTGTCCGTATATGCAGATGGATTGTCAAGTCATGTGACTTGGTGCACAGGCTTTGGTTGTCTCAATTTTTTGCTCGATTTTTTTATTACAATGACAACTCATCTCTTATTGATATATGTGGGATTCTCAATTCAGAAAGTCACATGGTAACAGTGAATTCACTGATTTACCATACAGTGAGCATGCCCTTATTTTGTCCGTATATGCAGATGGATTGTCAAGTCATGTGATTTGGTGCACAGGCTTTGGTTTTCTCAATTTTTTGCTTGATTTTTTTATTACAGTGACAACTCATCTCTTATTGATATATGTGGGATTCTCAATTCAGAAAGTCACATGCAACATGAATTCACTGATTTACCTACAGTGAGCATGCCCTTATTTTGTCCGTATATGCAGATGGATTGTCAAGTCATGTGACTTGGTGCACAAGCTTTGGTTGTCTCAATTTTTTGCTCGATTTTTTTATTACAGTGACAACTCATCTCTTATTGATATATGTGGGATTCTCAATTCAGAAAGTCACATGGCAACAGTGAATTCACTGATTTACCATACAGTGAGCATGCCCTTATTTTGTCCGTATATGCAGATGGATTGTCAAGTCATGTGACTTGGTGCACAGGCTTTGGTTGTCTCAATTTTTTGCTCGATTTTTTTATTACAGTGACAACTCATCTCTTATTGATATATGTGGGATTCTCAATTCAGAAAGTCACATGGTAACAGTGAATTCACTGATTTACCTTACAGTGAGCATGCCCTTATTTTGTCCGTATATGCAGATGGATTGTCAAGTCATGTGACTTGGTGCACAGGCTTTGGTTTTCTCAATTTTTTGCTTGATTTTTTTATTACAGTGACAACTCATCTCTTATTGATATATGTGGGATTCTCAATTCAGAAAGTCACATGGCAACAATGAATTCACTGATTTACCTTACAGTGAGCATGCCCTTATTTTGTCCGTATATGCAGATGGATTGTCAAGTCATGTGACTTGGTGCACAGGCTTTGGTTGTCTCAATTTTTTGCTCGATTTTTTTATTACAGTGACAACTCATCTCTTATTGATATATATGGGATTCTCAATTCAGAAAGTCACATGGCAACAGTGAATTCACTGATTTACCTTACAGTGAGCATGCTCTTACTTTGTCGATATATGCAGATGGATTGTCAAGTCACGTGACTTGGTACACAGTATTTGCTTTACTCTGTTTTTTCATTCTAGTGACAACTCATACCTTGTTCGTATATGTGGGATTGTCATGCAGAGGCATCTTTTTAAAGCCGTTCATAACCAACTATATAAACGACTAAAGGTGAAGACACAACCTTACAACTCATTTCACCCTACGAAATTATCTTTCATTTGTTTTAAAAAATTAGCATGGCTACATGGTTCATGGGAGGGAGTGGGAATCGCAGAGGTGGTAGGAACTTGCAAAGGGGTGACAGTTCACGACGAGGAGGGGGAAGGGGAAGTGGCGATGCTGAAGATGAAACACCATTTACTTTGTTAGATGCCTCTTGTGCTTATCATGATAGGTTTGGGAAGCGACATTTTGTCATGCCCAAGTACTATCGAGATCCATGTGGTTTGGTGGAGGATTCATCAGATAATCAAACAGGATATGGTTTAGCAAACGCTAGACTTCTAAAGTGGCCCGCACTATTTATAGAGCGAGTGCAAATGGAAAGATTATGTCGGGAAAATCGACTGAAGGTGCCAAAAGCACGTTCTGTTAAGATCCAAAAGGAAGATTCTGATAATGTTGATCGACTATGTGAAAGACTACAACGTGAGATTTCTCAAATGCGCCGTAGGTTAGCCCGCGATATGCAGCTACACATAGTTAAGAAGGATGCCCAGAAGAACAGAACAGAACCAAATGTTGCGGCTATCAAGGGTATCATGGAGGATCCTAAACTTGTCTCTGACGCTGAGCTTTCGGATTATTCAGACTCTGAGCCACCTACCAATTTAAGCGCGAATTAGGTGTTAATGTCTACACTTCGGCAATATAACAACTTGCATTAATATGTAATGTCTGTGTTAGACTAAGTGTTTCCGTAATGAGTTTGTCAAATTGTCTGCCTAATATTTGTCTATCTAACTGTTATGTTTATGTATTGTGTATTCAGTTCAGGGTGTCTACGATATATGTATTGTGTGTTCAGTTCATGGTGTCCAGAATGTATTTTTGTGGGAGACTTATGTCTGTACTACCTATGTAACTGAAAACTGTTACATTTGCAACTTCAGTTATGTTGTTTTCATGCCTGTATGAGTATTTAGTAAATTAGTGACTTCTTATATTATGTATTAAGTTTTATTACAAAAATGTTGACAAAATTTATTTTAGGAGAAATACACATTCTCTTAACTTGTTCATCTTCTCAATCGTGAGAACCCAATAATGTAACCATTATTCATTGAATATAACAAATAACGTTCTCATTCTTACAAAAAACTACACTACCGATAGCGCTTTCTTAATTTAAAAAAAAATTATGTTAAAAGCGTGGTTTGCAACCACGCTTTTTTAATTAAAAGCGTGATTTCTAATAGCGCTTTCAATGTTCATCAAATTTTCGGCCCCAAACAGTGAAAGCGTGTTTTGTAATAGCGCTTTAGCCTAGTTTGGGAATTCCGTCCAAACTACGCCTAGTTTGGGAATTAAGATGATAAATTGGCTTAATATGAGAAAAGCCCTGAAATATAGTGCACATTAAAAAAATAAATAAATATTTAAAACATAAAATATTTATTCCCACTCTAGGGTGGGTTTTGTAAACACTTTGAAATTTTGGAAATTTTTGAAAAGTGATTTTGGAATTTTTTTTTCAAAAAATTTGAACTACAAAAATTTTTAAAAAAATTTCTCAAAAATTATATCTTGAGATACAAACCAAACAAGCCCTAGGTTTCAGTTTTCTGAATTAAGTTTTTCGAAAACTGAAATTTTTTTTTTTAGTGAATATTTTTAAAATTTTAAGCATTTTTTTTTTACTTTTTTAGATGCATTTTACTTAGATGTGTTTAAAAAGTAAAATATTTGTAAAAAAATATTTTCAAAAATTAATAAATACACAAAAATATGAAAAATGTAATGAATTTTCGTTTTTTTTGTTTTGTTTGTATTTTTGGTATTTAGTGTATTTATGCTAGGTATGTTTAAAAACTTAAAATATTAAAAAATTCAACAAAAACAAAAAAATACGAAAAATAAGAAAATAGAATTTTCTAAAAAATGTTTTAGAAAACTCAAAGCAAGCATTACGTTTTAATTTTTATTTTTATTTGTGCTGTAATTTTCTAAAGAAACCCATCTTTGAATGCATTGAAATTGTTACTCTCTTACTCATCTTTTGATTCCCAAGTCTAACCTTCGCACATGAGAAAAAATAATTAAAAAAAAAATTCTAAAACCATTTTTTATTAAAAATATTTGTGGTCAAAAAATATTTATGTTGAAAATATAAATTAAAAAAAATTAATGTAAAAACGACTTTTCTAAAACCGCTTTTTATTAAAAATATTTTTGGTAAAAAATATTTAAGTTGAAAATATAAATTAAAAAAATTAAAAATTAATGTAAAACCGGTTTTACCAAAACCGTTTTCTAAAACGACTTTTCTAACACCGTTTTTTATTAAAAATATTTTTGGTCAAAAAATATTTAAGTTGAAAATATAAATTAAAAAAAATTAAAAATTAATGTAAAACCGGTTTTACCAAAACCGTTTTTAATTAATTTAGAATTAATTAAAAACTTAATTAAAACTAGCTTTTCTAAAGCCGTTTTTTATGTTTAAATTTTATTATTATTTTAATCACAAAACACGGCTTTTCAAAAGTCATTTTTTAAAAAACGGCATTTGTAAAACCGTTTTACCCTATTATGGGAATAAAGATAAAAACACACCTTAAAGTGGGACTAAAATTTTGAAAATGGTATAGTCAGGGAAATCAACCCTGAGGCAGCGAGGCGTAAAAAAAAAAAAAGGGAGAAAATCATGGTCGGGGTCAAGTTTGAAGGGTATAATGGCAGATCACCTGCAACCCAACCCGACCCGAGCCGTGAAAACCTGAATTCTGGGCCCACAATTGCTCCCCACGTGTCACGCATTCACCCATTAGGGGTTGGGCTAGGCCGAGTCCGGCGAATTCGACGGGTCGGTGGATTCGCTACATAACCCTAATAGGCACAGAAGCTAGTGGAAACATAAACTGAAGTAGATAATGCTTTCATTGACCAAAATCTCAAAAGAACATTAAAAAAAACAAATAAAAAAATTATAAATGATTCCCGTACTTAAAAGGGCATTTTTGATTAGTAGGATTATAGCATAGGATTGGGGTTGTTAGTCCATAGGCTTACAATCCCATGTTTTATTGCAAATTTTATTAATCGGATTATACGTATGGTGGACATTCAATCCAACAAAATTGACGAATTTTTACTATTGAGAAGAATTGAGGATCATAATTTCAAGTATGAAAAAAAACATGTTTACATAATAAATGGTTATCTCACTAATTTAATTGGATAACTAATCCTATACTAATTCATGAGATTATTAATCCTTTCACTATTAATCCTATTAATCAAACAAGGTCAAAAGACCCGGCTTATTCCATCTAATAGTTGACAATGCTTACAATATCATCAACCAAACACTAAAAAGCAATAAATAAATAAAAATAACTATATAGACACAGAAACAAAACACATAAAATAATCTTAAACACATATATCACATGATGAGCCCTATCAAAAAATATACAATTTCACTCATATTATGCTAAACCCATAGAACTACGCACCAATCATTAAGGCTGTGTTTGGTTCATGGATTTAGATAAGGATTTAGAAAATGAAAGAAAAAAAGTAAATAAAATGTGAATGAAATATAACTATATTTCACACACTTTCACACACATTTTTTCTTTCTTTTTCTCTTTCCAAATCACTTCTCAAATCTATGAACCAAACACAGCCTAAAAAAAGAATACAATTTTACTTAGATTGTGCCTAACCAACTATAAAGACTACCTTAGATTTGTTTGAGTTTGTGATATGAAGCTTCCCATGAAGCATAATCTGAGCCATCTTTCACCTTTACGTGAATAAAATGCCTGTTATTTATATTATTTTATTAAAAATATTATTTATTTTATTTTATTATTTATTAGATATTAGTTAGTGGTAGTGGGTAGTTTTCCTACCTTATAGGCTCATGGGTTTAGTGGGTTGCTAGAAAACACGGATACGGATACGGATACAGATATGAGGTATGAAAACGATATGATACGGATACGCGTGATATAGTAAAATTTAAAAAAGTAAGATACGAATATGAATACGGATACGGGTACGGCTAGGATACGTTTCTAAAAAATAAAAAATAAAAAAATTATTAGCAGTGAGTTACATATAAGCTCAAGAATGTTAAGAAACCACAATAATTTTATGATACAAAATACTAATATTTAAGAATTAGATATTAATTTAAGGCAATAGCTAGTTTAGTTTTTAAATTTTCAATAGGTCTTGCAAATATTTCATTTCAATATCAAGTATAATATATTGATATTATAATATCAAAACAATCCACAACTTGACCCTATGCTTTTTCCTTTTGCACTAGTCAAAAATATTATATGCAAGTTTATTTACTTAATTATTTATTGATATTTAATTTACTATTGTTATATTATCTTATTAATCCTTACTTCTATGTAGTTATAGGGGACATGCACGATACAATAAAGATATGTCAATTTGATGAATTCTATTACTTTAGCTTACTATGTTATTTTTATAAAAAAACTAGGCAAAGTATTGTAAAAATATTCTATTTATCCTCGCAATTATATTATATTATGATGTTATGCAAGAAATGATACAATTATAATTTCGTAAAAAGAGTAATATGTGACTTAGAGCATTTGAGACTTCAAAATTACTTAAGAAGTATCTCATAATATGTGACTTGGAGCATTCGATACTTCAAAACTAAGTATCCGATACTTCAAAATTAATGAAAAATTAATTAAGAAGTATCTGATACTTTTAATAAGTATCTGATACGTATCCGTAAGTATCCAAGGAGTATTGATATCTGATACGGATACGATACGGATACGTCTTCCTATTTGAAGTATCCGTACTTCATAGGTGGGTTATAGTTTTTGTGTATATAAACCATCTCTATTAATGAAATAAGAGAAGAAGAATATTATCAGAAGTCTTCATTTGTGAAGAACAAAAGGTCAGGTTCTCCTCAATGTGAACCACTAGGAGATCTTCCCCCTTGAAGTGGATCTTTCTCACCTATTTCTTTTGTTTTTTATTTTTGTTAATTTTGTTAACAAGAAAATATGTAACAATGCCTCACTAGTTTCTCAATATAATTACTCTACAATGATCAACCCAAAAAAAAACCATACGACATGTTTCAAACAAAATCATGAAAATTTGAACAAAAATAGTAACCCAAAACGACACAAAATCATTGCTACCGCTTTATAGCACCATCATCCACAAACCCAAAGCTACAATTTTACCAGCATAAACATAAACTGTGTAGACAATGCTTTCAATATCACTGACCAAAAACCCAAAAGAATATATACATATATATAGATGATTCCAGTACTTACAAGCCCAATTTATTCAATCTAATAGTAGACAATGCTTCCAATACCATCAACCTAAAAAAAAAAAACAATAACTATAAAACACATAAAATAATCTAAAACATAGACCCATCATAAATAAAAATACAATTTTTATAGTTTTATGCTATGTTACATGAATTCTTCAAAATAAATCAAATGCCTGTATCAGACACCAAACAGTCAGAAAAGGGTGTGGGATATGTGTATGGTGCTTTCCACTGGACAATTCTCATATATTTGTATTTAATATTATCTTATGTGTATCACTGGTTATGTAATTGCTATAAAACACCTTTTTGACATTGCATGCTACCTATAGTATCATTTTCTCTCACATAAAAGATTTAAAATATTTTGAATTATCAAACAAAATCAGCCAACCAAGCAATAACTATAAATAAGCCCAAAAAAGCAGATCATGAAGGAAAAAACAATATACTTTCGGTATTTGAGAAGAAAGCTCAAAAAAAATTCAAATAATAGATAGTAAATTTTTTTAAAAAAAAGAACAAATTTAAGCCAAATTACCATAAGATCTTAACTACATTATAAAAGCACTCTCAAATCTCCACAAAAAAAAAAAAAATACAGAGCTCAAAACGACCAAATTAGCTTCAAAAAGCACCAATCAAATAGCAAATATGTGAAGAATAAGAAGCAAATCAAGAACATAATTAACAGATAATTCACCTTAGAGACTTGTTTGATCGTTGGGGACTTGTGAGAGCGCCGCTTTCTACAGAGGAGGATCGAGTCTGAGAAAGTAGGGATGGCAATTTGAAACCGGCCCGACGGGGATCCCGATCCCGACCCCGATTTAAGCGATTTTTCCTCGAAAAATATCCCTGACGGGGAGGTGACGGTATTTGAAAATCAATCCCCGATCTGTCACGGGCCGGGGACGGTGATCTGTGTTTGATCCCCGGCCCGGCCCGATCCCCGTCCCCGTCCCCGACCCCATCCCCGAAATTCCTCGAAGTGAAATTACTTTTATACCTCTTATAATAAAATAATAATATAATAAACCAAACCTAACCTAACCTATGTATTAAATTTCCCCGAAGCTTCCCCCGTACTACCTGTGTATTACCAAACCAAACCAAACCTCTTTCCTTCGTCTCTCTCTCACTCTCTCAACTCTGTCTCTCCTTTTCTCCATTACTCTCTCTCAACTCTCCTCCTCTCTGTCAACTCTCTCACTCTCAACACCACACCGCTGTCCCTGATCTCTTCTTCTCACCGAACCAGTGTCGATCCCTCACCTCTTCCTCACCTCTAATCTCTCTTTTCCTCACATCTAATCTCTTTCTCTTTCTCACCAAACCAGTGCCGATCTGACAGAGCACCGAACCAGAGCACCGATCTGAGCAGAGCACCGACCAGAGCACCGGATCGATCTCTCTGTGCCGCGATGCCAAAGTCGATTGAGCAGATGAATCTCTCTCTCTCTACTTAGATCTGAGCAGATCGATCTCTCAATCTCTCTACTTAGATCTAATATAAATTGTTGTTGATGTTATTTATATAAACTGTTTGTAGATGATGTTGGTAAATGATGTTTGTTTGTTTTTATTTTTATTTTTTGGATCGGATGTTGATGATGTTGAATCTGCCGCTGCTGTTTGGTTTTTTTTTTTTTTTTTTGGTCCGGGGAATTTTCGGGGTCGGGGAAACCCGATCCCCGATAGGGGGCGGGGATGGGGATGATGATTGATTCCCCGGCGGGGATCGGGGCCGGGGAGATGTTTACCATCGGGGATCGGGGACGGGGAGTGCGATCCCCGGCCCCGCCCCGCCCCGTTGCCATTCCTATGAGAAAGTGATACTAGTACTTATCTATCTGGATAGGGTTTTTATTTTTCAAAAATATATATTATTATTCATCGACTCTCTAAATTCCCGCATCTCTGTCAGGCACGTGTCCAAATTCAGATCCAATGACTCACATACATTTGCACTCTTAAAATTCAGCCACGTGTCCAAAATCAGATCCAGTGATTGGCGGAAGAAACACATAAACACGTACTTTTGGAATCAGAATCCCCTCCCTGCATTTCCTCCTTACATTTCCTACTTACAAGTCTATTGGGCTCACTTTTAGGCATAATTTTGATAATCCGAACCATTCATATTTTAAGATTTGTTCAGTGTATCATACCTGTAAAAAAATCAAATTGATCGGATAAAAAAAAGTATGTGTTCGAAAAACTCGAACTAAAAACTATTTTTTTAAAGAATTTAATAAATAGTTTTCAGAACACATGTTTTCTGATATCCGATCAACTTAATTTTTTATAGGTATGATACACTGAACAAATCTTAAAATATGAACGGCTCGGATTATCAAAATTGGGCCTAAAAGTAGACCCAATGGGCTTGCAAGTAGGAAATACAAGGAGGAAATGCAAGGAGGGGATCCTGATTCATATTTTTGTAGCGTATAAAAAAAATTTGTGTTAAATAGTCAATAAAAACACATGATTTACAAACTGGATAATCTTTTAAATAATCAAAATGCATGATCACAAATATATATATATATATATATATATATATATATATTGATTCAGATAAAGAAGAGTTCTTCAAAACACAAAAAAAATCCAAAACAGAAACAGACATCAACGATGATGTAGCAACCGCAGCCGGAGATGTTGCCAAAGAAGGTGTTGCGAGCTTCAACTTTCAGCGGTCACCTTTCAGCGGCAAATCTGTATTGTAAAGAAATTAGGGATGCAAGTTTTTTAAAAGGTAAAACTTTTTTTTTTTTTTACCCATACATTCTGTTTGAGAGATCGTCCAGATCTGCCGCTGAAAGTTGGTCGTAAAAATCATCCCCCATGGCTGGTTCATTTCCCCATTAGTTATCTTGGTCATCTTCTCCCATTAGTGGTGACTCATGAGAGACGCTATACTGATAGTTGGGATACTGACTTTCATCGACGAATGTTTCTTTGTTGAAGGGATATCCTGGGATAGTTAGGTTACAATATATCTTCTGATTTCTATCTTTGCAAACTAGATGTCTATAATTTCCTTTATACGCTAATAGAGGATTATTAGCAAATTTCCTCAATTTATTGATTTAATCTCTGAGTGAAAATTTTCTGCATGGCTAGGGTCTTCGATTGAGAAGTCCTGGGTATCCTGGAAATGTTGAGGTTCCTCTAAGGTACATTTTATGTTTAGCTGGAATGCACCTTATTCATTTCCACTCTGGTAGGCTGCTATCAATTAATGCTTCTGCATATGGATGATGCTCCTCCATTACACAAAGTACTAAATGAGCAAGTTTATTTCCAAAGCTATCTGTCTGATCTGGATTTGAGAAAATTATTCTAGAGACAAAGCCGTAATCTAACAATTGTGAGGCCGTTAGATAACGCGGTTTGCCCCTAATCTCTATTTCCAATGGCTCGAACGTTGCTAGATTTATCTGGCAAAGGCAGATGCTGAAATCGACCAAAATATTCTAGCCTGTCCATACATCTTTCCTCTTTTAAACAGGGCTGCTCTTCATCTTCGTAGAGATAAGTCCATTGATAAGCTATACTAGGGCAGTGAACTTTTGCTATGGAGAGATCTTGAAGAAATTGTTGTATAGTGACTAGCTCACTATTCCTGCTATCTTCGGCTAAAGTGTATATATGGGGTTTAAGGCCCTCTATTTCTTGGCTTTTCTCACAAAAAGATCGAATGATAGAATGCCTGAATAAATATATTCTAGCACTCAGTTGTTCAAATTCCTTACTGGTGAGTTGTCTGGTTTCTGGGTCAAGAAATAGAATGGGTGCTTTTCTGGAGTTAGTTTTTTAAGCTGGTTGGTTAGGGTTCGAATGGTAGCTCTCAATTATTTTTCTTCGTCTCGGAGCTGGTCTAACTCTTCACTGACCTTTTTGCCTTTATCTATAATTTTCTTGAAATTTCTAGTAAGGCCTTCACAATATCTGCACATTTGGAGAGGATTTTGAGAATCTATCTGAGGGCTAATACTACTGCTCCCAATTATCTGGCTAACTGGAACTCCACTAGTAGCAAGAATGGTTGACTGCATCTTGCCCAATGTGTCCAGATAATCTCTAGCTATCTGACTGATAAAGTAACTGGTTCTTATTTGTCTACGGGCATATGTACTGGCTGACTCAAAATCATAAAATCCTTTAAACTGAGGTATGGGAAAATTTTTAACTAAGGGTTCAACTTCTATCCAATCATGGTAAATACCAGGCTTGGTTCCTTTCGCAACTGCATAGAAAGAAAAGCTTTTAGACAAAGGTTTATTCTGGATTTTTGAAAAGTAAATACTAAGGGAGTTTAAGGCTGACAGACGTTTAGCTGGGTGGTTATGGCTATTCCAAAGGTTATCTAGAAGACACTGTTGAATAGGGTCTAGCTCAATTCCTGTTAATGGTTTGAATTTGTTTCTACCTTCATGAATGGGAAGGGCAAATCCCCCAAAGTTCATGGTTTTGCTATTCTCCATTATCTGCACAAAAATTAAACTGGTTATTTTCTTTTTCTAACTAAATCTTCCTACTTAGCCAATCTGTCAATTTATTATCACTTCCTTTAATATGTTCAAATTCTACTTTATATCCTTGTCCTACTATACAATCTAAAAATTTTGCCCATATTCTGGTACTTAGTTTGCCCTCATTAAGTTTATTATGAAATCTAACTATAGCTTCATAGTCTGTTCTGATTGTAAAGGGCTTGTGTAAAAATAGTCTAAATTTGTTTATTGCATATACTATTCCTAATATCTCAAAATCTAGGCTGGTCATGGTTGTATCTTTTTCTTTAAATTTTTCAGAACTATATCTACAAATGTGCTCTTTATTTTTACCATCATACTTACTAGGTTTAGCTAATAAGACTGTCCCTCATCCTAATTGACTTGCATCTGTTTCTACGATTATATATTCTGATTCTAAGGGAAGTTGTAGGTCGGGTAGATTTCTATAAATGTCTTTTATTTTTCTAACTAAAGCTATATCTTGTTGATTGAAATATTTTTGTCCTATGGGTGTGGTCTTACTATATAGGGGTCCTATTATTTTACTAAGGTTAGGAATGTACATTCGCGCATAATTTAAAATTCCTAAAAATGATTGAAGTTGTTTTGTATCTTCTAATTTATCTGGGTAATCTAAAATTTTCTTAACTATGTAAGGTTGTAGCCTGATTTTCCATCTCCTAACTTCATTCCTAAAAATTCTATATGAGGTTTATTTAATACCATCTTTCTCTTACTAATTATTATTCCATTATTTATGAATTCTTCTAATACTATATATAAATGATCTATGTGACTATTTTTATCTGGGCTAAACACTAATATGTCATCTATATATACCAATATAAAACTATATTTATTAAATATACTATCTATTTTACGCTGAAATATGGAAGGTACATTTTTTAGTTCAAAAGGCATGACTAACCATTCATAATGTCCTTGTGGGCAACAAAAGGCTGTCCAAGGTATGCTTTCTTTTTCCATTTTTATCTGCCAAAATCCCGACTTGCAATCAAATTTACTAAATATTTTTGCTGTCTGTATTCTGTTTATAAGCTAATCTTTATCTGGTATATTATATTTGTCATCTTCTGTATTGTCATTTAATCTTTTATAATTTATAACCATTCTATATTTTCCTCTTTTTATCTCTGCATGATTTCTAACCATAAATGCGGCGCTCCTATGTGGGTTATTGCTGGGTCTAATTACTCCTAAATCTAATAACTCCTTAATCTGTGTCCTAAATTCTTCTATGTCTGTTGGCGTATGATCTATTTGTGTTGATGTAATCCTATAATCTTTATTTTTTATATCTAAACTGGTTAAAACTTTATTTCTTTCCCAATATTTCATGGGCTGTTCACCTAAAATTTCTGTTGTTTCAGCTAATCTTATTATTTCATCTAAATCATTTTCTATTTTTCTATATATTGGTTTTTTCTTTAATTTTCCTATTTTTGCAAAAATTAACTCTAGGTTAACAATCTATTGAAAATCTTCTAGGTTCCAATAGTCTCTTTTTTCTTCAAAATCAAATTCTTCTAAATCCTCTAATTCATAATTTTCTATGTCTAAATTTTCTAAAGAAGTATTTGCTATCTCATTAAGTATATATTTTTGGGCTAGCTCGAGAAAAATATTTCTACTAGGGAATAAAAAACTAGCGGGAATTGAATCTACTCCTATGGTATCACCACGCTTCGCACGCAACTCTGACGAATGGGCAATGGTGCTAAGGGCATATGTTGTGGGTGCATGTACAGTCCGTTTGAAGAAACTGATGTTGTTTTGGCTGATAAACATGCCGCCTTGTAAACTAAGTATAAAGTTAAGTCCTAAGATGAAATGATGGTTTTGTCGAGTATGTCCAATCCAAACTTGAGGCAAAGGAAACCATTCTATATGTTGAGTCCGAGAATCTATGTGATGAAAACTAATTTGTGCTCCATTAATGCAATATATATAAGTCTGTTTAGTACCATCGGCTATGCTGACTAAAGTTGGAGTTGTTAAAATTGTGCTCCATCCTGGTGGAACTATGTGTTGTTCAATATATGATTTACTGGCTCCTATCATGGCATCTATACTAAGGGTTTTTTCTGCAAATTTGATTACACAAGAGATCTCAACTAAATTTGGCTTGGGTATAACAGGGTAATTAGATGGTAAATATGTATTATCTGACTATGCTTGGGAGTACTGACTAAAGGGTTGAGAATCAACTAGGTTGACTAATTCTAAAGAGTTCATATGTTCTTCAACCAATTTATCTTTTTCAGGGTATTTAGTATGAAACTGTTCTAACTGTTATTTAAGCTATCTATTTTCTGCTTCTAAACATTCGATGTCAAAATTAGCTTTAGTTTCTACCTCTTGTATTTGTAACTTAAGTTCTCTTTCCTGTATTTCTAGTTCTCTAATTGTTAGATGTAATTCTCTGCTTTCTATACTACGATCTTCTAGCATCTCGTTGTTATTTCCTAATGTTATCTTGTGTGTCATGTTTAATTTTTCTAGACAGATTACACAATAGGTTATATTGCATAATAAACACTAAGCTCTCTTATCTTTAGCTGGAAACCAATTACAATAACTGCATCTAGTGGTATCAAATCCTAGTCCTATTTGAAAATTATGCTGACATTCAGTATCTGCATTACATTCCATCATAAAGAAAGTGTCATGAGAATGAGTCATTCCTATTTCTTGATTAAGTTGTCCTAAAAGATTATCTACATCTGTATCACTTTCTGAACCACTATCTGAACTTATGGCTTCTATTTGATATTCATAATCACTGACTATACTGTAAATTTCTGAATCACCATTGTTTATGCTAACTATATCTTCTTCTAAATCTTCTATAATATGTAATCTTTCTACCTGTTTATTAGTAGTAAGCCTTTGTCTTTTTGGGCAGGTTTTTGCAAAATGATTGGGTTCTCCACATATAAAACAATTGCATTTTTTACTATTAGGTTTTCTAACATATCTTTGTTTTCTTTTATCTTTCTCTTTTTTAGGTAATCTCTTATAATTTATCCTGTAAAAAGTTCTACTTTTTCTAATGAATTTTTGTTTTTTCCATGGTTTTTTATAATTTTTCTTCCACTATTTTTCCTTTCTATATTTTCCATATTTTTTATGTTTTTTCCTATTATATTTATCTTCATATTGTTGAGGAGTATATATTACGCTGCTACAGAAACCATAGTTTTATTTTTTCAAATCTTTCTGTATTTTAACTTCTATACATTTTTCTCTAAGTCTGTGGAATGTAAAAACTATTCTAGGTCCTATTCCTAAGGCTCCTTTTATTTTTACTTCTCCTGAGACTATTTTTGCTGGTATATTTGCGTAATAAATTGACCATCTATTTTCTATTTCTCTTCCTAATTCTCCGAGTAATTTTCTAAAATATTTATTTCCTATTTCTTCATCAAAACTTTTTCCCGTCCTGGCTGCTATGGCTAAATACTCTTTGCTAAAGGGTACAATATATTTCCAACTTCCTAAGGTTATCCGGTCTAACTCGGTCAGTGCTATGCTCTGAGTGTAATCATTTTTTCTAGAAGGGTCGTATCCTATAAGTATTTCTTTTATAAAACTAGTAAAATTTCATGGGTTATCTCCTAGTCCTTTAAGCTCTCTAATTGTCTCTTCATATTTTCCTTTAAAAGTTAAATATATATTAAAAGTTGAATCTCCTAAAAGTGTCTCCATATACTCCCACATATCTGTTGATTCGAAGGGATTATTCATCCATGCTTTTACCGCATCTTTTTCCCATTTTTCTATTACTTCTTGCCATATCTGAGGGTCGAACCTAGCTAAATCTAAAAGAGTTCCTTGGTTATTAGCTGGTTGTAATTGTATACTCATATCTGGTTGTCTACGCTTTCCATGAAATCTATAACTTTTATTCGGGTCTGCTTTACTTCATCCTGAACTAGCTAATGGTCTTCTTCCTTCTACTACATAATGCATTAGTTCTACTGGATCTTCTACTGTTGGTTGTGGGTTACTAGTTCCTGTGCTTTCTGTGTTCATGTAAAAAGTATCTTCTAAGTTAAATTGTTTTGGTATTTTAAATATTTTACTAGGATGTATTTTGTCTTCTATGATATCATCTACATATTCAGTATGAAATTCTTGGTCTAAAAATGACACTGCTTCATCATGGGTATCTCCTCTAGCTAAGTATTCAAAGTATCTAGTATCTAGTATTTTATTCATATCGCTTAGGGTGAAATTTTCTAAATCTATCTCATTAATATTATATATTTTATTTTGTGATATTGTTTTTTCTTCTGTCATTACATAAAGCTGATTTATGTCACTACGATTATCTTGATTTTCTTCCTATCTATATTACTAAATTCATCATCTTCAGATTTTTCTGGTGCTACATATGTATACTGAGTGAATCTTACTGCATAGCTTCCATCTGCTTTTTGATATAATAGTTATCTTGAGGGGCTAACCTTTGTTGTCCTAGAAAATTTCCTAAATTCCAATCTAGTGCTACATTATCTTCAGAATTAAATTTTTTAGCTGGTAGTGCCTTTATTGCGCCTAATAACTTGACTATCTGATCGTTTGTAAGTCTATAATGAGTATTGCTTTCTGAGACTGTTAAGCCTAAAAATCCTGTGCAAACTAATAAATTCTTTTCTCCTTTTGTATCCTCTACTTTTTATCCCTATTTTTATCTTTTTATGAAAGGTAGAGGTTGGTAGTAAGAAATCTGGTGTAAAATAAACTATTCCTCCTTTTGAATTCATATCTAATTCATAGCTGCCTAAAATACTTTATCCTACATTGTTAAATCTATCATCATAAAGACATACAAAAACTTTAGTTCCTAAATTTTCTCTAGTTAAAGCCTTAACTCCTACCACAACTAATCCTAAGTGAGTCATTTTGAGGTGTTCATTTACTGCATATTTATAACTTTCTCTATCTATTAAATTTAGCTCTATTTTTTCATCTTCATAAGTCACACTAATCATTTGCTCACCATAATGTTTAAATAGATATTATTTTTTATAAATCTTACCTAGCTTTATATACATATTTAGCTGGAATTAACTCTAGTTTTTCTTTTTAAAATTTTTCTATTTGTTGCTCTACATATATAAATTCTTTCATTTTAACATCTTCATCCTCATTACGCTTTTTACTACTACTTCTTTTTACTAACTGTTTAAACATTTTTATTTTCTGTAAGTTCTACACACAGGTTTCTTTGGTATTTTAAGCTTTTCAAAATATCTAGTTATATCTTCTTCGTTTATTTGAGATTGGGGTTTGTTTACTTGTCCTTCTACACCTTTTCCTTTTTGAAGTATTATTCTTTCTAGAGAAGCTAAACAATTTTCTAAACTGTGTAGTTGTTCTGATAATTCTTCAAATTTTTCACACAATCTGATTAGAAATAAAATTTCTATATTATTTTGTCTTATTGATATTTTATCTGACTGATTTATTCCCTGATAGCTACTAATTCCTTCTGGGATATTATGGAAGTCTTCTGCTTGTTTTAAAATAATCTGATAGTCTCTATTAGCTTTTTTATCACTACTCATAAACTAAGATTTTATTAGTTGTTCTAAAATTTTTAATTTCTGTTTTAAATTATCTTGAATTTGGTTGATTTGTTCTATTTGTTTAGCTATTTGATTTATCTGACTATGGATTTTTTCAATTAGTTGTTTAAATTCTAATTCTATTTGCTTTGAGCTGCTAGTATTTGTAGCTGAAATTAGAGTTTCTATTTCTAGCTTAGTAGGAAATTTTTCTAAATTTAAATCTACTCGTTTTTGCAGGATAGAGCTACACTGATCTTGGATATAATCTAATTTTTTATCTTGATTTTTAATTATACTACGAGTATTACGAAGATGATCTATGTATGAAATAAAAAGATTACTAATTTTATCGACGTCCTTTTTAATATTTTCTGCAAAATTAATCTGATGATCCATGATACTATTTAGCTGAGAATTATGTTCACTATGGAGTTGATGTGTAAAAGTACCTTCAAAATTACAACGGAATTTATTTTTATCTATATTAAGACGATGGTTATGATTGCTGAGTTCTAAATCTAAATATTCTATTCTTTTCATACACAAAATTAAATCCTACTTTAAAATTATTAAAACCTACTATAGTATGAAATTTATAACTAAATTGTCCAAAAATAAAAACTACTCTATTTCCATAAGCAAAATGCATAAACTAAACTTAAATTGTCCTAAAACCGAACACTGCTCTGATATCAATTTTGGGTTGGGGTTAGTGGTTTACCACTATTTTGAAATCGGGCTGAGAATTATCTAATTAATTCTACAGTTATGCTAATAATTCTTCAAGCTGATGTATAGCTAGCTGTAAAGCTTCTTGTTTTATAGTTATCTGTCTATTTATTTGAATAATTTTCAAACTATAATTTTCTAGAAATCTACCGGAAGCTAATGATAATAGAAATTGATATCTTAATTTTTGATCTTCTAATTCTTGTATTAGCTCAGTACTGGTTCTGATTTTAATCCTAAGTTCTTCTTCTAAAGGCATAAAATTTTGATTTTTAAAATTCTTTTATGGATAATATTTCCTTAATATTTTTACTCGGGTTGCTCTCCTTGTATTCTAAAATTCGTTTTCTTCGGCAAAACTATTTTTAGGCAATGTTTGTTTTCATTACATGTACTTCCACCTTGAAGCTAAGCTTCGTTCAACATAGTATATTTTTATTTTCTAATTTTTTTACCTTTCCCTTTCTGTCTACAATTTGCCCTCAAACGCCTAACCATGGCTCACATGGGCTCTTCAGCTAAGGTCACTCAGTAATAAAATAGAAAACAACAAATACTACGAAGGTGTAAAGCATGTAATAGTAATGAGCAAACAAGCATTCCATAAACTTAATTTTTCCAAAAAGAAAATAAATTTTTAGAATAGAAGAGTTACCCTTTTGAAATATTTAAGGAAAAAGAGAGACTACTCACACTTCATATTAATAAGTAGTATACTTACAAAGATTATATTACAAGCTTTGAAATTCTGAAAGACTTGGAACACTTAGAATTTTTGAGAGGAGTTGGAAAATTTTTACGAAGTGGAGTGAAGGAGAATTTTTCATTTTGCTTCTTCCGTTGGCATAAATGTCAATTTATGCACATGGTTGATAGACGCATACAAGTCTAAAGATTACAAACAATCCTAAAAAATCTATACGTCAAAAGTTTGGACTCAAAAGTCTAAAAGACTACTCAAGTCTAGGCCATAGACTTTTACAACAATTTCTATGCCATAAATGCATAGATTTTGACTTAAATTAGTATTCCAGATATGGATAACAAATTTTATCAATAAAAGATTAGGATAATGATATCGGGTAGTGCTTTGGGCCCCATCACATATCATTCAGTCCTCCCTTTTTGATAAAATTTTAACACTATAATTTATAACAGGACACGTGTAAGAATTCTCACAGCTTTTCTTTAGCAGGGTAGGGGTCATCTTGCTTTATTAAAGTAGTGAATAAATGAGAAGCCTTATTATTGACAGACACGAATAATTACAGATATAGATATTTACAATAGCTATTTGTCTTTTCTTGGCGTGCTCATCTCTGATTGTTGAAGAGAGGCTTTATCTTCTACCAATTTTGTCTTTTTCTTCTGGGATGCCAATAATTGATGTAGACTCTTGGATGCTAAATCTTCAAGGCGGGTTCTTCGTGGAAGATTTACAAAATTTTAAAGAGTAAAAAATCTTGAAATAAGGAACTATAATACTTTCAAAATATTATATGAGTCTTAATTGTGAAGTGCACCCTATTTTTTTATTTTTTTTACCCATATATTCTATCTGAGAGATCGTCCAGATCGTCCAGATCTACCGCTGATAGCTAGGTTACAATAAGAAATATATAAATGTAAAATTATAATTATATATATATTTTTTCTTCTAATCTCATCCTTTATTAATGTTTCTTCACAATTTTTATTTTATTAAAATTTATTTATAAACGTGATTTTGAAAAAAATTATAAACAAATAAATAAAAGCAAATAAAAACACAAAATACAAAGGCCATGTTTGGTTTGTTTTTTAATTTTTTTTAAAAAAAATATAAACTAATTTGATAAAATAAATATCAAAAAATATTTTAAAATTTTTAAAAATTATTTTTTAACCTTCTAAAATATAAAATTATATAAAAATAATAAGTGTTTTCATTTTTAGTCAAGGGTAAAAGAATCTTTTTATTTTATTTTTCAGCTCAGGATATATAATCCCACTCTCACTCCATAACTAATAATCCTAAAATTTGTTGGATTAATTATCTACATGATTATTGGGTCCACGGACTAATAATCTCAATTCCATAATCTAATCTTGTCAATCAAAGATTTGATTAAAATACGAATCATCTTATGTGATTTTAGAAATTATATTTCAATAGTTTGTAATTTTATAATAAATTATTAAATTAATTAATAATTTTTAATAATGTTATAAATATATTTCAATTAATAATTTAAGTAATTTTATTATTATATAAGAGAATAATTATAAACTTTATTTTCTTAGTTAATTTTGTTAAATAAAAAATTCTGATAATGAGATATTTGTAATTTTTCAAATTATAAGAGTAATTTGTATTTTAAACAAATCTCAGTAGTATATTTGTAATTTATTCTTTTTAAAAATATATTATATATATATATAAGTGCGGGCGGGTACTTTCAGGTATGGATAAAACCCAAGATGTGCCCATAATCTACAATCATGCTATATTTCAAACTGTATTTAATCTTTTTGTATCTATAAAACCGTCTATTTATATATGAATTTTTAAAAGTTAGATGACTCTATACTCTGCCTTAATATGAATGGAAAAAATATGTCACGACCCCAACCCGCCCCTAGTAGGATGGTGCCATGATGGCCAGTAATCCGAGACTACCGAAGGCCAGCTTTCAAAATTCACACACAAACAGAGTATACTTAGGGGCTTACAAATGCGGAAGCAATAACTTTAAATACAGGTGGTCCATAAGAGCAGTGCATAGATCAAATGAAATGGCATACATGGTGTGGTTTTAATCAACCGTTAAATAACAAAACATATGATACATCTTGATCAAAAGGCTTCTCGAGCCGACATGTACAAAATACAATGAATACAAGTCAAGAAGCATAATTTTCAAGATTTGCCGACGTAAATACAACATTGCCGACATGATCATGAATCCAAAACAAGCTTGCAAACACATCTAGGCGTCGCCGACGTCCTGCTCATCACCTACATATATATAGAGAGGGTGAGCTTGGATACTCAGTGAATGGCATGAACAATAAAGGGGTTTGCATGAATAATAGCCGAAGTCCTTTCCAAACAGAACATGTGCAAACTTTACAAGATCAGGGGATGAACCGTATTCATCTATCAAGTCTTTCAAACTTCAAGGGTACTGACAAGCCTCATGAAATATCAAACAAATAGATTATGAACGAACAAACCCACGCGGTAAACCGTCAGTGGCAAAAACAAGGGAATAACCGATCCGTAATCGATTAGACAAACCCACCCGCACAAGGCAGTCGGTGGCAAAGGAGATAACTCAAACAAGGGTGCTACAAAAGTTTAGAGTCCTCTAGCACAAGGGACTTGTGTTACAAAGGACCGTATCCTTTTAACACAGACTGGTGTTACTTAGGCCCGTAGCCCGCTTTAACACAATGGTGCTGCGAAAGTTTGGAGTCCTCCAGCACGTGGGACTTGTACTGCGAAAGTTTAGAGTCCTCCAGCACGAGGGACTTTCTGAGAAGGTCAACAAAACAAAACTTATGCTTGATATACAAACAAGGATATTCATTCATGCTCAATAATACTTTTATCAAACAAAGCAAAGCAAGCTTTATCAAAAACATTATAACATAGCTTTATTGAAAACACCACTCACATAGTTCTTTGGGTGTAGGCTCAAAGCAAAGATCAAAGACCTACAATCACATGGCAAATACATTCTCAAAACCAGCTTTACATGCATGCAAATGATCCCGGCATTCTCACCAATCCAAGTCAAAACAAAGCAAAACATGCTGGGAGTTAAACACTGCTTTTTCATCATGAAACACACTGGGTACCAACCAGGTCTTTGCCGAGGTCCCACACCCCTTGCCGAGGTGTGGTCCCGATGGCCACATTCAAAAGCAAAGTCGGGAAAACCTGGGTTTCCCTTTGAAGAACATGAAGAACATGATGAACATGATCATGAAGAAGATGAATGCAAAGATCATAACTTGTTACAAAATCTGAGATTTCATGCCATGAGTTCAAAACACGGACCTGGGTACCCATCAAGAAGATCATGCAAGAACAAACACAAAAACATGGTTCTTGTTCCAAACTTTCGGATCAAAACGAGGCTTTTCTTCAAGAACACATGAATACTATTTTTCTTTCAAAACCAACTTAAACGATGCATGACATGCAAAACAGATCGATCATGCAATGCAGCTAGATGATCAATAAGAACAACAAGAGTAGGTTAAGATTCTAACCTCAAGACACGAATCTAACGGCTCAAACTCCAAAGATCAAGCTTGGAAGATCTATTCTCACTCAAGAATTCCTCCTTCTTCCTCTAGAGCTTCTCTCTCTAAAGACAAAGATTTGAGACAAAATGATTTGTTTCTAGGTCTGCCGGCTGTCTTAACACTCAGCTCGGACACGTGGCACTACCGGGTTGGTTCAACTCAAAAAGGTGACTGATTGATAAGACAAGTCTATGACAAAGCGTATTCAACAAGCTAGATGGCAAGACACATCGGCAAGCAATGATATCGGCTAAAGACAAAACTTCGGAAAGGGGAACAAAGACATCGGCTTGGAAGGACAACTCTTGACTAAGCTGTGCCACACCTTGGCCTAGATGTGCCACACCTCGGTCTAGGTCATACCTATCCGGGAACAAAATCACTTAAGTGCAAGGGTAGACATCTCGACCTAGATGATACACATCTCGGCTAATATGCCAGGGTGGAGATGGAGGTCAATCAAAGGGGTTCCGAGTTAGTTCTACGCCAAAGGCTCAAAGGTGAACTAGGCTAAGATGACCTCGGCTACAACCAAGCAAGGAACAAAATCATGCAAGCAACACTTAAACAAAACAAGACAAGACAAGACTTGCAAAACAACATAACAAGACAAGATCATACATGAATGTATGCAAGTATGACTAAATCAAAGTGAGGGTTGTTACATCCTACCCCCCTTAAAGAAGTTTGGTCCCCAAACTTAAGTTACCTTGTTCCAAGAACAATCTGGATGTCGAATTTTCATTTCCTCTTCCATTTCCCAAGTAGCATCCTCACCGTAATGCTCCTTCCATTCAACTTTAACCATTGGTATCGACTTGTTTCTCAACTGTCTTACTGTCTATCGATAACACGTATCGGCTTCTCTTCGTAGCCAAATCCTCATTACTACAATCCCGGAATAGTCGATCACATGCAGTGGATCCCGAATATACTTCCTCAACATCGAAATATGAAACACATTATGGACTTGGCTAATTCTGGTGGCAAAGCAAGTCTGTAGGCAACGGAGTTAACCTTGTCAAGAATTTCAAATGGCCCAATATAACGGGGTGCTAACTTACCTTTCTTCCCAAACCTGGAAACTCCTTTCATCGGCGAAACCTTTAGGAATACATGATCCCCAACTTCGAATTCTAACTCATTCCTTCTCTGATCGGCGTAGCTCTTCTGTCGACTCTGAGCAGTCTTAATCCTCTGTTGAATAAGTTTAATCTTCTCCGTTGTCACTTGAATTAGCTCGGGACCAAGCAGAGTTTTGTCTCCAACTTCGGTCCAACATATCGGCGATCTGCACTTTCTTCCATACAAAGCTTCATACGGCGCCATGCCGATGCTAGCTTGATAACTGTTGTTGTAAGCGAATTCTACTAAGGGTAAATGCACTCCCCAACTTCCTTGGAAGTCCAAAACACATAGTCTAAGCATATCTTCAAGTGTCTGAATTGTCCTCTCTGTCTGCCCATCAGTCTGGGGATGGAAAGCTGTGCTAAACCTCAACTCGGCTCCGAAAGCTCTTTGTAGACTCTGCCAAAATCTGGAAACAAACTTCGGATCTCGGTCTGACACAATTGACATCGGCACCCCATGAAGTCTAATAATCTCGTTCACATACAACAAGGCAAGTTGATCGGCGTTGAAGGTAGTCTTAACAGGTAAAAAGTGTGCTGACTTAGTTAATCTATCAACAACAACCCAAATCGAATCCATACCTTTCTGTGTCTTCGGCAAACCAATCACAAAATCCATGGAGATGTGTTCCCATTTCCACTCAGGAATCGGCAAAGGTTGAAGAAGTCCTGCTGGCCTTTGATGCTCTGCTTTCACTTGTTGACAGTACAGACATTGGGATACGAACTCAGCTATTTCTCCTTTCATATTCGGCCACCAAAACGTCTGCTTCACATCCTGATACATCTTGGTGTTCCCTGGATGAACAGCAAACTTGGAACCATGAGCTTCCTGCAAAATTTTCCTCTTCAACTCTGGAACGTCGGCCACACATAATCTTCCTTCAAACTTAAGCACTTGATTTTCGATGTGTACCCTGATCTCGGCTTCGTAATAATCTCGTCGGCTACCTTCTTGAAGAATTCATCCTCCATCTGTCTTGCCTTTACTTCCTCAACAATAGTCGGTTCACTGAAATCATGGTTAGACATGCCAAACTTCCAGTTATCTTTCTGCTCAAAGCGTCGGCACGGTGTTAGCTTTACCTGGGTGATATTGAATTTGCATGTCGTAGTCTTTCAACAACTCGAGCCATCTTCTCTGCCTCATATTCAATTCCTTCTGAGTGAACAGGTACTTTAAGCTCTTATGATCTGTAAAAACCTGACAAGAAGCTCCATACAAGTAGTGACGCCAAATCTTCAAAGCAAAACTACGGCTGCTAGTTCTAAATCATGGGTAGGATAGTTCTTTTCATGTGGCTTCAACTGACGAGATGCATATGCTATGACTTTACCCCCTTGCATTAATACACAACCCAAACCCTTATGCGATGCATCACTATAGATATGGAACTCCTCATTACCTGATGGAAGTACAAGAACTGGTGCTGTGACTAACCTCGTCTTCAACTCCTGGAAGGCTGATTCCCGATCTTCGGTCCATTCAAACGCCGCTCCCTTCTTGGTCAATTGCGTCAACGGAATTGCAGTTGGAGAAATCCTTCACAAACTTTCGGTAATAACCTGCCAAACCCAGAAAACTACGAACCTCGGACACATTAGTCGGCCTCGGCCAATCCACTATGGCTTCAATTTTACTAGGATCAACGAGATACCCTCTTCATTAATCACATGACCCAAGAATGAAATAGTAGAAAGCCAAAACTCACACTTGTTAAACTTAGCATACAATTTCCGGTCTCTCAAAATCTGTAAGGTAAGTCTCAAATGGTCCTCATGCTCAGCTTTACTCTTAGAGTAGATCAATATATCATCAATGAAGACAACTACAAACTCATCTAAATATGGCTTAAAGACTCTGTTCATCAAATCCATAAATGCAGCAGGGGCATTGGTCACTCCAAAAGGCATCACTAAAAATTCATAGTGGCCATATCTTGTCCGGAAAGCGGTCTTCTCAACATCCTCGGCTTTAACCTTAAGCTGATGGTAACCCGACCTAAGATCAATTTTAGAAAAGACTCGTGCTCCTTGTAACTGATCAAACAAATCATCTATCCTCGGCAGTGGGTACTTATTCTTAATGGTGACCTTATTCAGTTCTCGGTAATCAATACAAAGACGAAGCGTACCATCCTTCTTCTTAACAAACAAGACGGGGCTCCCCAAGGTGAAGTGCTCGGCCTAACAAAACCCTTATCTAACAGCTCTTGCAGTTGCAATTTCAGTTCCTTAAGCTCAGCGGGGGCCATTCTGTAGGGTGTTTTAGAGATAGGCTGGGTTCCCGACATGACGTCAACAGTAAATTCTACTTCCCTATCAACTAAGTGACCAGGCAAATCGTTCGGAAAGACGTCGGGGAATTCATTAACAACCGGGACGTCGGCTAACTCGACACTTCCATTCAGCTTACTTAGTATACTACACAAATAACCTCGACACCCCTTTTGGATCAACTTAAAGGCTTTCATGGATGAGATTAAGTAAGGTGGGGGTACTACTCCTTTACCCTGAAACGTAACCTCGGCTTGGTTTGGGGATTTCAAGGTAACACTCTTAGAGACACAATCAATGGATGCATGTTTTCTACTAACCAATCCATTCCCAATATAACATCAAAATGGGCTATGTCCAATGGCATTAAATCAACTAACAATTCAACATTCTCAATCACAACAACACATGCTCTATAAATGGATGCAATAATCATAGATCTCCCAGATGGAGTAGACACAGATAACATTAATCAAGGGGTTCTAGTCTCCTATTAATCTTCTCGGCAAACTTAGCAGATACGAATGAATGCGTAGAGCCCGAATCAATCAATACAAATGCATCTTGAGAGCAAATTGGAAGTATACCTGACACCACTGTCTCAGCATTCTGAGTGTCTCCTGGTACCAGTGCAAAAACTCTGCCCTGCCTCATCTGCCCTTTTCCAACGTTGCCCTTCTGGACGGAACCCGAGGCATTCTCATCTTTCTTGTCATCAACAATCTTTGCCTTAGGACAATCTCTCACATAGTGTCCCATTTCACCACATTCATAACAAGCTCCAGACGCCCGACGACAAACCCCGAAATGTGGCTTCCACAACTCGAACACGTCGGCTTCGTACCACCTTCCTGTCTTGGATTTTGAGCTGCCCATTTGCTTTCTTCTTTGTACCAACCTGTGCTCGACGACTGTCAAAGTTCTGCCTTTTCCTCTGGTTCTCCCTGAATTCTGGTACTTGTTCAAGTTAGCTTCAGCTAGGATGGCTTTGTCCAACACTCCGGCGTAAGTTGGCATGTTGTGCAGGTTAACCCGGTCTTGTATCGGTCCACGAAGCCCACTCTCAAACTTTCTTGCCTTCATATATTCGTCGCTGACCATGTGGGGTGCATATCTCGCCAACTCGGTAAAAGCACGGTCATATTCCGCCACTGTCCTGCTGTCTTGCGTCAAAGTCTGAAATTCGGTAGCCTTGCGGTTTCGAACACTTAGGGGAAGTGTTTGTTGTAAAACAACTCCAAAAATCGGGTCCAGGTCAAGTCTGGATTGCCTTCTCGAACCATCATCCACCATCTGCGAGTCGTCATCCAATGTGAATGCTGCCAGTGTCACTTTCTGAGCGTCGGTGCTGGGAAGATCTCGAACAATTTTTCCATTTCCAAAACCCACGCTTCGGCTTTCATCGGCTCTATACCCCCTTGAAATCTCGGTGGCTTCATTTTCTTGAATTCTCTGATCAAAGCTATCGTGCCGTCCCCGTATAAAGCTGGCTGTGGGAGCACTTGTGGTACCGGAGGAGGTGGAGGTGGAGCTGCATTCTGACCGTTTGTCTGCTCGGCCTGAGTCGAAGTAGCACTAGCGTACTGCTGCCTTGTTTGCCTCAACTCGCGGGCCAAACCTTCAACTAACCTTTCCAGTCTGTCCAATCTATCCTTGGACTGTTCTCAGCCAACTAGGGATCTACCTCTCCTCATGATGCTATGAGTATGCGAAGTATGACTTTTAAAACAGAACGAGCAAATAAACACGTAGGCAAGTAACAAATAGTCATGCCGAAATAATGTACACGTTGTCAAGTAGCAAGCAATATGATGCAATCCTAGCATCAATTCTAAGGGGAAATCCTATGCTCTTTAGGACTCAAAGTGTGTGAATAACGTATTATAAGGAACTTGTGCTCTGATACCATTCTGTCACGACCCCAACCCGCCCCTAGTAGGATGGTGCCATGATGGCCAGTAATCCGAGAATACCGAAGGCCAGCTTTCAAAATTCACACACAAACAAAGTATACTTAGGGGTTTACAAATGCGGAAGCAATAACTTTAAATACAGGTGGTCCATAAGAGCAGTGCATAGATCAAATGAAATGGCATACATGGTGTGGTTTTAATCAACCGTTAAATAACAAAACATATGATACATCTTGATCAAAAGGTTTTTCGAGCCGACATGTACAAAATACAATGAATACAAGTCAAGAAGCATAATTTTCAAGATTTGCCGACGTAAATACAACATTGCCGACATGAATACAAAACAAAGTTGACATGATCATGAATCCAAAACAAGCTTGCAAACACATCTAGGCGTCGCCGACGTCCTGCTCATCACCTACATATATATAGAGAGGGTGAGCTTGGATACTCAGTGAATGGCATGAACAATAAAGGGGTTTGCATGAATAATAGCCGAAGTCCTTTCCAAACAGAACATGTGCAAACTTTACAAGATCAGGGGATGAACCGTATTCATCTATCAAGTCTTTCAAACTTCAAGGGTACTGACAAGCCTCATGAAATATCAAACAAATAGATTACGAACGAACAAACCCACGAGGTAAACCGTCAGTGGCAAAAACAAGGGAATAACCGATCCGTAATCGATTAGACAAACCCACCCGCACAAGGAAGTCGGTGGCAAAGGAGATAACTCAAACAAGGGTGCTACAAAAGTTTAGAGTCCTCTAGCACAAGGGACTTGTGTTACAAAGGACCGTATCCTTTTAACACAGACTGGTGTTACTTAGGCCCGTAGCCCGCTTTAACACAATGGTGCTGTGAAAGTTTGGAGTCCTCCAGCACGTGGGACTTGTACTGCGAAAGTTTAGAGTCCTCTAGCACGAGGGACTTTCCGAGAAGGTCAACAAAACAAAACTTATGCTTGATATACAAACAAGGATATTCATTCATGCTCAATAATACTTTTATCAAACAAAGCAAAGCAAGCTTTATCAAAAACATTATAACATAGCTTTATTGAAAACACCACTCACATAGTTCTTTGGGTGTAGGCTCAAAGCAAAGATCAAAGACCTACAATCACATGGCAAATACATTTTCAAAACCAGCTTTTCATGAAATGCAAATGGTCCCGGCACCCTCACCAAAACAAAGCCAAAAGCAAAGCAAAACATGTTGGGAGTTTAAACACTGTTTTTCATCTCATGAAACACACTGGGTACCAACCAGGTCTTTGCCGAGGTCCCACACCCCCTTGCCGAGGTGTGGTCCCGATGGCCACATTCAAAAGCAAAGTCGGGAAAACCTGGGTTTCCCTTTGAAGAACATGAAGAACATGATGAACATGATCATGAAGAAGATGAATGTAAAGATCATAACTTGTTACAAAATCTGAGATTTCATGCCATGAGTTCAAAACACGGACCTGGGTACCCATGCAAGAAGATCATGCAAGAATAAACACAAAAACATGGTTCTTGTTCCAAACTTTCGGATCAAAACGAGGCTTTTCTTCAAGAACACATGAATACTATTTTTCTTTCTAAAACCAAACTTAAACCAATGCATGACATGCAAAACAGAATCGATCATGCAATGCAGCTAGATGATCAATAAGAACAACAAGAGTAGGTTAAGATTCTAACCTCAAGACACGAATCTAATGGCTCAAACTCCAAAGATCAAACTTGGAAGATCTATTCTCCCTCAAGAATTCCTCATTCTTCCTCTGGAGCTTCTCTCTCTAAAGACAAGGATTTGAGACAAAATGATTTGTTTCTAGGTCTGCCGGCTGTCTTAACACTCAGCTTGGACACGTGGCACTTCCGGGTTGGTTCAACTCAAAAAGGTGACTGATTGATAAGACAACTCTATGACAAAGCGTATTCAACAAGCTAGATGGCAAGACACATCGGCAAGCAATGATATCGGCTAAAGACAAAACTTCGGCAAATGGGGTAACAAAGACATCGGCTTGGAAGGACAACTCTTGACTAAGCTGTGCCACACCTTGGCCTAGATGTGCCACGCCTCAGTCTAGGTCATACCTATCTGGGAACAAAATCACTTAAGTGCAAGGGTAGACATCTCGGCCTAGATGATACACATCTCGGCCAATATGCCAGGGTGGAGATGGAGGTCAATCAAAGGGGTTCCGAGTTAGTTTTACGCGCAAAGGCTCAAAGGTGAACTAGGCTAAGATGACCTCGGCTACAAACCAAGCAAGGAACAAAATCAAGCAAGCAATCACTTAAACAAAACAAGACAGGACAAGACTTGCAAAACAATATAACAAGACAAGATCATACATGAATGTATGCAAGTATGACTAAATCAAAGTGAGGGTTGTTACAAAATATGAAGCGAAAGTCATCCCACAAAATAAATATAGTTTGTGATATGCTTTTTATTATATAAATAATAGTCTCATAAATCATACAGCTCTTTTGTGTAAAAATCACTTTAGATAAGTTATTGTTTGGACACAGATTATTTTAATAATTTTTTAATTTTTAATTAAAATATAAGATTAAAAAATTTATATATTTAGAATAATTTTTTAATTTTTTGTAAAAAAATATATAAAAAGTAAAAAAAAATAAAATTTTTAACTTTTTAATATAAATTATAAATTATTAATTTTTTTAATAATTTTTTTAACTTTTAAATTAAAACTGTTGCATAATAAATGAGACCTTAATACAATCCTTATGTTTCTACTCATACAATAAAACTATTTTAATAAAATTTGAGAATCCGAAAAAGATTATTTTATTAGGTGAGAATTCAATTTTGTTCAGCATTGTCACCCACCCACCAGTGAGAAGGCGCCGACACTGGTGTCTAGAGTTGAAAATTTTTGGGAGTTTACGATTTAAGTGAGGTAAATTATAAGGAAAATACTTTTCTTTAGTGGGAAAATTAAGGGCAAATTATCAAAAATGCTGATATAAGGATTTGTTTTTTATTTAATCTCACAATTCTTTTCGTATATACTAAAAAGTTCTAATTTTTTTTTTTTTTGTTAATATACATTCACCACCGACGACCACAACCTAAGACTCCTTTATTTTCTTTTTGATATACATTCACTTGCGACCACGATTAATTGGGATTCACCGGCAACCACCAACTACCAACCACCAACTCCTTACTTTGCAGCACCGATAGCGAATGAGATAAGTTTCCGACAATATTCTTGACGTAAATCTACTCAGAACTTGCCAATATCACAAGATAAGATTCAGCAGAATGTTCAAATTTAGAACATATTTGAGTAGATCTTGGAACAATCTTCTGGGTAGAAGCATAAACTAGAAACAAATCAAACTATGAGGACATAATTTCTGGTGTCATCCACATGGCCGAGGTTCACCGTCAAGATGCCATGTGGATAAGCTTTGTTGCTAAGGTGTCGCGTAGGTAAACCGTTGTGCTAAGATGTGATGCGATGTTATTGGGGTTCGAAATAAACGGATAGAGAAGAAGAGTCCTAGATGAGTTGAGACACTCTATTTGAATATATATAAGACTTCTGATAGAGATCATTCTTATCTAGATGAGAGTCTAGGATAAGTGTAATCCTTGAATCCTATGAAGTAAGACTTTTAGGGAATGAGAACACTGCTTAATTATAAAAGTAAGGCACCCCATGTGTCTAAGGTACGCTTTTCATTACGAGCTATTTACTTAAGTTGTTATTCTGTAAGACTATTAACTGACTGTTGGAAAAAAATGATTTAATATAGGCATATTTTTTATCCCAAGTTGAGCAGGCCCCAAACGTCTTTTGGGGTGGGTCCGAAGAGGTGAAGTGTTCCTTGCCGCGTAGCAAGTCACACGGTGAAGACGGAACGTTAAAACCATTTATGAGTGAATGAGAAGTTGACGTCGTTTTCGGGTCTAACATTAATTTTTTAGATAAAATTCTTTTGAATTTTTTCAATAAAAAATTATTGTGGGAATTTAATTTAATTCTAAATTCAAATTTTGGGTTCCTGAGTGATTTCCTAAAATTTGTAATGATAGGAATTTAATTTAATTCTAAATTCAAATTTTAGGTTTCTAAGTAGTTTCCTAAAATTTGTGCATGTTCTTTTTTTATTAAACTATTCAAATAAGTTTAATATATATATATATATATATATATTCAAATAGTTTAATAATATATATATATATATTTCAATGGTTTAATTAATAAAAGTTCCAACAGTTGGAAACTATTCCACCAACGGCCCAACGGCACTTTTTTCAAATTGTTTGAAATTTAGTGTTCAGGTACTATCGGTCAAATTGGTTTGAATTTAGAAAGTGCATCTGTTCAAAACAGTTGGGCACCTGTTCATTTCCATTTACACCTATTCGGGTCTATGTAGTTGCCTATAAATACATGGGTTTACCAACAGTCTTGGGGATGAATTAAACAGTCTCATATTTTGTCTTTTTGTTGTCCAAATTACTTTTAGTGCATTATTCTTCATTTTAGATTTAAGAATAAATATTCAGAGAGTTAGAACACAGGTTTGGTTCGCCGAACAATTTGTTTTGGAGTGCTACTACAAGTTGATTAAAGATCATTGTATCCTGGGAGATAGATGCCACTCAACTGTAAGCACCATAGCGGGGCGAATTGTCTTAAGGACAGAGTGTCACACACTCGACTTGGTCTTTTAATTTTTGTTTGGTTCAACAAAATAATTTCTGTAAATTATATATTATTTTGTTTGAATTAATTTCAGTTTATTTTATTTACACAGAAGATTGATCCAACAACTTGATCGTCGAAGTGCCCCCGATGAATGGGCCACCGCGTTATTTCTTATCTTCTTGTACGCAAGTGCTGGCTTAATCTATTCTTCCGTGTGCTCTCCAGCTAAGTTCCCTAGATCTCGGTAGAGAGATCTGTTTGGTTATAAGGTTGAAAATCAAAATCCATACAAACAAATAAAATAAATTAACTTACAGAAGTTATTTATATTCTGAGAACAGTAAGAACTTCAAAGATCAAGTTGAGTGTGTAACACTCTATCCTTAAGACAGATTCACCGCTACGCAGGTACTTATTGATTTGAAGCCGTCTATCTTCCAATATACAATGATCAAACACAGTATTGAAGCAAGCACTGCAATCAATCTTCCAGCGAACCAGAACCTATGTTTTGTAACTCTAAAAAATCTCTCTAAAACTAATATGAAAAGAAGAAAAAATGGGAATGATTTAATGAATTGAATTGCTTGAGGGATCTATATTTATAGGCATAGTGGTGGCTGTTTAGAAGGGTAGAAAAACCCTCCAAACTAGTGTAAGTTTAAAACTGTAGGAGATGAAGAGACATGACAGAAGAAGATAAATGGAGAGACACTATTTCAAATTTGAAAATTCAAATTCGAAATTTTCTAGAAAAATTTTTGAATTAATTCGCTTCAGAAAATAAAATTTTCCTGCCAGAATTTGAAACTTTTCAAACAAATTTTGTCTAGAAAATTAAAGGCATGACCCGACCCACATCCGCGCCAACAAGCTATGGCATGTGTGTGTGGTGTTGAGTTCCAAGTAATACTTGGTCCATAACTCCCCTCCACAAAACTTGAATTCCCCTTAGGCCCATCCTAAGTGTGCGAACTTAGAGTTTATATATTCATATAAACTCTCTTTTTATTTCAATGTGGGACACCATAAATAGAACCCATATTGTTTCTTTAACTTCCAACTTCACGAAGCTAAACATGTCACCACTTGGACCCACCTCAAAAGAAGTGTGGGTCTCGCTTGAATTTAAGCTCAAAGTTAGCCCAAAATAAGCATATAAAACCAATTTTCCAACATATCTGATCTAGCTAGATCTAAACCAAAAATGATTGTTGAAATACAATTCTCTCTCTATGTCTGTCTTTTTCCTTCGGTCTCTCAATTTTTCTTTTTCTTTTTTTCTCTGTTACATACTTCTTTTTTCCTGTTTTAAAACATAGAAAATTTTAAAGTTCTAAATAAATATTTTTTGAGCTTTAGTTATAAGGGGTGAAAACTGAAAAAAAATTTCAGTTTCAATTTTTCAAATGCTTAAATGAATCATGTTTTAAAACTGTAAAATTTTACATTTTCATAACATGCTTTTACATAAAATTTTACAGTTCATAAAATATTTTCCAATTTGAGTAGTAAGGAGAAATTTTCCCCATTGTTGTTATTTTTTGTTGTTACATTTTTTCTTTTATTTCAGTTTGTCAAATTAGCAAATGTTGCTATGTTTTTTTTGCTCTAAATTCTTCATTTATTCTTCTTTTTTTTTTTTTAGCAATATTTTAGACATTTCAATTAGTCTCCAGTAATTTTCTTGGCATCCAGCGATGTTCTAAACATTCTGACGACTTTTGGTGACGTTCAGAACACAATGGTGTTAGTTTGGTGACTTCCTAGTGATATTGGACATTTTGACGAGCCTCTGATGATTGTTTGACGGAAGTCCGACAGAGATCCGACAGTGGTGAGATGTGCAACGTCCTTAAATTTAAAATATAAAAATTAAGATTTTTTGATAATAATTAAAAATATGTAGGACTAATTGATATAAGCGTTTTATTTTGAGACTAGATGAGTTTTGAACTATGAAAAAGAGGACCTGCAGGTTAATGCCCCAAAAATCATTTGGAGGTGTTGTTTGGTCTTTGTGGGCTCATTATAGAGTCCACATCAATAATTCGAACCGGTCAATATATAGAACTCTCGAATACTTTATTCCAAAAAAACTATAATAATCATATATTAATAGTCACTTGATCAGATCACATTTATGTTAACAATTAATTTTTGAAATTGTGCTTACTGTTGATATAAATGTGATTTAATCATGTAGATATTAATATCTGATTAACATAATTTTTGTAGATATAAAATACTTGACAAGTCCTACACATTGAACGGTTCAGAATGTTAACGTAAGTTTCATGGTGGGCCCACGAAGGCCCAACAATACCCTTTTTTGGGTAAGTGCCTAACAGTACTCTCCAATCCGATTTTGAATTGGAGAAAAGCCTCCTCTCCCAAATTATAATTGTGAAAATTTTATTAAAAAATTACTTATAAATATTTTTTTTCAAAAGACTAGTGAATTTTAATTCCTATTTAAACAACTTCCAAAATTATTAGAAAAACCCATAATTAGTTTAATTTATTTTTTGGAGTTTATGATTTCACATTTTATTATAGGTTATGTACACTAAGACCCCTAAATTATGAGAAATATCATTTTGACTTTCTAAACTATGAAAATGTATAAATGGACCTCATAAACTATTGAGAAGTATCATTTTGCCGTCTATATTATAAAAGCGTACAAATATCCCTAAATTATAAAAACGTACAAATGGACTTCCTAAACTATTGAGAAGTATCATTTTGCCCTCTATATTATAAAAGCGTACAAATATCCCGAAATTATAAAAATATACAAATTGGACTGTTAACGGGGATCAAAGTGAAATATGCTAATAGTTTATGAGATCTATTTATACATTTTTATAGTTTATGAAGGCAAAGTGATCCTTCTCAGTAGTTTAAGGGATTCATTTGTATGCTTTTAAAGTTTAAGGGGACAAAGTAATATTGTCTTGTTAGATGCATGGTCTCTTTTTTCGTAATTCTTCTATCCCTAGCTTTGTTCAATCTAAAAAATAAATAAATAAATAAAAATTTAAAGAGTCTTTGTGTAAATGACCATTTTATTATGTAGTAAATAATAAGTGAATTTAGAATCTTTTTTTTTTTTTTTTGGTATAAAAACTAAATACAATTTAGAAAAATATTTTTAATTTTCATATAATTTTACGTTTTTTGAGCAAAAATAATTTTTAACAATTTACAATTTGTTTGTTATTTATTTTTATTAAAAGAATTTTGAAATTGAAGCTAAACATAGGTTAAATGTAGGGATTTGTATGTCAGGGTTTTAAATATTGACCTTTTAGGTCAAGTTTGGCATATACAAAATAATTCATCTTTTTATCTTTTTTTCATCACATCACTTTTATTTTTTTAAATATTTTCATAAAAAGACAAAAAATATACTTATTTAGATCATTCCAAACAACCCTTAAAATATCACATTAGTCACTTATCAGTTTGATGCTATCCAATATTAATTAATTATGACTTACTGTACATGTTGTGATAGTGTTATTTAAAACTATGACTCCATCAGTCAAATATGCATTGAATGATGGACAACAACACTGCTTGGCACAACATCATCATTTAGGCCTCGTTTGGGAAGGCTCTGTTTTAGTTAAAAAGTCAAAAAGTCACTAAATTAGTCAAAAAGTCAACAACTCATATCAAAAAGTCAAAGATTCTTTTTTCTCTCTACTTTTTGCATATTTTTTCGTAATTAGCCAAAAAGTCATCCCAAACATACAAGTTTTTTTTAGCTACCTTTTTAACCAACTAGCCAAAAAATTACTAAATTAGCTTGTTCCCAAACGAGACCTTAGAAAGAAGATTCTGATTTGGGTTCTTCATTTTATTTATGTTTTCTTCTCTCGCTCTTTCTTTGTCTTTGTACTCATCTGGTTGAATTTGGATATTGATCATATAAATATTTATCTAGCGTGATTTACTTTCTTCTTTTTTTTTAGATTGTGATTTACTTGTTTTGAAGTAGATTTTTTATTATTATTATTTTTTAAAAAAAATTTTAAAAAATGATGCATTTAATTATTGTGACGATTGCAATGTGATAGTACTGGTGCAGAAAGTAGTTATTGGAGTGAATTGGGTACGGGAGATGGTGAAGGTGGTGGGCTAATGGTGGTGGAAGAGGTGGTGGGGGGCAGCGGAGGAGCTAGTGGTGGTGGATTCCTTATTTTGTTGTTTATTTATTTATTTTTTGTCTAAATTCAATTGGTACTTATCTTTAATTCATTTAAGAAAAACTTTTATGGGTTTAGATACTTTCAAGCTGGTGAAATTGGATGAATTCATAGTTTCATATTAACTATACTACTGTTTAATTTTAAAATTAGTTTGTTTGGACGGAAAATTTTTGAAAAGTATTTTTTGATGTTTGGTACATTAAAAAATGAAAGTGAACGGAAAACATTTTTTATAGTGAAAACGAGTTTATTTAGGTAGAAAATATTTTTTGAATTAAAATTTTACCATTCTCACCTCTACCACCACACCACTCTTACCTCCACCACTATACAATCATCACCATGGCCAGCGCCACCATTATCGTCGCCATCACAGCCACCGTCGCCCCACCACCATGTCATCATCTCCACATTCGTTCCACCATCATTATTACCAAATATAGAAATATGTGTTCTCTGAAAAATATTTTCTAGAATAAATTTTTTATAGATTATGTTTTCCATCAAAAAATATTTTTCATCCAAATAAATGGAATATTTAAAAAAATAATCGCATAGTCACTGTTTATAAAAATTGATAGATTAGTAACAAAAATTTGTGAATTGTTATTCACTTTCCATATTTTACTTTCCGTAGCCCACAAAAATCCGCAGTATGGAGGGAGATCGCTAATATAATTATGTCAATTAATTGTATCCAAAATTATTTTAAAATTTAAAAGATGACATGATTTTCGAGGCATTCAATGGAATGGTTCGTATTTTGCTTATTTTCAATGGCAAGTTTGATCATGTCAAGTGATAAGTATAATCATGTTGTGTGTTTTGTAGTAAACTGATTCATTTACTTTCCTTCAAATTCACTTAAAACCATCTCGTTTTGAATTTTATATTAAGTTCAAAAAATCATGTAAGAGGTTAATAATTTAGTAAAATAATTCAATGATATAACAACCTTCAATCAAAAATCATTGGGAGCCTAATAAATATATATATATATATATATATTTTTTTGATTGGCAAATGTTAGTTGTTAGATTAGCACCTATGGGAGAAAATCTCCCCACCCTTGGCAAAGCACATAAGTGCTTGCACTCCCTTAAGAGGAATTGAACCTATGACCTCATTGGGAGGAAGCCCTAAGGAAGGTATGGCGGCCAACTAGACTAGGCCTAGTTGGTTGCCTAATAAATATACTTATATACACATGTATGTGCATGGTCTTGAGCATTTTCCATATTTTTTAGCATACAATTATATATATACTAGTTTAAAAAGGTCACAGGTTATTATTACAGTATATTTAAATTTTATATTTTAATAAATTTTTTAAAAATTAGAATATTATTCTATAAAATTAAATAGAATAAATCATTAGATTATTTAGATATATGATAGAATTATATGTTATGATATGTATCATTTTTTGATTTGTTATATACCTAATGATATAGACTCAAATTTCTATTGCCATATCATTTTGAGTGAATTTATGAGTCTTTAATATTTCTTCAGAATTTATAATTAAAAAAAAAATTATGATGTGTAGCTTTTCTTAATAAATTTATATAAAACAAATACTAAAATAATTTTCCTATCTAAAAAAACTACTAAGATAACTAATAAAGAAGCAGAAGAAAATACATATATATACAAATGGTCAATTTTATTAATACATAAATCATACTCACATCGCAAATGACCAATTTTATTAATAAGTAATCATTAAATAAATTAACAAATTTTAATGACATGAAAAATGATGATACAACAGTTCCGATGGAGGATGAGTCAGGCTAATCCACGCTTTTAACGGGTCTACTGGCCTTGAAGTCCACGGAGCGTGCTTGCAAAAAGGTCAAAGAGGGGAGATGATCCCCCGGCGGACACTTCGACAATCGAATTAGGATAGAGTAGATTGATTGTGTAGAGAGAGAAGAGGGATGAAGAACTTAACCTTTAACATATATCGGAAGCTTCCTTATATCCTTTGCGCATCATTTCCTTATCCATTCTAGACTGTCTTGTTGGCCGAAAGTCTACATTCTAGCTCACATCGTTCATGGTGAGTCTATTTTTTTCGGCGTAAAGGGGTTATCGCATTTAATGCTACGAGAGCCTCATTAATGGCTGATATGTGAGTGTAATAACTTTGCAGAATTTTTGTCTGCCTGCATGGTTGATTCCTTACCTGACAGGTGTCTAAATGCTATTGGTCCTGGTCCATCATTGGTTTCTCAAGGTTACTGGGCTTCAATATCTAATCCGTGGGCTGGGTCTTGAGTCGTGGGCCGGACTCTCTTGTGGGCCCACCAATTCCGATGGAGGATGGGTCGAGCTGATCCACGCTTCTAATGGGTCTGCTGGCCTTGAAGTCCACGGAGCGTACCTGCAAAAAGGTTCAAGGGAGGAGATGATTCCCTGGCGGACACTTCGACGATCGAATTAGAATAGAGTAGATTGATTGTGTAGAGAGGAGAGGGGGATGAAGAACTTAACCTTTAACGTATATCGGAAGCTTCCATATATCCTTTACTTATCATTTCCTTGTCCATTCCAGACTGTCTTGTTGGCCCAAAGTCTATATTCTAGCTCGCATCATTTATGGTGAGTCTATTTTCTCCGGCTTGAAGGGGTTGTCGCATTTAATACTACGAGAGCCTCATTAATAACTGATGTATGAGTGCAATAACTTTGCAGGATTTTTGTCTGCCTGCATGGTTGATTCCCTACCCGACAGGTGTCTAAATACTATTGGTCCTGGTCCATCATTGGTTTTTCAAGATTACTGGGCTTTAATATATAGTCTGTGGGCTGGGTTCTGAATCATGGGCTGGACCCTCTTGCAGGCCCACCGGTATCAAAAAAATATAGTTCAATTAACTATTTTGTTAATAAATAAACCATTAAGTCAATTAACAGTTTTCAATGATATGAGAAATATTTTTCAATAAACAATTTTGATAATTTATTATTGCATAGGAGAATAGTTTTTTTTTCCCTAAGTACTGTGTTAAACTAAAATTTATAATAAACGATAGTTATAATTTCTAGTATTATAAAACCAATTCATATTTTAAACAAATCTTGTGAATGTATTTGTAATTTGTTAAAAAATAAAATATCTATGTTTCATAATTGACCAAAAATATTTGCATAATTACAAAAAAATTTGTTTCATAATTGACCAAACCAAGAATGTTTGTGTAATTATAAAAAAATCTACTTCATAATTGATTAAAAATATTTGCGTAATTACGAAAAAAACTTTCACTCAACATATAAGCCACCATTAATAAATTATTCAAAATAAAAGGACAAAATCAAAAAAAAAAGGAGCAAACCTCAAGCAGCTAAATAGTTCTTATATATATATATATATATATATATATAATATACACTCCAATTTGTTGTCAACAGTTTAGAGGGATAGAGATAATAAGCAAAATTATTGACATTACAATAGGACTTTGTGCTTTTATTTTCTTCATTTACAATGATAAGTTCTAAAATACTCAATATTTTCATATTATTTTTTATTTTTGTATAAAAATAGTTTTTAAAAATTCAAATACAATCTTTTGATATTTCCTAAAAAGTGGATTATCCAATTCATCTTGCTAAAGGTTCATTACCAAAAAAAATAAAAAATAAAAAACCCACCTCAACTTTCCCAAACTTTACTTTACCAATAACAAGAAAGCTAAACTCGGGTGTACCATTAACAACCATCTCGCTTGCTAGTCTTACAAAAAAGAAAAGAAAAGAAAAGAAGGCAATCAATCAAAATCAAGAAGAAAAAAAAAGGGTTGAAAACAGTGAATCAAGACGTAGATGGATCCCTATCTTTATCTCTATCCACTGTTTTTTCTTCTCCTCAAAAACAGATTTAGAAAACAATGCATCAATCAAGTAATACAGCCCCTCAACAGTATGCAATGGCACTTTTGAAAAAAAAAAAGAAAAAACCGTATGCAATGGGTTCCAATGATAAGGTTTTTACAAGAACAAATCTTGAGAACTCTCAAAATTATTCTACAATTTCCTCTGCATAATTTTAGAACAAGTGAGCTGACAACAACATTCATGGTTACAATGGTAGAGTTTTTACAAGAATAACTTCTAATCTTGAGAACTCTCAAAATTATTCTACAACTTCCTCTGAATTATAACTTTAGAACTTATGAAATGACAACAACATTCATGTCAAGGCAATCAGAGGTTACAAGAACTGTCCCCTGTCAAACACTGAAAGCCATATTTTGAAAGGAAAATATATATATCTAATTAAGACGCTACATATAGTGAGTTTAGTCGCACTTGCATGTATGTACAGGAGAACATGACACTACTGATGCAAAGTCAAAGATACAAATTACAATAAATCAACAAAATCAAAAAAAAAAAAAAAAAAAAAGGGAATATACAGAACTTGTGAGACAAAAATTTGAACCTGGATAAATTTTCATTACTGTTGCAGCCACTCTTGAATTGCAGAACGGAGAGCGTGATTGGGCACAAGGTTGCAGTGTGGAAGCTTGAGATTTGTCATAGGTGAAGTATCGTGGCCACTTTCGAGCCATCCTTTCAAAGCCTCCAACTCGTAAGTAAAGCCATCAGCTGCGACATGTGGATCTTGCATGATTTCCTGCAAGATTAAGCCAACAAAAAAATCAACTTTCTTGCCCATCACAATTCACAATGTTGATGACTCACAAAAACACATTTTTAACTTACACTTCCGAATTATTTTGTATTTTTTGAAACCTGATTTCGCTCAAAAGTATAAACAATGAGTGTTTCTCAACTTTTACAGTTATTTTTGTTTCTGAAAATACAAAACATTAAAACGATATCAAACTGACATAAGGAGTTTCCCAGAATAAAACTTCAAATTGATCGCACAGCATAGCTACAGTGTGTTAAGAGGAAGAAATATTCCACACAGAAATTCTATTAGTGGCCAAAACAATATAGATTTTTTTTTTTTGGTGTCAATTTTGGGTTTTATTTTGGGATGAGAGAATCATGGAAGGAGAATCGAGAACTCCTTAGCAGCACCAGAAAAAAAATCATTGCAATCAGTTGTCAATCATAAAGCTGGGTTATGTATGCTAAAAGAATGCTTTAGGCTTTTCAAAAATTTGGGAGAATGTAACTCCTATAGTTGAATACAAATGAAGGATGCAAACGAGCCGAACTGAGCTTTGGAGTGCTTGAGCTTAGCTCCGTGAAAATTAGCTGAGGTTGAGCTCGAGCTTGAGCTCAGCTCGTCAAGTATTTGAAAAACTTGAGCTTGCCTTGAGACAACTCAATTCTGTAAACGAGCCGAGCTTGCTCAAGCTTGAAAAAACAAGGATTATAAACAAAATATACAAAATGCTCATATTATTAATAAATTTTATTAATCAAATTAGAAATTTGCACAAGCATTTATCATAAATCGAGAGCAAAATAAATTAATAAATATATATATAATTAAAAAAATATTAATTTATATATAATTGTGTTCATGATCCTATTCGAACCAAGCATGGGTCTACTCGCGAGCTTGGCTCAATTACTAAACAATCCTAAAATTTGGTTTGAGCTCATTCATTTAATAAACAAGCCGAGCCCAAATGAGCTAGCTGCTCATAAACAGCTCGGTTGGTTTGCAACCCTAATACAAATGCTAAAAGATTTAAGATAAGAAGCAATGGACCAACCTGAAAAATGGGACAAATAAAATATGATGGAATCTGGCAATGCTCCTCAGAGCTCATCCGGAATGATGAGGGGGCTCCGCATGAAGCTCTCATTGGTTCAAGCACCCTCCACACCTCCGAGGCAAGGTCAGGCCGGTTCCTACGGTTCATGTCACAGCATCTTATTGCCAAGTGAGCCAACTGTTTGGCTTGCACAAAAGGCCAGTCCCCAGCTGTCGAATCTAGCAAGTTTTTCAAATTTCCTTTATCTAATGCATATTGCACTTCCTTAGCTATCCCCGTGGCAGATCTTCCAGTCAATAACTGCAACAATATAATTCCAAACGAGTACACATCTGACTTTGTGGTAAGCTCTCCTGTTGAGAGAAATTCCGGATCCATGTATACTAAAGTGCCCTTTGGGTTGGTTCTGCAACACAGTGTCGTGTTGGTGCTTGAGGATTCATCTTGAGCAAGAACACGACATATTCCAAAATCACTGAGTTTGCTGACAAGGTTGGCATCTATGAGAATATTAGCAGGTTTTAGATCGCCATGCACTATGCTGTGGGGATTGCAAGAATGAAGGAAGACAAGAACAGAACAAAGCTCCGCCGCAATACGGATTCGAGTTTGCCAGGTTAGGGGAGGGGTGTTGTCCTTGCAGAGAAGTCGATCTTCAAGGCTTCCATTAGGATAGTACTCGTAGACAAGAATACAAAATTCTGGGCAGGCTCCAATGAGAGTGACAAGGTTTGGATGCCTCAACTTGCTCAAAATATTGACCTAAATAAAACCAGCAGATGCCAAAAATTCAGATGGTTGTCTCTTTATCCAAAACCATACAAGAATTGATACAACTACAATGTGCAAACAAGAAGATAGAATTTATTGTAAAACGTTAGTGTGGAAGATGGGGAAATCTGTTTTCAAATTTGTGTATCCAAAACAATTTACTAGAATCCCAATATATGCTAGAGCTTTAGTATACACAACAAAATCCATCAAAATAAACATAAACAAACAAAATAAAATCCATCCCAACAACATTAACAACATAATTTAGGTTTTTCTTCTGAAGAGTGCAATGCCAGTGAATTTACAGATATGCAAGCTGTAACTAGTAACTTTTTGCCGATCAAAAAAAAACTAGTTACTTTCCATAACCTTCTGCTTGTTTTTTGGAAGCACCATGTCAAATGGTGAAACAGTGAATGAGCAAAGGCACAATCACCCATTTGAAGAGAGAAAGTAAAACCATAATTATGGGCAACAAATCTAAGGTAGCGTTTAGTTTAGTTTTAAAATCATGATTTGATAATGGAGTTGTATTTTGAGTTTGTGAATCATAATTTGAAAAGAAAAATTTGTTTGTTATGAGTTTTGAAAATAGTTTTGAATTGAATTTTGAATTTGTGAAATGAGTTTTAAAATAAGAAAAGTTGTTTGGTTATGAGTTTTGAAAATAGTTTTCAAAACTTGATTCAAAAACTTATAACTCATAACCAAACACACAACTCAAAATTCTATTAAAAATTATATTCAAATCTCATAACCAAACTCTTTTTAAAATTCAATTCAAAAAAATAATTATTGAAAAAAATAATTTTTATTTAAAAAATTCAAAATTTCCAATTTTTTTTATTTAAAATATTAATATATATATATTTTTAAAAATATTCAGTTAGTACTTTAAAATTACTTTTGATTGTATATTTGATCGGAATTTTTTTTTAATTGTTTTGTTTAAAAATATTTTTTTTTATCAAATTAATTTTTATTTAATTTTTTTTTGTTAATTTTAAATAAATGGTCAAATAATTTGTCATTTTGGTCTAAAAAAATAATTTATATATTTAAAAAATATCAAATAACAGGTGGCAATTGCACAAAAAAAAAAAAAAAACACTATTCCGGTCAACCGGCCAAACATCCTGGAGGACGTATGGACGGACGACCGGATAGACCCAAAAATTCAAAAACTCTCTAATTACCGAACATGTTTTCAAATGTGTTTTGAAACATGATTTGGAATCATATTTTTAAACTATAATCAAACATAGGGTTGGAATATGAGGGTGGAATTATGATTCCAGAATGGAACCAAACAGAGCCTAAAATTTGGATCCAACGGCTCATGCCAATTGAAAGCAAGAAAACATGGGGTGACACCCCAAAATTAAAGTCCCCTTCACTCAATTAAGATGTTGATCCAAATATGAAATAGGGCCATTTACTAATTAAACACAACCAGAAATCATAACGATCCAATTCTGGTACAGCAGAACCAAATGGTATAATATTCTGTGGGCAACAAATATTGACGACTCCGTGCAATATCAAGCCCTGCTTACACAATAACTATAACCCTCCGGCTCTGTAAATGAATGGCTTAAACAAATGATATTAACTAATATAAAGTTGACAATAAAAACCATCTTACCTCTTGTTGAAATTCTGAGGGGCCTTGCGAGCTATTAGATTTCAGCATCTTTATAGCCACTTGAGTGTGACGAAGGAGACCTTTATAAATACTTCCATAACCCCCTTCGCCAATCTTCAACGACCGATCAAAATTACAAGTTGCTTCTTCAATCTCAGAGAAGGAGAACTCAGAGAAAAACTGAGGCGTAAGTGCGTTTGAGGCCTCCTCTGCTTGTTTTTTCCTCAGCTCCTCAGATACTTCGAGCGCTTTGTCACGCTCTACCTGCAAGTCATCTCGTTCCTTCTTATACTTTTGCAACAGTTCTACAGCAGAGAACATCTTCTGTTCTAGCTCCAGTATCATCTGGTTAGAGCTTGCAATTTGGTTCTCCAGAGATGATTTATGTTCCTGGGCAATACGGAGTTCTTCCATGACTTCATCCACATGCCGCTTCATATTTTCAAGCTCTCCCTTCCCCTTGCTAGTGCTTCTTCATATTCTTTCCTTTTTCTCATTTCCTCGGCATGTAAGCTTTCTGATGTTTTAGCCTGCAAATTGGCAATTTGTACAAGATCATTTGAGGTTTTTTCAATTTTCAGTCTTGAAGTTACACTTGTAAAACACTTCTTTTGATCGAGGACCCTCTCATCTGGTTCAAATCATGTTACATGGACTCTTTAAATACCCATGATAGACACCTGACACTTGGACAAGGGTGTAGTATATATTTTCAATACTTTTCATTGGACATTTCTTGTTATGTGTTTGTATTGAACACTATCATTATATGTATTTATTGTTGTATAATTGCTATAAAATAAATAAAATGTATTTTTGACACTGTAAGTTACATATATCACCATTTAAAAATATATTAAAAACATAAAAAAATATAACCTTTTTTTGCAAAGTCTTGTACCCTTAAATTTGAGGTTGACTGGGTACGACCTCTAGATATGCACCCGTATCTGACACTTGTACCCAAGGTTCTGAAAAGCACCTGTACTCGTATCTAACCGGAACCGTGAATTTTTTTATTTTTCGCACAATTTGAAAAAAATTTACCGATACGCATATTTTTTTTCCATGATCATATTTATTGGATTTAAAATAAATATTGATCAATTTTTGTAAAATTTTAAGTATGATTCAATGTATTTCATATTTTTAAATCACTATAAACTGAGTTTTTTATATTTTATTTTAATAATTAATGACTTTATATTATTCAAAAAATCAATCACTAACTATTATATATAAGATAAACAATGACAAAAGTAAGAGAATAAATAAGAACCTAAATATATATATATATATATATTAACAAAGCTAAATAGATAATGACCACACTTATTATTATTATTATTATTATATTATTATTATTATTATTATTATATTATTTTCAAACAATATATAGATAGACACACACAAACAAAATAGTTAAGTAATCAGCTGAATAGAATAGCATAGGTCTTACAGCTTCAACAAATCAATAACATATTCTTCATCTTCCTTTTTCTCTCTCTCTATCTCTTGGTCCTCCATCTTCTCTCTTTATCTTCCCTCTTCTCTCTATCCCTCTTCTCCCATTTTCAGTTTTTTTTTTTTTTTTTTTTTTTTTTTTTTTTTTCGAAAGAAGCAGTTCGAAACCGTTACTTAATGGTGCGTAACAGGCCGTAACGGCAGCCGCTACGGCCGACACACTTGTGAATCTCAATCACACTGCAAAAGTGACCGTAACGGGTGGCGGTAACCACCACAACCGTTACGTAATGGCGTTACGTAACGGTTGCAGCTGCTTTTTAAAACCTTGCATGTACCCGAGTCTATGTAACATAGGGTTCAACAAATCATCAATCCAAACTGTCAAATAAATACCCCATCTTTTGGATGGAAGATCACAAAAAGAATAGTCCCCCTTCCCCTTGCATCACAAAAGAGCTCCATACATTATGGACTTAGATCTTTTTTGTCTCCCCATTCCAAAAGACAGTCAACCCATATGAGAGTTGAGCATGAAAATTAGGTAACATGTTGACCATTCTAATATGTAAGAGGTAGATTTCTTTCACGTAATTTCCCCTACCCAGTAGATCCATGATAATAAGTAAGAAGACAACAAATCTTCACTGTATATTCTACATCTGATACCAAATCATCACCGGGAAAAGAAAAATAAATAAACAAGTGCATAGTGACAAAAAGTTTACTCTGCGGATAGCATCAATGGCATCTTTTTCAGCTTTCCTACGCCTCTTTGACTCTTCAAAGGCCTCCCGCCTGGAATTATCTGCCTCTACCATAGCTTGTTCAAGCTGATCATAAAGTTCACAATCCATAACTCCCTCCTGCTAAAATCATGACCCATGCAGGAACTCAATAAAATTTCGAAGCCTTGTGTCACTAGATCAACTCATATTACTATATTTGAGATACAAGTTAAATGATGCTTATAATACGAAAAGTGTAGTGTACAAAGACAGACATATATGCATGCTTCAACATAATAGGTTAATACATACCAGTACACTGGGAGGGGATGAATGCCGATGATGATCCTCCTTGGGATGCATTGCATGTGACTCTGATCCAGGGTCAGCTCTCGTAGGTGAGGTCAAATCTGAACCATTAGCCATAACATCAGGAGAGGAACAAGATGAATTCAGAGAAGGACAACCCCTTGAAATGTCCTCCCAATCGTTGAAACTCCCTAATGTATTTGAACTTCTGTGAGGAGTTAACCCTCCAGGGCTAGCTGAGGAAAAAGTTGAAATTCTCATCCCATGAACGTCAGACATTGCTCTGCGATAATCTGGACCTGAACTGGTGAGCCCTTCTGTAACAGATCGTGATCTCAAGGAACTTGGTTGCCCAGTTTCATTGTTTGGACTTGCTTGCAGTGTCAGAGATGCAACCTCCATGCTAATTCCTTCTAATCTAGCCTCCCTATATAGATATGGCACATGCATTCTCAATTGTTAGAACCAAAAGATGGTTCAAGAATTATGAAAATAGTGAAAAGGGAAGAATAGTGACAGTCAGAACTCTATAAGTGTTCGCTGCTGTAATTGATTGAGGATGTCGTGACCACAAGTAGGTGATCCATAAAATGTTAAGAAGGCTTAAAAGCTTCCCCGTTAATGACATAGATATTCTTACATATCAAATATTTTCCAATAAAATAGATCCTCGTTAAAACAACAGGGTTGTAATAAATAAATAAAAATGTGTCCTACAAGGGCCTGAATATAGAAGAAACATCATGCAGGATGCAGCCAACCTCAAGTAGTTGGCACTGTTATTTGTTCAGTAGTAAGAACAAAATTGTCAAGCATACCTTGTGTGAGCAAGGTGCCCTTTACAGACAAACAAAATGCGGCAAAACAGAGGTGCTTGTAGGCGCACATAGGTGGCTTTCTTAGATTTTGTCTGCATCATCTTCCTGCAATTGTAAGGCATTAGGGTAAGCAATCTTAGCATACAAGTGCCATGCAAGTTTCCATCTAGCAAGATATGAAAGAAGTGTTAAATTTCTTCTCAAGTTTCAAAAGTGCATAAAAAAGCACAAGATACTTGATGGTTGGTCTGTATTTAATACCCACAAAAACCATAATTTGTTTATAGATCTATAGCTGACCAAGTTTGTGATTCATTTTGATCACAGGCAAAGAAGCAGATGTCCAAGTCTGTTGTTACAAGAAGAGAGAGAAAAAGGAATAATAAGAACTATGTATTTGAACCCAAATGAAATAAATTTACTCAATCTGGACCAATAAATTTAGAAGAGAACATTTCTCTACCACTTAATTGTTTTCTTTGCACTATGTGGACTTCTAAAAGGATAGCTTGTCAGGCAAGGAGTGAGGACAATTTATCTACATCACAAGAACAAAAGATTGAAATTTGGGAAGAATTATCCAGAGCCAGTCGTCAGGGCATCGTATAAATGCTTTGTTGCCAATTACAACACCAAGCAGGAGAGATGTACACAAAATTGTTCGTTAAGAAGACGATGATGAACAAGTTAATGTAAAAGGTTTTTATAAGGTTGTTACCTTGAATAATGTTTATCTGCAGCTGCTCCCATAACAAGCATCTTGATACTATGTTGAGATATCAATTCCACAATCCCCTTCTCGATAGAGTCCTTTATAGTGTGTACTATGTCTGTAGAAACCTATATAAGAAGAATGCCAAATAGATAAGAAAGTTCAGTGTGTGCACTGATTCGTTAATACAAAGGAAGTCCTAACTTTTAGTATCAAACTAGTAGCAAGGAGCTATTTGCAAACATAAACCTAAACCATTGTAATGGGCTCTTATGCTATATATTGCAAAAACATTTTATAGAATTTTCTCATATGGTTTTTGGTAAAACTAACATCAACTCATTCTGCTGCATGACATCAAGAGTCATGAAATCAATATAATTATAAATACTAACAATAAAATTTACATGCAGTGAAAGAACTAGAAGCAGAGATAATACCCCTGCTCGCTCACAAATCATGCTGTATTCACGTAGAAGCTTGTTCATATCTTGCTTCTCAGTTTCTCGGTATGCCTTGACTTGATGTTCCTCCAGTTGGCTTACTGGAAATTTTGTACCCACTAAAACCAAAAGAAATCAAAAATAGAATACATAAACATGCATGTTTAAGTAATCAACAAAAACCTTCTTTACACTTCATCCAATAAAACCCGTGTCAAGAATCACTGAGAACTGCACATCAGAAGCAATATAACTGAAGTGCTGGAAGGGGGAAAGAGCAAATGGGGAGGGGGGAGAGGGGGCAGAGGAAATTTTTACTAGAAGAAAACAAGAAACAACTAAAATGAATACAACTCTCCCCGCTTGTTTATGAAACGGGTATAATAAAAATGTATTAAGATTAAGGGGACAAAAACCACATAAAGGTTACTCCAACTAATTGTACTCATTTTAATTAGTGAAAACAAACCAACTTGCATTAGCCAATCACAGAAGTTTAGACAACCTAGTAACTAACATAGGCCAAGAAAAAAGAAAATGTTTTCAAAGATATTCACTTTCATTTATCAAAGAACAAAAATAAATTCCACTGTCAACCAATCCAACCCTCACAGCACCGTGGAAAATAGGATTGGAGCTGAGTAGTGGCCTTTAAACGATTATATTATTCTCAAAAAACTAAAGGATCATGAGTTATGCGTCACCCAATAAAGATCTTTTTCTTTTTTTCTCACCAAAAAGAAAAACTAATATATTTATATATGAATATAGAAGCTTCCAAGCGCTGTACAAGCTTTGCTAAATTTTCAAACTAACAAACTCTACTAGAATAAGGTTTTGAGAACAGATATGATTTCTCATATGACTTTGGATTGAAAGCAAGCGAACAAATGCATATTTATTCTTGTTAAGACATTTTCATGTGTATGTAAAGTCAGAAAAGAATGATCTCGCATAAAATATGCTTTACATAATAGTTTGCATTAATATTTGATAAACCTACAAACAATTTTAATGTATACGCAAGTCAATACAGGAACAAGATCGAAACATTGGGCAGCAAAAGAACAAAATTAAGCATGACTTTAGATTGTACTATATGTTAATTTGATTTTTATCCACAAAGTAACCAAGAGGCAATACTATATCAAGTTTGGATCATAGATTCGATTCAAGAAAACCAGGTCAACAAATATGATCTTTGCACAATATCAGTATAACACAAAATAGCAATTCTATAGAAATTCAACAAGCAACATATATATGGAGAGCGTGCAGCAAGAAATTACTTAAGGGTATCCACTGTGCCGGTTCATGAACATGAAGGAGGCATATCTTCCTTCCTCCTGAGTTGTGCAATGCCCATAACACAGTTGATTTGTTCTCTTTCAATTCCTTTCCCACCGCTACGTACATCTTATCTTGTACGGCAACTTGCACCGGTGGTTCCTCAACGATTTCATGCCTAGTTGCCATCATTCTAGGGATTTCAATTTGAGGGTTTCTTGTTGGATTGGTCTGTTGTGGCATCACATCAAGCATAGGACTCACCACAGCCATGGAAAATCATTGAAACCCTCCCTATATCAATCTCCAATTCTCTCTGTAAAACCTCTTTTTCTGTATATTTCACTCAAACATCAAAACCCCCAACTTCTCTGAAAATTTCAACATATAAAACTTCAAATTCACAGCTGAGATAAACTCTACCCCACCATCTAAACAAGATTCTAATCTTAACAACAAAAATCCCCAAAAATTCTCTGAAAATTTCAACAAGGTAAACTTTAGATTCACAGCTGAATCTCTCTCTCTCACACACACACACACAGAGAAATCACTCTAAAGCATCAACACAAATGAATCAAACCAACTCCTTCCCTCTTTCTCTCTCTAAAAATGAAATTTTCACGAGAAAACACTTGCCCATATAGAAGACACTCTCGATGAAAACAACCAAAGCTGAGAGAAGTCTCTATAGCAATGATTATCCTCAAAAGGGTTTGCTTTTCTCGATGATATATATGGATATACCACCTCAAACTAATCAAACCACCTCGTCTTCTCTCTCTCTCTCTCTCTCTCTCTCTCTCAAAAATCACAAAAAAAAATTGTGAAGATTCAAAGAGAAATTCGATGATTCAAAATTCTGGGGATCGAATAGAATCGTCAATGGGGATTGAAATCGAAGAGAACAAACGAATAACCAACCAAACCAATGACAAGTCTCTATTTAGCAAATGATTATACGTAAAAGGAGTTGCTCGTCTTGGTAAGACACATAAGACTACTATATACTACACGAGAAGATTGCTATATATATTATTATTATTATTATACATACAGATTAATGTGAATTTGCATAAACAATTCCAAATCCATGGATGGCGTGGTCACCCCCTCTCTCTCTCTCTCCACTTTCTCTCTCTGGGATTGATTGCTCAACTTCCTTGAAGACGAAGCTTCTCAGCAGCAAAGATTCCACTGAACTTCTAGACAGAATTATCAAAAAGAAAATTAAAAAAAAAAATTAATTGGATAAAAAATAAATATATCATGAAATTTACTTAAAATATAAATTATTTTTTAAAATTTTTAATTTTATAATAAATGATAATTTTTATTAATAAATTATCAAATTAATTAATAATTTTTAATAATATCATAACTTTATTTCAATTAATAATTTAAATAATTGAACAGTTATAAATTTTATTTTTTTAATTAATTTTATTAAATAAGAAAATTGTAATAACAGAGTATTTGTAATTTTTCAAATTATAAGAGACAATTCGTATTTAGGCTAAGTTTGGCATACACAAAATAATCCATCTTTTTATCTTTTTTTCATCACATCACCTCTCTACTTTTCTGCACATCTTTTCATAAAAAGATAAAAAGTGCACTTATTTAAGTCATCCCAAACAAGTAAAATCTTAAGAAATGTATTGGTTAATTATTCAAGTTGATTATTTTTCAGTTTCAGTAATTTCAATTTTATTTTTTTACTTTTGATGGATCAAAGTGAGATTTTAAAAAGTATAATGACAAATTGGTATTTTGAGAAGTTGGTAAAAAATTAATTTTTTAACTTTTTTGGCTTTTTTGCTAAAAAAATTGACTTTTTTTTTGTGGCTTTTTTGTGTAAAAAAAAATTAAAAAGTCAAAAAATTAACTTTTTACTGTATTCCCAAATTGTCCAAAAGTGATATTTTAATAAAAATATAAAAATTCTACTGAGACAAGAAAAAATTACGTATTAATTGTTTGGGATGTCCTAAGGGGTGGTTTGGGATGATTTAAATAAGTGTACTTTTTAACTTTTTACGAAAAATGTGCAGAAAAGTAAAGAGATGATGTGATGAAAAAAAGATAAAAAGATAAAAAGTGTATACTTATTAGTACACCCCAAACAAGGAAATAAGTGCACTTTTTATCTTTTTGGACTAAAAATATGAGGGAAAAAATATGAATGTTTGAGTTAACTTTTTGACTTTTTATAAAAAAAATATGTATTAAAAAATTATTTAAAAAAATGTATAAGAGAAGTTGTTGATAGCCCGTACTGTATGTATAAGAGAAGTTATTGATAGCCCGTACTGCAGTCTGGCATAGCAGTGGCAGATTAGGAGATAAGAAATTATTGCCTACTTTTCGGGCTTAAATTGGCGGTGTTGTCCGGCTCTTGAGGGCCCACCATGGGTCACGTTTTACTAATCGGAACCGTTGAATATGTAGAACTCGTCGAGTACTATATACTTATAAAAAACCATGGTGATCGGATATCGATAGTTATCTGATCGTGTTAGTTTTTTGTCAACCGTTAACTATAACACCATCCATTTTTTATACAAAAATAATTTGATCATATAGTTAGCGATATCCGATTAACGTGATTTTTTGTAGGCATATAGTACTCGACGAGTTCTACACATTGAAAGGTTCAGATTATCAAAAATAGATTTGTGATGGCCTCCACTGGCCCAATATTACCCTCCAATTTAATGAATAGATATACCTAATTTTTTTTTACCCATTGACAGCCCAATAAAGTGCCTGCCATCACGGGTACCACAAGTCACGTCTTTGTATGGTAATATTGTGTAAATTAATATTTTTATATTTTTAATTAGTGAATAGTGGTAATTTTTTTTATTTTTATTTTTTTTGTAATTTTTTAACTTTTTGGATTTTTCATGAGTTCCCAAACTTGGCCTTAGCTCATATAAAAAAGTTGTATTCAGATCCATTTGGCTAGTGGTTATTTTAACTAAAGATTATTATCTTAAGGTCTCGTTTGGGAATAGATTATTTTAATAATTTTTTGATTTTTTACAAAAAATATACAGAAAAGTAAAAAAAGTGATGTGATAACTTATAATATTTTTTGGCTAAAATATGTAGGCTCCTTTTGGAAAGTGGGTCATAAGCCACTTCCCAGATTATAACACACTTCATTTTTCATAAAAAAACTGCTTATAAGCAACTTTTAACAAAAAAGTTGATTATAACCATCTTCCCAAAATAGCCCGTAATCTCCAAATGATTAGTTAAACTTTTTAACTTTTTATGAAATATTTATAAAAGAATAAATAGAAGAATGGACTTTTTATAGTATTTTATTTTTTATTTTTTATTTTTATTTTTTATTTTTTGACTATTTTACTCTACTGTTAACTATCTGAAAAAATAAAAAGATCATTAAAAAAAAATCAAAATTTTCATCTCACTCACTCTGCAAAGCTAAAGATGCATCACCACACACACTACTTATTGTACATTTTTTTTAAAAAAATTAAAAAGTTATTATCAAATATGTTTAGGGACGTTTTGGTAACATATTAAAAAGTTAATTTTTTGATTTTTTTAGTTATATCACCTCTTTATTTTTTTTTTACACAAAAACTTAAAAAGTTTATTTTTTACCAACTTTCTAAAACACCACTTAATTTTTTTAATTCATATTTTAATTAAAAAGTCACTTCTCAAATAAACCAGAATGATAATATTATTACTAAACATAAAATATAAAAATTTAATTGTCACAATTAAAAGTAAAATGATCAAAGTGATATTACAGTAAAAATACAAATGCGCTAAGTAAAATTAACCTTAAATTAAAGAGTAAATTATGAAAATAATCTCTATAATTTAAACGATGTGTCAATTTGGTCCTTATTATTTTAATTTGATCGATTTTGTCTCTTAATTTAATGAATTGTATTATATTGGTCCAATAAATAACGGTTGTTAGGTTTGGTAGGCGGAAAGTTGTCACGTGTTCGACTGATGTGTCAATTTGGTCCTTATAATTTACACGATATGTTAATTTGGTCCCTGTTTTAATTTGCTCAATTTTGACAGGAACTAAATTGACACATCGTGTAAATTATAATGACCAAATTGACACATCTCTTATTTTCCATCTACCAAACCTAACGACCGTTATTTATTAGATTAATATAACACAATCTATTAAATTAAGTGACAAAATCAAATAAATTAAAACAATAAAGACCAAACTGATATATTTATACAATTTACCCTAAATTAAAACTTACCAATCCTGTAGCCAAAAAAAAATACTATTTAACAATTTTTCTCAAAATTTATGTGATCCAAATTTATCTGTTAAACATGACATGTGATGAGAATTCCTATCTTTTAGAAATTGACTAGTAAACGCCCACGTGTACTCTAAACAAATTTTCTCATGAATGTTACTGTTAGCAATTGGCTAGACCAGCCCTGCAAGAATAATAGTCTAGATAAACCTGTAAATCAAACAATTTCCAATGAGCTACCTATAATTTTTTAAATTTTATTTAGGAAGTATGCGTATCATATATAATATAAGGAAAATATTTGAGATCTTTTTTTGGAGAGATTTTCACTATTCTCATAGTGATATGGATTAATAATGTGTTTATATTATTATTTTTTTTTCTCTTTCTTACTTTGACCAATCACAAGTGAGTAGGGTTGTGGGAGTGATGTTTTGGCGGGTCTGAATCATTACTATATAGTATAATTCGTATTTATAATTTATTAAGAAAAGTATTTTAAATAAATTAAAAAATAATTATTATTTAAAAATTGAAGAATGTTTGTTTTTAATTTCTGTTTTTTCGTTATCAATTTACGTCTTGCTAATGACAGCCCATCCCTAAAATCTGTCAATAACAATCACAAATGTCAAAAAAATTATAATTTGAATATATTTTTCCCACATTTCAAAATGCTTCTACATATTTTTATATATTTTTTTACACGTTCCAACACTAATAACTCCATTAAGGACAATTTTTAACATTATTTTAAATAGATACATAACACGTGGGAATGCATGAAAACAACATCCTCCTGTACAACCCGATAAGGGCATATACCAAGCATCTTTCATTCATTCGGATTGTTCATATGGTAAGATTTGTCAAATAAATAATTTTTATAAAAAAATTAAATTAATTAGACATCTATAATTACATAATAAATTATATTTATTTATTGTTTAAATAAATAATTAATATAATTTTAATATTTTTTAAAAAACAATTAAGACTTGATCATAAAACCACGGATATCTGATTAATTTAATTTTTTTATGAATATAATACTCAACAAACTATATAATATGAACAATTTAAATTATCAAAATAATTTAAAATTTAAAAAAAAAAAAAAAAAACTAGAGATGTCACAGCACAACAGCAATCCCAATCCTATGGAGCCAACTTCAAGTAAAATATTAGTACAAAAATCGTTCATCAACACAATCAAATTAATATCTCTAATTTTATAATAAGATTACATTTATTTTTTTAAAAATTAAATAGTTAAAATAATTTTGATAATTTTTTTTTAAATAATTAAAATCTAATTATAAAATTATAAATATTCAATTATTTTAATTTTTTTTATGAATAATATGTTTTTGTTGTACAAAAATCTTTGATCAAACATTGTCCACGATGATGAATAAGAATGGCAACGGGCCGGGCTGGGGGCCGGGGATTACGCTTCCTATCCCCAAAGGTACAAAATTCTCCGTTCCCGCCCTTGATCCCCGTCCCCTCCCCTTAATGGGATCGGGTTTTCCCGACCCCGAAAAATCCCTGACCCCTTTTTTTTTTTTTTTTTTTTTAGATTTTGTATATCTCATTTTATTTTTTATTTTTTTTGAGGTAAATAAAAATAATATATATAAAAGCATAATGTGTCTAACACATAATATTAGCTAAGTTAACTTCTAAAATCAGTGGGCATCTCTCAAAGATATTTCATGAGTCCATCCCCTCAAAATAATCTATGCAACATAATATCTCAAATGTCTAACTCAAAAAAAAAAAATAAATAAATAAAATAGTACCATTAGTCTATTACTACCACATTCACTCAATACAACAAATTTTTTTTTAAAAAAAAATTTAGTAAATTTATTATATTCTCAAAACCCAAAACAACCAAAATACATAAATCAGTACATTTTTTTGCATAGGCATCAATATATAGATCACGGACGGCTCAAATGTACATAGATCAATACATAGATCATGAAGAGCTTAAAATAAATAGATCAATACATAGATCATGGACTGCTCAAACAACTAGTACATTTTTTTAAAAAAATTTAGTAAATTTATTATCTTTTCTCAAAATACATAGATCCGAGAGAGAGAGAAAAGCACATACCGCTGGGAGAAGGGAGAGCCAGTAAGAGAGAAGGGAGACATTGGTGAGATAGAGGGCCATAACCGTAAGAGAGAATGAGAGCCGGTGCGGGAAAAGGAAGATACCGGTGAAGGAGAAGGAAGAGGCTGATGAAGGAGAAGGGAGATGTCGGTGAGGGAGGAGCAACGTCGACAGTGAGGGAGGAGCGAGCGACGACGGCGACCAAACATAGAGGAGAGAAGAGAGAGAGAATGCAATGTGAACCTGTGAACCTAAATCTCTCAAATGAGTCAATAAGCCCGAGAGAGAGACACACACACATACACACACATATATATAGAGGTATAATAGTAATTTTAGTTTGGGACAAAACAAAGACGGGGCGGAGGCACCTATTACTGTCCTCGACTTGAAAATTGTCGAAGATTCATTTTCGAATACCATCCTTGGCCTATCAGGAATATTTTTCGAGAAAAATCCATTCTAATTGAGGTTAGGAGGTGAAATTCCATCTAGTCAGGTTCAAATTATCATCTCTAATGATGAAGAAAAACAAAACAAGACTTTAGTTAAGTGGTCCCAACTTACCAAGGAATATTCTCTTGACCACATTTGATTCCCCATATCTCTTTATATATAAAACTCGTTCCTTAAGCGTTACTCAGATATATATAATTAACAAAAATGTAATCACTCTAACTAATAACAAATAATTGAACTAAAGAAGTGAATGGACTTGTTCAAAGTATATAAATTACTTGCTATCAATAAAATAAAAAAGGACAGAATTCTCATAATTTGAGTTTTAAGTTATATTTTAAGTTTTGAGTTTTTTAAATAAGTTTTGAATTTTTTTTTTTTTTTTTAGTTATGAGTTTTGAAAAGAGTTTTGAGTTTTGAAATCTATTTTGAAATTGTTTTGGATTTATTTTTTAAATATTTAAAATTTTTGTTATTTTTATTTTTTTAGGATTAATATTTTTATTGTAAATATATATATATATATATATATATTAATGTACGCTGTATTTAGTGGGCCATTTTCTTTTAAATATTTTTTAAAATGTTAATTTTTTTTTTAAAAAAAATATTTTTTTATAATTATTTTTTATTTTAAATATATAATTTTTTTTTATTTTAAATATTTTTATTTTTTAATTTTTTTAAAAATATTATTTAAAATTAAAAATATTAGATCGCACATATATATTTAAATCGTAATGAATTATTTGGCTTATACTTAAATAAATAACAATTTTTTTTCTCGAAAATTTAAAAATTAAAAAATATTTTTTCTTCAAAAAAAAATTTAAAATAATAATTTTGAAGAACAAAATCAAAAAAAAATAATTTTTGAAAAAAAATAAAAAATAAATAGAGTTCAGTTATAAGTATTGAAAAGAATTATAGAATTGTGTTTTAAAAATTTTATTTCATGATAAATTTTACAAAGGGTTTTGAAAATTTTTTTTATCCACGTGATGATTCTAATTCTTAACTAAACGGTACCAAGGCAATTTTAATATAAGACTTTATAGTTAAGTAGGCCCAACTTGCCAAGGAATATTCTGTTGCCCACATTTGATTCCCTATCTCTCTTTATCAGAAAATATTATAAGGCCTAAATGTTTTTGAGTTATGTTAGGGATTCCAAATATTTTATCAAATCTCTCTTATGTGAATTTGTGTGAATCCCATCCCATGTAAGAGGTTTGATAAAATATTTGAAATACATAGCATTTCTCAAATTTTTTACCAAATAAATGAGCACATGTTTCACATAGGTGGGGTTCATACTTTTGAGACTCCACAGCCGTGAAACATTTTGTTATTCATTTGGTAAAAATTTTGATATCCCTAATTTGATATATATAATTAATAAAAATGTTAATCACTCTAACTAATAACAAAATTGAAAGTGAACGGGCTTTTTCAAAGTATTTAAATTACTTATTATCAATAAAATAAAAAAGGACAGAATTCTCACCAATTCATTAATGTGGTTTTGGACGGATTAGTCCGGTCAACTTAACAAATTATGGGTCATGTTTAATAATTTATTTTGTTCATTCTTTATATTTGACATGTAAATGATTTATGAAAAACATTAAATTGATTTAATAAATTTTGTCATGTGATTTTGTTATATTTATTTTTATTAAAAAAAAAAGAATGAGTTTGAAGTAGGCTGTTCATTCAAATCAATTTGATACCAAAAATTAAACGAAATAAATTATTGAAACGAGACCCATAACCGGTTCAATGAACCTAATTGAACCATTAAATCTAGTTCACAATCTAGAGAGATACAGTTCCATAATAAAATATATTGGTGGTTATATTTGGTTTAGTTTTCTAAAATTATTTTCAATTTTTTTTAAAAAAAATTAGAAACAATCAGAAAGATTTTATAGTTTTGTATTTTAAAAAATGAGTATTTAGTTTAAGGTCAAGGTCTCGAATATTAACATTTTATAAGATAAAATGACATATAATATTTTCACATATATTATTTTTATAGTAATTGGGATTCCTTAACATTTTACAGAGAAATTTTAACTCGTCATAGAAAAATTTGTTAATATTATTGAGGAACCATAATTAATAATAAAAAAAATATATTGGACCTTTCTTACTACCAAAAATTGGAGAGAAATGTTTGACAAATTTTTTATTTTTAAAAATTATTTATGTCCTCCCAAAAGATAAAACTATAATGATAAATATTTTTTATTTTTCACCAAATTATTTTTTATTTTTTATAATATTTTTTTTCTGAAGACTAATTATGGAAATCAAACCAAATAGATCATTTGAAAAATGTAATATGTGACATAGTTGAAAATTAAAATTGAATAAATTTAACAATTAATATTATTTTTTTAAAGGGTTAAATTCATTTTACTCCATTGTGGTTTGGGGCTATAGCACTTAAACCTCCTATCATTTAAATGTAGCCAGAAAGCCCCCACGTGGTTTGGACTAAAGTGCTACCGTAATTTTTCTATCAAAACTAATGTAAGGTGTATTACACACTATTTTTTATAGTGGATTTTGTTTTCGAAAAAAATAGAATGAAATTAATACAACAAAAGGATAGTTTTACCCTCATTTTTTCCAAACCTAAAATTAGATTAATATGTTAATTAAATTAAATTATAATTAAGAATGGGAGTTTTTTTGATAAATTCTCTTTCTAAGAGTTTTATTCCATCTAATTCATATTATTATTCCATTAGGTCTTATTTGAGGTAAGAAGACCAAAACACTCTCAATCTCTCTGCCCCATTAATGTTGATATTTAATGGTGATTGTCATTATGTTTTAGTAGTTCTCATAACCATTCATATTCCCCATATCTTCACTAAAAACAATATATTAACTACACACCACTATTTAATATTGATATATATTGCACACACAAAATTAAACATGGTTCTTTATTGATTGTCATTATGTTTTGGTAGTTCCTATGCATCCAAATGCTGACTGTACGTAATGACGTAAATGTTCACATTACATGATGTGGATGCGAATGTCACTTCAGATGATGTTGTGATAAAGATGATGTTATGGTTCACATCAGCATTGCATCAAATTACACAACCACAAGCCTCAACTTTCATTTGAATATAAATATGACTGTACGTAATGATGTGAATGTTCACATTAGATGACGTGAATGTGAATGTTCACATCAGATGACGTTATGACAAAGGTGATGTTAAGGTTCACATCAGCATTGCATCAAATTACACAACCACAAGTCTCAACTTTCATTTGAATATAAACATGACGTGTGAATGTTCATATCATATGACGTTGTGATAAAAGTGATGTTAAGATTCACATCAGCATTGCATCAAATTACACAATCACAAGCCTTAACTTTCATTAAATATAAACATGACGTGAATATTCATAATAAAAAGGGGGCAATTACATGATGTGTTGTCAATTACATGATGTTGATATTTAATATTGATTGTCATTACCAATAGCAATCACAATCACAATCACAAAAAGGGGAAAAATAACATATTATTACTGCTTAAAAATAAGAATGTTCACATTGTGAACATTTACATCACTATATTAGATGAGAGAGAATTTTTCGGAAAAGTGTTGTGAACGTTCACATCAAATGAAAGAGAATTCTCAGGACGTTGAAGCCATTAAAGAACTTTTCGAAAAGGTGTCCATTTTACAAGATTATCAAATTTTTTTAATAAGTTTGATGAAAAGAGAGCTTTTTTGGTTTAGGATTTAAGGACATTAAATATCAACATTAAAGTTTGATGAAAATGGAGCTTTTTTGATTTAGGGTTTAGAGATATTAAATATCAATATTAAATATCAACATTAAATATAAGGGTATAAGAGTTTAAGAAAATAGTGTAAATCAAGAAAAAAAACTTTATGGAATAAAAGTATACATATATGGGACTAAGTGGGTTAAAAGATTCTTTCATGGACTTCTTGGGTTAGAACACTTCTAAATGAGATTTTTATTTATCTAAAATATAAAATAAACAATCATAGAATTAATCTAAAATATAATTAAATTAAAATTAGATCAACATGCTAGAAATTATAATAAATAATTAAGAATTTAGGATTAATTATGATCTAAAATATAATTAAATTAAAATGGAAATAAAAATAAATTTACAATTAATTGTGATTTAATTGAATAAATACTATAAATTACAAATTATGTGTATGAGAGATGAGAAAGAAAGATAATAACAAAAAATATAGAGTTGGAAGGTATAATCATTTCACATTAATAATTAACGGTGTTAACGGTTCCATTTTAGTCAAAATCTCATGAAAAAATATGGTTATTTTTAAAAGACATGAAGGTAAAATGCTATCAACAATCAAGTCATACCACATGGAGGTAAAATACATTTTGCCATTTTCTAAATAATAAAAATCATAATTTTTCTAGTGTTATAATGAACTTATTTATAAAAAGACGTACAGATAAGTAGAGAAAGTAGTGTGATAATTTGTATTGACTTTTTTTTTTTGGTTTGGTTGTTGCTATTTTAACCCTTTCATAACAAGCCTTTATTATAAGTTAAAAATTGATAATCATATAGTAGAAACCAAATACACTCATACCCCACCTCCTAGATAATCAAAAACACTAAATTATCAAAAATGATTGAGGCCCCAAATTTGGGAATTCCCAGGACTCCTAAAATGATCTGGACCACTCATGTATTTGTTTTTTTTTGTTTTTCCTATCTCTTTCACATGAGTAATTCAAATCATTTTGAGATTATGAAAATTTTTAAAATTAAAAATCTCAATCATTGTTGTTAAATTATAAACAACTTATTTCTACACCACACATCCCAATATTAATGGATTGACATAATTTTCAGTGTATTCAGAAAGTAGGTTAATTAGTCAATTAGTCAAAAAGTTACTAAATTAGCCAAAAAGCCAACAACTCATACCAAAAAGTCAGATTCTCTTTTCTCTACTTTTTGCACATCTTTTCGTAATTAGCCAAAAAGTCATCCCAAATATACAAGTTTTTTTTACCTATCTTTTTAGCCAAATAGTCAAAAAGTTACTAAATTAGCCTGTTCCCAAACGAGGCCTAAGTCTGGATTTCAAATTTAATTAAATTATAAACAACTTATTTCTATACCAACCATCCCAATATTAATGGATTGACACAATTCTCAGCGTGTCAAGAAAGTTGGTTTGGTTGGGTTGGTTTGGGATGTTCTAAAAAAATGTATTTTTTGATTTATTGATTTATATGGGTTGAGTTTAATGTGATATGTTAGAGAGGTGATGTGATTTAAATAAGATGATGTAACTTAAATAGGATAGTAACTTTTTAATTTTTTGTATTATTTAAATTATGCCAGACTTGACCTAAGGGGGTTGGGGGAAAAATACTTCGGGTCCTCATTTTGGGAAATTTGACGCCGGTCATTTTGGTGCTAACTGCTAAGTGCACTTGGCTGTTAAAAACAACAGAATACAAAACAAGTAATACATTGTGAGTCCTTTTTAGGATTTAAATAATACTTTTGGATAAATTAATAAATCCATTTATTGAGATTTTATTTAAAATATAAATTATTTTTTAGACAATTCTTAAGTGTGTAAGTGCATATCATATGAAATTTTTAAAAAGTAATTTTTTATTATGAAATTTGAGCTCAACAATATTTTTATTTGTATTAAAATCACTTCTCTGTAAAAAAAAATTTAAAAGCAAACCAATGTTAAAACAAAAACACAGAAACAATGACACTTCAATTATGCAATCACACCCGTCGGTGTTTGTGTCACATAATTTTTTTATAAAATATCATAGAACATAATAATTGATAAAGGGAAATGCCTCGTAGCTCGAATGCTACGAGGCTCGAAATGGCTCGAATGGAGAGAAGAGGGAGAGAAGAGAGGAAACAGAGGAGGAAGGGAGGAAGAAAGAGAGGAAGGGAGGAAGGAAGTCCTCCTCGTCGCAGCCCAGCCCCGCCGTGGGTCGTTCGCCCGGCGTCCTCGTCAGACCGTCGATCGTCGCAGGGAGGGCTCGTCGTGGGAGGGAGACAGCCTCCGATCGTCTCGCCGCCCGTCGGTCGTCGGCCCAGCAGAGCTCGTCGCAGCCTCCGTCGCCGAGATGCCGAGCTCGTCGCAGCCCCGCCGAGATCGCCGAGCTCGTCGCAACCCCTCCGTCTTCTTCTTCCTCCGTCTTCTTCCTCCATTTTTTAGGGGGCCCTCCAGTCCCCTCACCCTCCCCTCCCCCTCCCCCTCCCCCTCCCTTTCTTCTTCTCCCTTCTTCTTCTTCTTCGTTCTGCAAAACGAAGCCAAAACCAGAAAAGGAAAAAAAAAAAAAAAAAAAAAAAAAAATTTGGAGACCCAAAACGAGCCACATTTCGAGCCAGTGATTCGAGCTACCAATCACTGCCGATTGATAAATTATACATCTTGTGGTAGTGAAAATTATATATCTCACCCCTTTAATTTTTTATTCGCATAACTAATGACATTTTTTTATTAATAAATTATTAAATCAATAAATAATTTTATATATATATTTCAATTAATAATTTCATAATTTTATTGTTATATAAGAAACTAATAAAGAATTTCACCTTTTTTATATTAATTTTTTTAAATTTATTTTTTTATAAATGGGGTATTTATAATTTATAGAACCACAAGAAATAATTCATATTCTAAGGGCTTGTTTGGCAATGATTTTTTAGTTAGTTTTTTGACTTTTTTGACTTTTTTAGCCTAGAACTTTTTTAGTTGTTTGGTATTCTTGATTGGTTTTTTGACTTTTTAGCCTTGGAATGATAGATTTTTTTTTGTCTTTTTGTGATTTTTGTGATTTTTGTGATTTTTTGACTTTTTTTTGTTATTTTGTGATTTTTTAACCTAATGAGTTTACCAAACGACCCCTGAACAAATCTATTATTTCAAATCCTGAAAAAAGACTCACAGTGGATTTATTTGTTTTGTATTTTTTTTTTTTTAACAACCAAGTGAACTTAACTAGTATTCACGTGGCAATAGTTGTCGGCGCTGATGGCGGCCTTGACCGTTGATCTTTGGGGGCACGATGCTTTGAGTTTCTTCCAAACAAAAAATAAATAAATAATAAATTAAAATTAAAAAATATATGAGTTTCTCTATATATATATTTATACATTCTAATACTTTGTTAATAATTAAAATTGTGTTTTGATTATGGATTTAGAAAGGAAAAAAAAACTATATTTGATTCGTATTTGTTTTATATTTTTCCAGTCTCTTTTTAAGTCCTTACCTAAATTCATATCCAAATACTGTGTAAATAATTTGTTTTTAAAAAATGTTACTATATCACTTCAATTATAATAAACTTATAAATTTTGTGGCGTGATATGCCATTTTGTGATAAAAATTACCAAATAGCGTATACTATAAAGTAAATATTACAAACTATTGTAATTTTATTATGAACGTTCTGATTATATTATTAATGTTGTTGTATAGAAAAATGATTTATAAATAAAAAATTTATACATAAAGTCTTATAATAATGATGTGATAGTGACATTTTAAAAATTGTGAGTTAATGGGACTTTTGTTTGAAATGTATGAGCATACATATGTTACCTAATTCGGTATCAATTTTTTATTTGTGTATTATCACTATGTTATATAAATATTACGAACTTTTTACGGTGATAAATATTACAAATTGTTTTGGTGAGCAAAGATTAAAACATGTGATATTTATTATAGAATATCATAATTATGTTACGTATGTTGTGATAAGATACATACAAATTACAATATACTATAATAGCTCTGAAGAAAAGAAAAAATTCAAAATTTGTTGTAAACTTCTAGGAAAATTACAATTTTTTTTCTTGAGCGTCAAGAACTAGCCGATTGGAACATGATTGGTTGGAAAATTAATTAATTATAATTTAATATTAGTTTCAACCATTATCTTTTGCCAATGCTTCTTACTAAATTGGACGGATTCAAAGATTCTTATGTACGTTAATAACCTGAATTAACAAATGCTCAATTGAAATGATCCAATTCAATACCGCGTTTGGATGCATGAATTTCCAGGATTAATTACACCCAGATCCCTTAACTCTTAACGAATATGACTTTATTCTCCTTATCTATGAACTCGTATATTTTGATAATTTCAACTATAAAATATATTACTTTCATCACTTTTTACTTCTCTGAAAGGATTAAATTATAAATAAAAAATTATTTATAAAAAAAATAAAGCATAATTTTATAAAATAATAAAAAAGTGTTTATTTATGAAAAAGTAACTAAAATAAAAATACTAAAAAAACATAATTTCAAAATCAAACCAAACAAAGTGTTTATTTATGTTTGGTTTGGTTTTTAGAATTAATTTTCTTAAAAAAAAAATTATAAACTAATTTAGTGAAAAAATAATAAATGAAAGGCATTTATCATTTTCATAATATTTTACATTTTTTAGAGTGAAAAATAATTTTTTACTGTTTATTTTTGTCAAAAAATATTTTATTATTTCAAAAGAAATTTAAAAATTGATTATGGAATTGAAACCAAACAATTTTTTTTCTTTGTGTCTTGATTTCTTTTTCTCAAAGCATTTTTCTAAATGGGAATGGCACCCCCTTCATATCCCTTCATATTTTATTTTATGAAAATGGTTGAGGGCCCGAAATTAGGGACTCGAATGTGGCTCAAAACCCAAACGACGTCGTTTTAGGTTTTTTTTTTTTTCTCGGCAGTGATTGGTAGCTCGAATCACTGGCTCGAAATGTGGCTCGAGACCCAAAACGACGTCGTTTTGGGTCTCCAATTTTTTTTTTTTTTTTTTTTTTTTTCTTTTCTTTTCTGGTTTTGGCTTCGTTTTGCAGAACGAAGAAGAAGAAGAAGGGAGAAGAAGAGAAGGAGGGGGAGGGGGAGAGGGGGTGAGGGGGACTGGAGGGCCCCCTAAAAAATGGAGGAAGAAGACGGAGAAGAAGAAGACGGAGGGGTTGCGACGAGCTCGGCGATCTCGGCGGGCTGCGACGAGCTCGGCGGAGGCGACGGAGGCTGCGACGAGCTCTGCTGGGCCGACGACCGACGGGCGGCGAGACGATCGGAGGCTGTCTCCCTCCCACGACGAGCCCTCCCTGCGACGATCGACGGTCTGACGAGGACGCCGGGCGAACGACCACGCGGGGCTGGGCTACGACGAGGAGGACTTCCTTCCTCCCTTCCTCCTCTCTTCTTCCTCCCTTCCTCCTCTGTTTCCTCTCTTCTCTCCCTCTTTCTCCATTCGAGCCATTTCGAGCCTCGTAGCATTCGAGCTACGAGGCATTTCCCTTTTTTCTTCCATTTCTTTCTCTTCTTTCTTCTTCTTCGTTGAGTTGAACAGAGGCGAGAGAGAGAGAGAGAACACAGAGGCGAGAGAGAGAACGCAGGTCGTCGGCGTCGCAGGTCGTCGGCCGATCTCGCAGCTCATCGCTCGTCGGCATCGCAGCCCCGCCCCGCCTCCGCTTCCGCCCGCCGCCGCCTCCGCCTCCACCTCCTGCTCCGGCTCCGGCTCCGGCTCCGGCTCCACCTCCACCTCCACCTCCGCTCGATTTTGTTGGCCCCTCCAGTCCAGTTCTTCCTCTCCTTCTTCTCCTCCTCCTCCTCCTCCTTCTTCTTCCCCCTAATTTCGAGCCAAATTCGAGCCCCTATATTCGGGCTCTGTACCGGTTCTGTTAATTTTATGGCCCGATGTTGAGTTTACAAGATGATTTGAATCATTCTTTTGGTAGGTCTAAGAGAAAAGATAAATTGTGCAAAAAAATAATTTTATTCAGACATCACTAAACACATAAACAAATTATATTTTGTTTCTTTAAAAATGATAACAATTACGAGTTTAAACTTAAATCATTAACTTTATAAAATAAAATGTAATTTATACATCAATTCATCGATATCGAATGAATCTAATCTTTTGCATAGATAGTTTTCATTGCAAGATTTATGAGATGAATGGTTATGATCATCACTGTGACCTAAAATAAAGCTCTCAAAATGAAATATAACAACATGAGGGCAAAATCTCATATGGACTAACCTCAATAAATTGTTTATACATAGGAGATTTCAAATTTGAGAACTTAGAACGAATACAATTTAGACCCTAAGTCTTAACCACTAACATATTGTTTGGGAAGTGGGTTTGGGGTTAAAATAGTCACAAAAAATAAAATAGACTTTTTAGTCCCAATAAGACAAAATAGTATATCCAACCCATAATCATTACCTTTTTTCTCTTACAAAAAAATCAAAAAAGTCAAAAGTTTTACCCAAACCAGACTTTTTAGCTCTAGACTAAAATAGCAAAAAAAGTTAAAAAGTTAAAAAGTCAACCCACTTCTCAAACCAATTTAGTGTCACGAGATGTAATTTTGAGAATTACATGAAGCAATTAATATTTTAAAAAACTCTTAGAAATTGTTTTTATAACTTACTTTCTAATTTTTTAAACATTTTAATTAAAATATCATCTTTATAAACAAGGCGGGAGAGGAGCTATTTCCTTACCAAATAAGTTAATAAATGAGACTGATCCCACCTAATTAATGCCGGTACCAAAATCGTACCACTGAGATTAGATTAGATGACATTTCCGAAGTACCCCAAACAAAACAAAACAAAAAAGATTAGGTGACCCTTTTTAGTTAATTAAAAATCATTAAATTCCAAAACAAACACATCAATCATTTGTCGAAGGTTATGTCAGCCACGAGATTTGTTTATAGTAATGTAATGTATAGTCGGGTAAACCATAGTCTTAGAAATGAATATTTTATCTAGTTGTTTTCATTTGGTAATCATAAATAAATAAATCGTAATCAAATGATGTAAACAAAATGGTTAATAACAAAGTAAAAGACAATTTTACAAGAATTGTTTTGATGTTAGGACTGTAAATTAGTAGAATCAAACAAAGTAATTGGTAAAAAATTTAAAGTGTTTAAGCTTTATTTTTTTAAAAAATTTTGTTGTCTATTTAAAGTTAAATTTAATTGTGTAAAACTTGAGTAGTTGGTTTTTATATGGTTATAGATGCTTTATTTGCAACCGTTAAAAAAATAATTTTTTCTTTTTATTTTTTTATACATTTTTTTTTTTATATAAAATGATAAAAAGTCAATTAAAATAGTTACTTTCCAAAATAATCCTAGTCTTTAGTCCATTTTTTCAAAATTTGTGTCAATTTTTTTGGTTTGATTTTAGTGAATTTTTTTTCCCCACGTGTTTAGTCATTTTTTTAAAACTTTCTAAATGCACCTAGTCTAGATGTTTCTGAAAGTTCAAAAAAATTGAATAAATATGAAAAAAAAATTATAATCTATAGCGATTTAAAATTTTAAATAAATAAGTTCCCTAATGACCAAACCGGTTAAAATTTTAATTTATTTCATTTTGTTTTTAGTATACCCTAGCAAGTCAAGCTCAAATCTAAACAATTTTTAAAATGTGTTCAAATTAAACTTATTTACATTAATAAACTTTGCACAAGATTAAGGTTGTTATGTTGTATTTAAACCTTGGACTTGGAGATGATTTGCAGTGGAATAAAAATGCAAATATATATATATATATATATATATATATATTTTGTTAACATTTTTTAAAAATTTTTAATTTTTTGCACAAAATAGATGGCAAGTTAGTAATTAGTTTGCATAAGGTTTTAATTACAATACGATCCTCTCAATTATTAAATAATATCATTTTTTCCTTATTTATGAATTTATATATATTGATCCCTTAAATTATGAAAATCATACAAATATATTTCTTTCGAAGGTGATTTAGAGGGAGACTAAAAGGATAAAGTGATATATTTTTATAATTAAAAAATTTAAAATATATGAATTTATAGATAAATAAGTAAATGATTTTCCCTAACTGTTGAAATTTTTTTATTGTAAATAACCCATTACGATACAATACAGTCTCTCTCCAAACTCAAACCTCCAATCACATCGTTTGGCAAGTTAGCAATTTTAATAGGTTATTTTAATTTATGGCTATTTCAGTAGGTTAAAATTTTTGTGTTTGTGAAAAATATACTTATAATTTGAATATATTTTTTTCACATTTCAAAATACTTCTACATATTTAATATGAACAATTTAAATTATCAAAATATTTTTTAAAAAAAAACTAGAGATATCACAGCACAACAGCAATCCCAATCCTATGGAGCCAACTTCAAGTAAAATATTAGTACAAAAATCGTTCATCAACATAATCAAATTAATATCTCTAATTTTATAATAAGATTACATTTATTTTTAAAAAATTAAATAGTTAAAATAATTTTGATAATTTTTTAAAAATAATTAAAATCTAATTATAAAATTATAAATATTCAATTATTTTAATTTTTTTGTGAATAATATGTTTTTATTGTACAAAAATCTTTGATCAAACGTTGTCCATGATGATGAATAGGAATGGCAACGAGCCGAGCCGGGGGCCGAGGATTACGCTCCCTATCTCCGATGCCAGAAGGTACAATATTCTTCGTTCCTGCCCCCGATCCCCGGCAGGGAACGCATCACCGCCTTGCCCTCGCTCCCTCCTCTAACGGGGATCGGGTTTTTCCAACCTCGAAAAATCCCTAACCCCTTCTTTTTTTTTTTTTAGATTTTGCATATCCCATTTTATTTCTTTTTTTTCTTTTGAGCTAAATAAAAAATAATATATATAAAAGCATAATGTGTCCAAACATAATATTAGCTAAAGTTAACTTTTAAAATCAGTGGGTATCTCTCAAAGATATTCCATGAGTCCATCCCCTCAAAATAATTCATACAACATAATATCTCAAATGTCTAACCAAAAATAAAAATAAAAATACCATCAAATTTATTTTTTAAAAAATTTTAGTAAATTTATTATCTTCTCAAAACCCAAAACAACCAGAATACATAAATCAGTACATTTTTTTGCTCCATATATTGCTCAAAATACATAGATCAGTACATTTTTTTTGCATAGGCATCAATACATAGATCATGGACTGCTCAAACAATCAGTACATTTTTTAAAAAAATTTAGTAAATTTACTATCTTCTCTCAAAATACATAGATTCGAGAGAGAGAGAGAGAAGCACATACTGCTGGGAGAAATGAGAGCCAGTGAAAGAGAAGGGAGACACTGATGAGATAGAGGCGAGCCCCCGTAACCGTAAGAGAGAGGGAGAGCCGGTGCAGGAAAATGAAGATGCTGGTGAGGGAGAAGGAAGACGCCGATGAGGGAAAAGGGAGACGCCGGTGAGAGAGGAACGACGTTGACAGTGAGGGAGGAGCAAGCGACGGCGGCGACCAAACACAAAAGAGAGAAGAGAGAGAATGCGATGTGAACCTGTGAACCTAAATCTCTCAAATGAGTCAATAAGCCCGAGACAGACAAACACACACACACACATATAGAAGTATAATAGTAATTTTAGCTCGTAACAAAACGGGGAGGCACCTATCACCGTTCTCGACTTGAAAATTGTCGAAGATTCATTTTCGAATACCATCCTTGACCCATCAGAAGTATTTTTCAGAGAAAACCCATTCTAATCAGAATTGGGGGGTGGAATTTCTGTCGAGTCAGATTTAAATTGCCATCTTTAATAATGAAGAAAAACAAAGCAAGACTTTAGTTAAGTGGTCCCAACTTATCAAGGAATATTCTCTTGACCACATTTGATTCCCCATATCTCTTTATATATAAAACTCGTTGCTTAAGGGTTACTTGGATATATATAATTAATAAAAATGTTAATCACTTTAACTAATAACAGATAATTGAACTAAATAAGTGAATGGACTTGTTCAAAGTATATAAATTACTTGTTATCAATAAAATAAAAAAGGACAGAATTCTCATAATTTGAGTTTTAAGTTGTATTTTGAGTTTTGAAAAAAAAAAAAAAATTTGTTTAATTGTGAGCTTTGAAAAGAGTTTTGAGTTTTGAAATCTATTTTGAAATTGTTTTAGATTTATTTTTTTAAATATTTAAAAAATTTCTTATTTTTATTTTTTTAGGATTAATATTTTTATTATATATATATATTTTAATATACGATGTATTTAGTGGGCTATTTTTCTTTTAAATATTTTAAATATTTTTATTTTAAATATATTTTTTTTTTAAAATATATAATTATTTTTTATTTAAAATATTTTTATTTTAATTTTTTAAATATTTTTTAAATATTTTTGAAATGTTTTTAAATTAAAAAAATTTAGATCGCACATATATATTTAAATTTAAACGAATTATTTGGCCTATACTTAAAAAAATAACATTTTTTTTTGCAAAATTAAAAAATATTTTTCTTCAAAAATAAAATTAAAAATAATAATTTAGAAGAACAAAATCAAAAAAAAATATTATTTTTTTTATAAAATTATAAAAAAAATAGAGTTTAGTTATAAGTATTGAAAAGAATTATAAAATTGTGTTTTAAAAATTTTATTTCATGATAAATTTTAAAAAGAATTTTAAAATTTTTTTATCCACGTGATAATTCTAATTTTTAACTGAATAATTCCTGGTAGCTCGAAAACCCCGGCCCGATTTTGGCTCGAATTTCTAAAACGACGTCGTTTTGGCTATTCGAGCCAAAACGACGTCGTTTTGGATTTTTTTTTTTCTTTTCTTTTTCTTCCTTCTTCTTCTCCGTTGAAACCAGGTGAAACCAGAGGAGAGAGGGAGGTCCGGCCGCCGTCGTCGTCGCAAGGAGCTCGTCGCCTCCGCGCTCCGCCCGCCGTCCCCGTCGCAGCACGCCGCCGATCGTCGCAGCACGCCGCAGCTCGCAGCCCGCGCAGCCGTCCCTCCGGCCGACTCCTCCTCCAGCCATTTTTATGGCCCCTCTCCCCTCCTCCTCCCTCCTCCTCTCCTCCTCCTCCTCCTCCCTTCTCTCCTCTCCTCCTCCTCCGACGACGACGACGACAAATTCGAGCCAAATTCGAGCCAGTGATTCGAGCTACGAATCACTGCTCTTTTTAACTAAACGGTACCAAAGCAATTTTAATATAAGACTTTATAGTTAAGTGGGCCCAACTTGCCAAGGAATATTCTGTTGCCCGCATTTGATTCTCTCTATCTCTCTTTATAAGAAAATGTTATAGGGTTTAAATTTTTTGAGTTATATTAGGGACCTCAAATATTTTATCAAATTTTTTATATGGGTATGTGGATTTGTATGAGTCATATGGGTGTAGGATCCATACATATGTGAATTTGTATGAGTCGATGTGAAAGGTTTGGTAAAATATTTAATATAATATTTGAGATATATAACATTTCTTAAATTTTTTACCAAATAAATGAACACATGTTTCACATGGGTGGGGCTCATATTTTCGTGACTTGAAATATTTAGTTATTCATTTAATAAAAAAATTGATATCCCTAATATTATCTCTCTTTATATACAAAACTCGTTGCTTTGCTTGAGTGTTACTTGGGATATATATAATTAATAAAAATGTTAATCGCTCTAACTAATAACAAAATTGAACTAAACAAGTGAACGGACTTTTTCAAAGTATTTAAATTACTTGTTATTATCCATAAAATAAAAAAGGACAGAATTCTCACCAATTCATTAATGTGGGTTTGGACGGATTAGTCCGGTCAATTTAACAAATTATGGGTCATGTTTAATAATTTATTTTGTTCATTCTTTATATTTGATATGTAAATGATTTATGAAAAACATTAAATTGATTTAATAAATTTTGTCACGTGATTTTGTTATATTTATTTTTATTAAAAAAAAGAGAAAATGAGTTTGAAATAGACTGTTCATTTGAATCAATTTGATACTAAAAATTAAACAAAATATATTATTAAAACAAGACCCGTAACCGGTTCAATAGGCCTAATTGAACCATTAAATCTAGTTCACAATCTAGAGAGATCCAGTTCCATTATAAAATATATTGGTGGTTATGTTTGGTTTAGTTTTCTAAAATTATTTTCAGAATTTTTTTTGAAAAATTAGAAACAATCAGAAAGATTTTATAGTTTTGTATTTTTAAAAAGGAGTATTTAAGGCCTTGAATATTAACATTTTACAAGATAAAATGACATATAATATTTTCATAGTAGTTGGGACTCTTTAACATTTTTACAGAAAAATTTTAACTCGTCATAGAAAAATTTGTTAATATTATTGAGGAACCTTAATTAATAAAAATATATATATATTGGACCTCTTTTTATCAAAAAATTAGAGAGGGATGTTTGACTAATTTTTTATTTTTAAAAATTATTTATGTCCTCCCAAAAGATAAAACTATAATGATAAATATTTTTTATTTTTCACCAAATTATTTTTTTATTTTTTATAAATTTTTTTTTCTCAAGACTAATTATGGAAATCAAACCAAATAGATCATTTGAAAAATGTCATATGTGACATAGTTGAAAATTAAAATTGAATAAATTTAACAATTAATATTATTTTTTAAAGGGTTAAATTCATTTTACTCCATTGTAGTTTGGGGCTATAGAACTTTACCCTCCTATCATTTAAATATAGCCAGAATGTCCTCAAGTGGTTTGGACTATAGTGCTACCGTTAGTTTTTCTATTCAAGCTAATGGAATGTGTATTACGCACACTATTTTTTAGAGTGGATTTTGTTTTCGAAAAAATTAGAATGAAATTAATATAACAAAAGGATAGTTTTACCTTCATTTTTTCCAAACCTAAAATTAGATTAATATGTTAATTAAATTAAATTATAATTAAGAATGTGAGCTTTTTTGATAAATTCCCTTTCTAAGAGTTTTATTCCATCCAATCCATATTCTTTTTGACTATTCTCTTTCTAAAACCAGAACACCCTTCTCCTACCCCCATTAATGTTGATTGTCATTATATTTTAGCAGTTCCCATGACCATTCATATTTCCCGTATCTTCACTAAAAAAAAATTCATTAACTACACACCACTATTTAATGTTGATATATATTATACACAAAAAATTAAACATGGTTATTTATTGATTGTCATTATATTTTGGTAGTTCACATTCATCCAAATGTTGATTGTATGTGATGACGTGAATGTGAATATTCACATCAGATGATATTGTGATAAAGATGATGTTATGGTTTACATCAACATTGCATCAAATTACACAACCACAAGCCTCAACTTTCATTTGAATATAAACATGACGTATGAATGTTCATATCAGATAAGGTTGTGATAAAGGTGATGTTAAGATTCACATTAACATTGCATCAAATTACACAACCACAACCCTTAACTTTCATTAAATATAAATATGACGTGAATATTCATAATAAAAATTGGGCAATTACATGATGTTGCTATTTAATGTTGATTGTCATTACCAATAGCAATCACAATCACAATCACAAAAACAAAAAGTAGGGAAATAACATATTATCACTGCTTAAAAATAAGAATGTTCATATGTTGTGAACATTCACATCACTATATTAGATGAGAGAATTTTTCAAAAAAGTGTTGTGAATGTTCATATCAGATGAGAGAGAATTCTCAGGGCGTTGAAGCCATTAAAGAACTTTTCGAAAATTGTCACGACCTAAACCTGCCCCTATGGGTTTAGCACCGTAACCGGCCAGTAATCCGGATTACCGAAGGCCTGCTTAACAGTAATACAGTAAAACAGAGTACAGGGCATGGCGGAAGCCAATACAGTAATAAAACAATGTCCAATGAGCTGTGACAGTCTGTATGCAAAAAGACTTTTCATACATTATACATATACGGTACAAACAGTATGTACATATTTACAACATTCAGTCAGGGACTAAAACCCTATAAAACAGTACAAAGTCTATACAGTAATACAAAACGGTACAGAGACAGACGGGGAAATAAAAACACCCCTAAGCCTTAGCTTGAACAGGCTCGGAACCTCGCAGTGAGGCACAAAGGTTGGCTTGACAAAACTGGAGTTTACCCCGACGCTTCTAGCATTGGTCCGGTGCCTGTACACCTACATATATATATGAGCAGTGAGCTAAAGCCCAGTGAATAACATAATGCGTAAAGGGTTAGAATGAATGTCCTTACAGTAATGAAAACAGTTCATTAAATCAGTATATCAGTTGTTCAGTACAGTAAACAGTCATATGTGGTACATCTATTAGCATAACAGTAAACAGTAGGTCTTAAAGACCGAACAGTAAATGATGGCCATCAATCAGTAAACAGTAGTGGTTCCACGAGGGAACCGACAGAGATCTCTGTAACAGTAACAGTAACAGTAAACAGTAGGTGCTAAGGATGCCACAGTACAGTTTAGAATATAGGACATTCATTCATACAGTAAACAATATCAGTTCAGTAAACAGTTCAGTTCAGTGTTCAGAAAATAATCGTTTTGAACATATCTTTACACAATTGTTACTCACAGAGTTCTGGGCTACAGTAAGCTAGAGCGTCTCCTCGGAATGCCAACCCTATATAGTTAACAGATTGAACACACACTAAGTTACACAGTGGGAAAGTAATAACTTAATCCCTAAATTGCCTCGGTGTGGTTCTACATCTATATCCTCATTAAGATGCCTTAAACTAGGCCTAAGAATGCCTAGGATGGGATGAGGATGCAAAGATGCACTTAGAAAACTTTTCAGAATTTTTCAGAAAATAAGGGTCTCGCTTATGGTCGCTCGAGCGTGGACTTCCTCGCTCGAGCGGTCTGCAAAAATGCAAAAAGTGCTGGATGTTGGAAAACTCCGCTCGATGCTCGCTCGACGCTCGCTCGAGCGTAAGACACAGTCCTCGCTCGAGCGTAGGTTCTCTCGCTCGAGCGTGCGTCTGCGTGCACCAAGATTCTGAGAGCTTGAAATTTACGCTCGAGCCACCATTCCTTCGCTCGAGCGGCGCTCAGAGTAAACGGTGGTCGCTCGAGCGTAGAATCCTTCGCTCGAGCGTAGAAGCCAAATTCTGGAATTTCCAGATTTGCCTCCCAAGCTCAAACCAAGCATTCCTTAGCTCAAAACTCGACCTCTTGGGCCCAAATTCTGGAAAACACATCTAAACTCAATATACAACAAGTTTCAAAGCTCAATTTATGAAATCAAAGCCCAAGGGTGAGTCAATTAAATCCAAATTCAAACCCATCTTCATGAACATGAAGAACATGCAAACATGCAGAATTCAAATCATTTCAAAGCTTCAAATTTGATGCTTAGAGAGCCAATTGTTCCAAAAACAAGTTGAAAACATGGACCATTGCAAAATTATGAACATGCATATACCATTTCATGAAGGACAACTTCAAAACTTCAAATTAAAGGCATGCATGCATGAGTTAGGCTCCAATTTGACATATATGGACTAATTTAAGGCTCAAATCACTAAGGATGCCAAGAACTACAGGCATGAACAAGCTTAAACACAACAATGAGAGGTTAAATTCCTTACTTAGGTCTTCAATTACAAGGTGACGGAAGCTAATTTGCAACTTATGTTCCAATTCCTTCAATTACCAAGCAATTTACAAGCAAAATTGAGATGAAATCAACTCCTCAAGTCTCTCTCTCTCTAAGGTCGGGCAAAGAGCAAGAAATGGCTGAGCAAATGTGTATGTGATCAAGTGAAGGCTCAAATGTGTGTGAGATAGTGGGCCATTAAGTGGTCTAATTGTAAATATGTCAACTATGCAATTTAGCTTATTTAAATCTAATTTAATCATACCAAATCACTTTTTCAATAATTATACCATAAAATCACATAAATTATTGATGATCATAAAACACTAATCGATTTCTGGTTCGGCCGCCGATAAGGCCCTTCAATTAGCAGTTCGATCATAAAGACATAAACAGATAATGAAACGGGCAACAGATAGACATGCAATTCAAATAGATGCACTCAATCAATCAGTTTCAGATTTCAGTCAAGTTAATTCAGTATTTCGATTACTTCAGTTATCAATCATAATCTGTCTCGGTTTAACAGTAATCAGTAGTCATTCAGTAAACAGTGGTGAGGGTTATTACAGTCTCCTCTTCTTAAAAAGAGTTAGTCCTCTAAACTCGAGTTACCTTCATTCTGGAAGAAGACAAGATTCAGTGGGAACAGTTCGGATATCTCTTAGCCATGTCATCTTCCCTTTCCCAAGTGGCATACACACCATGGTTTTGCCAGTCAACTTTCACTAACGGGATCTCTTTGTTCTCAACTTTTTGATCCGTCTATTTACAACCTGTATAGGCCGTTCCTCGTAAGTGTAGTCATCACTCAACACCACGAGTAGGCTCTATCACATGGAAAGGATCCCGGAGATAATCTCTCAACATCGAAATGTGGAAGACGTTATGCATATGCTCCATTTCAGGAGGAAGCGCAACTTGATACGCCACCGGATTGATTTTCTCAATAATCTCGTACGGTCCGACATACCTTGGCGCTAACTTGCCTTTGACTCCAAAACGAGTCTGGCCTTTCATCGTGTCACTTTCACAAAAACGTGATCACCCACTTCATATTCTCTGTCTGCCTTCTGACATCTGCATAACTTTTCTGTCGGCTCTGTGCAGTTTTCAGTCTCTGTTGTATCAATTTCACTTTCTCAGTCGTTTCATAACAATCTCGGCCCAAGCAAAGGCCCATCTCCAACTTCTGCCCAGCAAATCGGAGATCTACATTTTCTGCCATACAATGCCTCGAAAGGCGCCATACCAATACTTGAATGAAAGCTGTTATTGTAGGCAATTCAGCCAACGGCAAATGACTTTCCCAGTTTCCCTGAAAATCAAGGACACACATTCTCAATAAATCCTCCAGAGTCTGGATGGTCCTTTCTGATTCACCATCTGTCTGAGGATGATAGGCACTACTCAGTCTCAATTCAGTACCCAGTGCAGTCTGTAGGCTTTGCCAGAATCTCGATGTAAACTTCGAATCCCTGTCAGAAACTATAGACACAGGCACTCCATGCAGTCTAACAATTTCATCAATATAGAGTATAGCCAATTTGTCCGCATTATAAATTGTCTTGACAGGTAAGAAGTGAGCAGATTTGGTCAGTCTATCAACAATAACCCAAATAGAGTCCATACCTTTTCTGGAGCGAGGTAATCCGACGATAAAATCCATCGTGATATGTTCCCATTTCCACTCCGGTATGGGTAAGGGTTGTAATAAGCCTGCGGGTCGCTGATGTTCCGCTTTGACTTGTTGGCAATGAAGACATTTTGACACAAAGTCGGCAATTTCTTTCTTCATTCCCGGCCACCAAAAGTTCTGTTTCAGATCTTGGTACATTTTCGTATTCCCTGGGTGGATAGAAAATTTTGAATTGTGGCCTTCTTGCAGAACTCTTCTTTTCAATTCAGATCATCGGTACACACAGTCTTTCTTGAAATTTCAGTACATTATTTTCAAATTTGAACCCCGGTCTCGGTTTAGATTCCTTTCTTCGATGATCTTCTTCAAGAAGTCATCCTTTGCTGTTTCTCTTTAATTTCTTCATCAATGCCGGTTGAGCAGAAATAGCAGCTATTGTTCCACCTTGTTCTCTCAAAACAACTTCAATTTCAGATTTTTCAAGGTCACAAAGCAGCTCTTTCTGTCCAGTGAGCAAACAAGCTAAGTTCCCAATCGATTTCCGGCTCAGTGCATCGGCACAGTGTTGGCTTTTCCCGGATGGTACAAAATCTGTAGATCATAATCTTTAATCAGTTCTAGCCATCTCCGCTGTCTCATATTCAGTTCTTTCTGTGTGAAGAAGTACTTCAGGCTCTTGTGGTCGGTATATACTTCACATGTTGCCCCATACAGATAGTGACGCCAGATTTTCAACGCAAATACCACTGCAGCAAGTTCCAGATCATGGGTCGGGTAGTTCTTTTCATGTGGTCTCAGTTGTCGGGAAGCATAAGCAATAACTCTCCCATTCTGCATTAAAACACACCCCAAACCCTTATGAGAAGCATCACTAAATACAGTATAACCATCCGTACCTGAAGGTAAGGTAAGAACAGGTGCAGTCACAATCGAGTTTTCAACTCTTGGAACGCTGATTCCCTTTGGTCAGTCCAGTCAAATGATATCCCCTTCTGAGTTGAGTCAATGGTAAGGCAATTTTGGAGAAATCTTTGACAAATCTTCTGTAATATCCAGCCAATCCCAAAAAGCTTCGGACTTCTGTCACATTTGTTGGTCTAGGCCAGTTCACTACAGCTTCAATTTTCTGCGGATCAACAGAAATTCCATCTTTGCTAACAACATGCCCCAAAAACATAACATGATCAAGCCAAAACTCACATTTAGACAGTTTAGCATACAGTTTCTGTTCTCTTAGGGTCTGCAGGGCAAGTCTCAGATGATGTTCATGTTCTTCTATACTTTTGGAGTAAATCAATATGTCATCAATGAATACCACAATAAAGTCATCAAGGTACGGTTTAAAGATTCTATTCATGAGGTCCATAAATGCTGCAGGTGCATTGGTAACTCCAAAAGGCATAACTAAAAATTCGTAATGTCCATACCTCGTTCTAAAAGCAGTTTTATCAATGTCTTCTGGTTTAACTTTCAGTTGATGGTACCCCGATCTGAGATCAATCTTGGAAAACACTTGAGCACCCTGTAACTGATCAAATAAATCATCAATACGCGGCAATGGGTATTTATTTTTCACAGTTACCTTGTTCAATTCACGGTAATCAATACACAGTCTCAGTGAGCCGTCTTTCTTCTTTACAAACAAAACAGGTGCGCCCCACGGTGAAGTACTAGGCCTGATAAACTTCTTGTCTAACAGTTCTTGTAGTTGCACTTTCAGTTCTTTCAGTTCAGTTGGAGCCATTCTGTAAGGAGCTTTCGATACAGGCTGTGTACCCAAAATCACATCAACGGTGAACTCAATCTCCCTGTCAATCAAATCCCTTGGCAGATCATCTAAAAATACATCTGGGAATTCTCTGACTATAGGAATACAGTTCACGTCAGTTTTAATATTATCACCAGTAGATACAGTCAATACAGAACACAGATATCCCTTACACCCCTTTCTAATCAATTTAACGGCTTTCACAGAAGAAATCAAATACGGAGGAGGTACTACTCCAACCCCATTAAACACAAATTCGGGTAAACCAGGTGGACGGAAAACAACTTGCTTCGTCACACAGTCAATGGTAGCATGATATTTTTGTAACCAGTCCATCCCCAATATTACATCGAAATGATCAATGTTCAATGGCAGTAAATCAATAAACAGATGCATATCCCCAACAATAATCTCACAAGCAGGATACATATATGCACATGTCATGGATCCCCCAATAGGTGATGATACAGCTAACAGATAGTTCATGGTTCTAAGGGTCTATTCAATTTTCGTGAAAAAGCATGCGATACGTATGAGTGTGTAGACCCCGAATCAATCAGTACATATGCATTTTGAGTACAAATAGAGAGGATACCTGACACAACGGTCTCGGTATTTTGCACATCTCCCGGTACTAGGGCGAACACTCGGCCCTGCCTCATGGGCTCTTTCCCGGTAGCTTTGGGGTTCGTTTTGGTGCACAGTTGATGCTGCGGCGCTGCCTGCAGCTTTACTATTGCCCGGAGCAGTGGAAGGGCAATCTTTAACCATGTGGCCCACCTTGCCACACCTGTAACAAGCACCAGAAATTTTATAACAAACTCCCTTATGGTTCTTACCACATTCGGAACAGGCGGAAAGGAACGGTTTCCTTGACTAGAAGTAGTCGTTGACCCTGTATTTTGCTTTTTGTTCAGGGGTTGTTCTTGCCTTTCTTGAACTTAAAACCCTGCCTTTTCCCACGCCATTCAGATGCCGGCGTTTCAGATTGTTTCACAGCTTCGATGTTCGCTTCAGCCATCAAGGCTCGGTCAAGAACATTCACATAAGTCGGTAATTTCAGAACACTTATTCTGTCCAGTATTGCAACATTCAGGCCGCCTTCAAACCTTCTGGCCTTCTTGTAATCAGTGTCCACCATGTGTGGTGCATATCTAGCAAGTCCGGTGAACTTTGTTTCGTATTCAGCAACGGACATCGTGCCCTGTCTCAGTTGTTCAAATTCAGTCACCTTCCTATCCCTGACACACTGAGGGAAGTACTTTTCAAAGAAGGCTACTTTGAATTGAGCCCAAGTCATAGCAACGTTGTCATCACGGGTAAGCATCCACCACCTTCTTGCTTCCTCTTGCAGAGTAAAGGTAGCCAACAACACTTTATGTGCCTCAGAACATGGGAAAACCTCAAACAATTTTTCGGTCTCAAGAACCCAAGCTTCAGCCTTTAACGGTTCAAGGCCTCCCTGGAAGGATGGCGGTTTCAGTTTGCTGAACTTCTGGGTGAGAGCAATTATGTCCCCATCATTAACATTCACATTCTGTTCCGGTACAGCCGGAGGAGGAGGTGGGGGCTGTTGATTCTGTTGTTGCTCTAATCTTGCAGTTATCAGTTCCATCATTCTTTCCATTCTTGCCATTCTAGCCTCAGTGGATGAGGTCTCAGATTCATTTGCATTATCCATTTCACTATAAGCAGTTATAGCAATTAAAAATATAAGCAGTTGCATTCTTAAACAGTTTAACACATTAGCACATATTCAGTCATGTCATAACCACACACTTATCATGCTCATGTAATGCCCTAATCGCTTTTCTAGGACATCCTATAGCTCATTTGGACACGTGTGTGCGGTATAACTCGTGGTTAAGTATCGCTCTGATACCACTCTGTCACGACCCAAACCCGCCCCTATGGGTTTAGCACCGTAACCGGCCAGTAATCCGGATTACCGAAGGCCTGCTTAACAGTAATACAGTAAAACAGTACAGGGGCATGGCGGAAGCCAATACAGTAATAAACAATGTCCAATGAGCTGTGACAGTCTGTATGCAAAAAGACTTTTCATACATTCATACATATACGGTACAAACAGTATGCACATATTTACAAACATTCAGTCAGGGACTAAAATCCTACTAAAACAGTATAACAAGTCTATACAGTAATACAAAACGGTACAGAGGCAGACGGGGAAATAAAAACACCCCTAAGCCTTAGCTTGAACAGGCTTGGAACCTCGCAGTGAGGCACAAAGGTTGGCTTGACAAAACTGGAGTTTACCCCGACGCTTCTAGCATTGGTCCGGTGCCTGTACACCTACATATATATATGAGCAGTGAGCTAAAGCCCAGTGAATAACATAATGCGTAAAGAGGTTTAGAATGAATGTCCTTACAGTAATGAAAACAGTTCATTAAATCAGTATATCAGTTGTTCAGTACAGTAAACAGTCATATGTGGTACATCCATTAGCATAACAGTAAACAGTAGGTCTTAAAGACCGAACAGTAAATGATGGCCATCAATCAGTAAACAGTAGTGGTTCCACGAGGGAACCGACAGAGATCTCTGTAACAGTAACAGTAACAGTAACAGTAAACAGTAGGTGCTAAGGATGCCACAGTACAGTTTAGAATATAGGATATACATTCATACAGTAAACAATATCAGTTCAGTAAACAGTTCAGTTCAGTGTTCAGAAAATAATCGTTTTGAACATATCGTTACACAATTGTTACTCACAGAGTTCTGGGCTACAGTAAGCTAGAGCGTCTCCTCGGAATGCCAACCCTATATAGTTAACAGATTGAACACACACTAAGTTACACTGTGGGAAAGTAATAGCTTAATCCCTAAATTGCCTCGGTGTGGTTCTACATCTATATCCTCATTAAGATGCCTTAAACTAGGCCTAAGAATGCCTAGGATGGGATGAGGATGCAAAGATGCACTTAGAAAACATTTTCAGAATTTTTCAGAAAATAAGGGTCTCGCTCGAGCGTGGCTTTCTTCGCTCGAGCGAGCTTGACAAAACAGCATGGTCGCTCGAGCGTGGACTTCCTCGTTCGAGCGGTCTGCAAAAATGCAAAAAGTGCTGGATGTTGGAAAACTCCGCTCGATGCTCGCTCGACGCTCGCTCGAGCGTAAGACACAGTCCTCGCTCGAGTACGCTCGAGCGTGCGTCTGCGTGCACCAAGATTCTGAGAGCTTGAAATTTACGCTCGAGCCACCATTCCTTCGCTCGAGCGGCGCTCAGAGTAAACGGTGGTCGCTCGAGCGTAGAAGCCAAATTCTGGAATTTCCAGATTTGCCTCCCAAGCTCAAACCAAGCATTCCTTAGCTCAAAACTCGACCTCTTGGGCCCAAATTCTGGAAAACACATCTAAACTCAATATACAACAAGTTTCAAAGCTCAATTTATGAAATCAAAGCCCAAGGGTGAGTCAATTAAATCCAAATTCAAACCCGTCTTCATGAACATGAAGAACATGCAAACATGCAAGAATTCAAATCATTTTAAAGCTTCAATTTGATGCTCTAGAGAGCCAATTGTTCCAAAAACAAGTTGAAAACATGGACCATTGCAAAATTATGAACATGCATGTACCATTTCATGAAGGACAACTTCAAAACTTCAAATTAAAGGCATGCATGCATGAGTTAGGCTCCAATTTGACATATATGGACTAATTTAAGGCTCAAATCACTAAGGATGCAAGAACTAGGCATGAACAAGCTTAAACACAACAATGAGAGGTTAAATTCCTTACCTAGGTCTTCAATTACAACGTGAGGAAGCTTAATTTGCAACCTATGTTCCAATTCTTTCAATTACCAAGTAATTTACAAGCAAAATTGAGATAAAATCAACTCCTCAAGTCTCTCTCTCTCTAAGGTCGGCAAAGAGCAAGAAATGGCTGAGCAAATGTGTTATGTGATCAAGTGAAGACTCAAATGTGTGTGAGATAGTGGGGCCATTAAGTGGTCTAATTGTAAATATGTCAACTATGCAATTTAGCTTATTTAAATCTAATTTAATCATACCAAATCACTTTTCAATAATTATACCATAAAATCACATAAATTATGATGATCATAAAACACTAATCGATTTCTGGTTCGGCCGCCGATAAGGCCTTCAATTAGCAGTTCGATCATAAAGACATAAACAGATAATGAAACGGGCAACAGATAGACATGCAATTCAAATAGATGCACTCAATCAATCAGTTTCAGATTTCAGTAAGTTAATTCAGTATTTCGATTACTTCAGTTATCAATCATAATCTGTCTCGATTTAACAGTAATCAGTAGTCATTCAGTAAACAGTGGTGAGGGTTATTACAAAAATGTGTCAATTTTATAAGATTATCAAATTTTTTAATAAGTTTAATGAAAATAGAGCTTTTTGGATTTAGGGTTTAGGGACATTAAATATCAATATTAAAGTTTGATGAAAATGGAGCTTTTTTGGTTTAGGGTTTGAAGACATTATATATCAACATTAAATATAAAGGCATAAGAGTCTAAGAAAATAGTGTAAATCAAGAAAAATAACTTTATGGAATAAAGGTATACATACATGGACTAAGTGGGTTAAAAAATTCTTTCATGGATTTCTTGGGTTAGAACACTTCTAAATGGGATTTATCAATAAAAATCCCATTAAGAATTTATCTAAAATATAAAATAAACAATCATTAAGAATTAATCTAAAATATAATTAAATTAAAATTAGATCAACATGTTAGAAATTATAATACATAATTAAGAATTTAGGATTAATTGTGATATAAAATATAATTAAATTACAATGAAAATAAAAATTTAAGAATTTACAATTAATTGTGATTTAATTGAATTAATACTAAAAATTATAAATTATGTGTATGAGAAATGAAAAAGAAAGAAAATAACAAAAAATATAGAGTTGGAAGGTATAGTCATTTCACATCAATAATTAACGGGGTTAACGGTTGCATTTTAGTCAAAATCTCATGAAAAAATATGGTTATTTTTAAAAGACATGAAGGTAAAGTGCTACCAACTATCAAGTCATACCACATGGAGGTAAAATACATTTTGCCATTTTTTAAATAATGAAATATCCTAATTTCTCTAGTGTTATGATGGACTTGTTTATAAAAAGATGTAAAGATAAGTGGGAGAGAGTAGTGTGATAATTTGTACTGACTTTTTGTTTTTGTTTTTTTTTGGTTGTTGCTATTTTAACCCTCTCATAACAAGCCTTTATTATAAGTTAAAAATTGATAATCATATAATAGAAACCAAATATACTCATACCCCACCTAGGTAATCAAAAACACTCTCAAATTTAATTAAATTATCAAAAATGATTGAGACTCCCAAATTTGGAGATTCCCATGACCCCTAAAATGATCTGGACCACTTATGTATTTGTTTTTTTTTTGTTTTTTTTTTCTTCCTATCACTTTCACATGAGTGATTCAGATCATTTTAAGATTATGAAAATTTCTAAAATTAGAAGTCTCAATCATTGTTGTTAAATTATAAACAACTTATTTCTACACCACACATCCCAATATTAATGGATTGACATAATTTTCAGTGTATTTAGAACGTATGTTAAGTCTGGATTTCAAATTTAATTAAATTATAAACAACTTATTTCTATACCAACCATCCCAATATTAATGGATTGACACAATTTTCAGTGTGTCAAGAAAGTTGGTTAAGTCTGGATTGGCAAATTTCACAAAACGGTCCAGTCCGGGGGTTGGGGGAAAAATACTTGGGTTCCTCATTTTGGGAAATTTGACGCCGGTCATTTTGGTGCTAACTGCTAAGTGCACTTGGCTGTTAAAAACAAAAGAATACAAAACAAGTAATACATTGTGAGTCCTTTTTAGGATTTAAATAATACTTTTGGATAAATTAATAAATCCATTTATTGAGATTTTATTTAAAATATAAATTATTTTTTAGACAATTCTTAAGTGTGTAAGTGCATATCATATGAAATTTTAAAAAGTAAATTTTTATTATGAAATTTGAGTTCAACAATATTTTTATTTTTATTAAAATCACTTCTCTGTAAAAATAAATTTTAAAAGCAAACCAATGTTAAAACAAAAACACATAAACAAATGACACTTCAATTATGCAATCACACCCGTCGGTGTTTATGTCACATAATTTTTTGTTCGTAAAATATCATAGAACATAATAATTGATAAATTATACATCTTGTGGTAGTGAAAATTATATATCTCGCCCCTTTAATTTTTTATTCGCATAACAAATGACATTTTTTTATTAATAAATTATTAAATCAATAAATAATTTTATATATATATATTTCAATTAATAATTTTCATAATTTTATTGTTATATAAGAAACTAATAAAGAATTTCACCTTTTTTATATTAATTTTGTTAAATTTATTTTTTTATAAATGGGGTATTTATAATTTATAGAACCACAAGAAATAATTCATATTCTAAGTGTTCATTTGGCAATGACTTTTTTAGTTAGTTTTTTGATTTTTTTGACTTTTTTAGCCTGTGACTTTTTTAGTCGTTTGGTATTCTTGATTAGTTTTTTTTAGCTTTTTAGCCTTGGAATGATAGATTTGTTTTTGTCTTTTTGTGATTTTTTGACCTTTTTTTTTTGTCATTTTGTGATTTTTTAACCTAATCAGTTTACCAAACGACCCCTGAACAAATCTATTATTTCAAATCCTGAAAAAAGACTCACAGTGGATTTATTTGTTTTGTATTTTTTTGTTTTAACAACCAAGTGAACTTAACGAGTACTCACGCGGCAATCGTTGTCGTCGCCGATGGCGGCCTTGACCGTTGATCTTTGGGGCACAATGCTTTGAGTTTCTTCCAAACAAAAAATAAATAAATAATAAATTAAAATTAACATAATATTTTGTTAGTAATTAAAATTGTGTTTTGATCATGGATTTGGAAAGGAAAAAAAAATTATATTTGATTCGTATTTGTTTTATATTTTTCCCGTCTCTTTTTAAGTCCTTACCTAAAATTCATATCCAAATATAGTGTAAATAATTTGTTTTTGAAAAATGTTACTATATCACTCCAATTATAATAAAATTATAAATTTTGTGGTGTGATATGTCATTTTGTGATAAAAATTACCAAATAATGTCTACTATAAAGTAAATATTACAAACTATTGTAATTTTATTATGAACGTTCTGATTATGTTATTAATGTTGTTGTATAGAAAAATGATTTATAAATAAAAAATTTATACATGAAGTCTTATAATAATGTTGCGATAGTGACATTTTAAAAATTGTGAGTTAATGAGACTTTTGTTTGAAATGTATGAAAATACATATGTTGCCTAATTCGGTATCAATTTTCTATTTGTATATTATCACTCTGTTATATAAATATTACGAATTCTTTGCGGTAATAAATATTACAAATTATTTTGGTGAGCAAAGATTAAAACATGTGATATAGAATATCATAATGTGTGTGTCAATTTCCAACCACACTGCCAAACTAGTACTCAGCTGTAGAACACCGGCAGAATAGATTAAGCCTGAATAACATGTCACAGAAAGATAAGAATCCTGCGGTGGTTCGTCCACCCGGAGGCAACGATCAAGTCAGTAAAATATCTCTCAAAGATAATCAATAGTGCTTAACTCACTAGACAGAGCATAAAAAGCCCATGGGGGTGTCTCCCTTTTATAGCCAACACAATCCTAGTCCCGATAGAAGCCTAGCTCTAATGGACTTAGGATTACTACTAATCTTGGACTCTTAGAATAAGCTCTCTAAGAGTCTTGTCTTTACCCAAACTGAAGTCTTCTTCCATTCTAGGACTCTTATCCCTTATCCGCTTATTCCGGATTTCGATATTCTCGCAGATAACCTCGGCCTAGCTGAGATCATCTCAGTATCATGACCAGGACACGTGGCATCCCGACTGACACTTCGGTGACACTTCGGTCACGTGTCGTCATTCAAAATTTATGTTCCTACACATAATTATGTTACGTATGTTGTGATAGGACACATACAAATTACAATATATTATAGTTGCTCTGAAGAAAAAAAAAAATTCAAAATTTGTTGTAAACTCCTAGGAAAATTACAAATTTTTTTCTTGGGCGTCAAGAACTAGCCGATTGGAACATGATTGGTTGGAAAATTATTTAATTATAATTTAATATTAGTTTCAACCATTATCTTTTGCCAATGCTTCTTACTAAATTGGACCAATTCAAAGATTCTTATGTATGTTAAGAAATCTGAATTAACAATTGCTCAATTGAAATGATCCAATTCAATACCGCGTTTGGATGCATGAATTTCAAGGGTTAATTACACCCCGATCCTTTAATTCTTAACGAATATGACCTTATTCTCCTTACCTATCAACTTGTATATTTTGATCATTTTAACTATAAAATATATTACTTTCATCACTTTTACACTCCTCTGAAAGGATTAAATTATGAATAAACAATATTATTTATAAAAAAAAGGGCATAATTTCATAAAATAAATAAAAAAAGTGTTATTTATGAAAAAATAACTAAAATAAAAATACTAAGAAACATAATTTCAAAATCAAACCAAACATTTTGAAACCAAACAAAGTGTTTATTTATGTTTGGTTTGGTTTTTAGAATTAGTTTTCTTAAACAAAAATTATAAACTAATTTAGTGAAAAAATAATAAATGAAAGACATTTATCATTTTCAAAATATTTAAATTTTATAGGGTGAAAAATAATTTTTTAGTATTTATTTTTGTCAAACAATATTTTATTTTTTTCAAAAAAAATTTTAAAAATTGATTTTGGAATAGAAACCAAACAATTTTTTTCGTTTGTGTATTGATTTCTTTTTCTTAAAGCATTTTTCTAAATGAGAATGGCACCCCTTCATATCCTTTCATATTTTATTTTATGACTCCATGTTGGGTTTACGAGATGATTTGAATTGTTCATTTGGTAGGTCTAATAGAAAAGATAAATTGTGCAAAAAAATAGTTTTATCAAACATCACTAAACACATAAACAAATTATATATATATATATATATATATTTAAAAATGACAATAACTACGAGTTTAAACTTAAATAATTAATTTTATAAAACAAAATGTAATTTATTCATCAATTCATCGATATCTAATGAAGCTAATTTTTTGTATAGATAGTTTTCACTACAAGATTTACGAGATGAATGGTTATGATCATCTTTGTGACCCAAAATAGAGCTCTCAAAATGAAATATAACAAAACGGGGGCAAAATCTTGTATGAATTGACCTTAATAAATTGTTTACACATAGGAGATTTCAAATCTAAGAATTTGGAATGAATACAATCTAGACCCTAAGTCTTAACCACTAGGTTAACTCTTTGGAGTCAGGAGATGTAATTTTGAGAACCACATGAAACAATTAATATTTTAAGAAAATCTTAGAAAGTATTTTTATAATTTACTTTATAATTTTTTTTATATAATTTTTTAAACATTTTAATTAAAATCTCATCTTTCCAAACAAGGCGGGAGAGGAGCTATTTCCTTACCAAATAAGTTAATAAATGAGATTGATCCCACCTAATTAATTGCTAATCGTTGCTGGTACCAAAATCGTATCACTGAGATTAGATTAGATGACATTTCCGAAGTACCCCAAACAAAACAAAAAGATTAGATGGCCCTTCTTAATTAAAAAAAAATTAAATTCCAAAACAAACACATCAATCATTTGCGAAGGTTATGTCAGCCACGAGACATGTTTATAGTAATGTAACATAGTCTGGTAAACCATAGTCTTAGAAATGAATATTTTATCTAGTTGTTTTCATTTGATCATCATAAATAAATAAATCATAATCAAATGATATAAACAAAATGGTTGATAACAAAGTAAAAGACAATTTACAAGAATTGTGTTGATGTTAGGACTGTAAATTAGTAGAATCAAACAAAGTGATTGGTTAAAAATTTAAAGTGTTTAAGCTTTATTTTTTTAAAAATTTTGTTGTCTATTTAAAGTTAAATTTAATTGTGTAAAACTTGAGTAGTTGGTTTTTATATGGTTATAGATGCTTTTATTTGATATGGTTATTGATGCTTTTATTTGCAACTGTTAAAAAAATTAATTTTTTCTTTTTATTTTTCTATACATTTTTTTATAAAATGACAAAAAATAATTACTTTCCAAAATAATCCTTAGTCTTTAGTCCATTTTTTCAAAATTTGTGTCATTTTTTTTGGTTTGATTTTTAGTGAATTTTTTTTCCCCATGTTTTAGTCATTTTTTTTTTAAAAACTTTCTAAATGCACCTAGTCTAGATGTTTCTGAAAGTTCAAAAAAAATTGAATAAATATGAAAAAAAATAAAAATTATAATCTATAGCCATCTAAAATTTTAAATAAATAAGTTCCCTAATGACCAAACCGGCTAAAATTTTAATTTTATTTCATTTTGTTTTTAGTATACCCTAGCAAGTGAAGCTCAAATCTAAACAATTTTTAAAATGTGTTCAAATTTAACTTATTTATATTAATAAACTTTGCACAAGATTTAAACACTTCATTTTTACATAATCTTAGGTTGTTATGTTGTATTTAAATCTTGGACTTGGAGAGTGATTTGCAGTGGAATAAAAATGCCAAAAAAAAAAACTTATATTTTGTTATCATTTTTTTTTAATTTTTAATATTTTGCACAAAATAAGATGGTAGCAAGTTAGTAATTAGATTGCAATAAGGTTAATTACACTACAATCCTCTCAATTATTAAATAATATCATTTTATCTCTTTATTTATGAATTTATATATATTGATCCCTTAAATTATAAAAATTATATAAATATATTTCTTTTAAAGGTGATTTAGAGGGAGTCTAAAAGGATAAAGTGATATATTATTATAATTAAAAATTTTAAAATATATGAATTTATAGATAAATAAGTAAATGATTTTCACTAACAGTAGAATTTTTTTTTATTGTAAATAACCCATTACGATACAATACGGTCTCTCTCCAAACTCAAACCTCCAATCACATCGTTTTGGAAATTAAGAGGTTGTGTCATTTTAATCTAATAAGTAACGATTATTAAGTTTATTTAACAGAAAGTCAAATAATGTGTTAATTTGTCCTTATATTTTTTACAATATGTCAATTTGGTCCCTATTAAAATCGAGAAAATTATAACAATAAGGATCAAATTGACACATCGTGTAAAATACAGAGACCAAATTGACACATTGTTTGATATTCCGTTAAATTAACTTAACAACCGTTATTTATTAGACTAAAATAACACAATTCGTTAAATTAATGGACAAAATTGAACAAATTGAAACTACATAGATCAAATTGACATATCATGTAAACTACAGAGACTATTTACATAATTTATTCCTTAATTTATGGCTATTTTAGTAGGTTAAACTTTTTGTATTTGAGAAGATGGTTAGATTTTTTATAATTAGATGTGATGTTTGTGATAGAAAAAATAAAATGATTATAATTTTGATGTGATATTTTGTCTTATTAATTATTTTAATCTATTTTATTTTATTTTATTTATAATTTTTAATAAAAAAAAAATCCGCTAAATCTAACTCGTCAAACACCCACAATGTTTGAAGTCTAGATGGCATGTGGCAGTCGGCAGACAAGTACAGAGCATACTGAGACAATAGAGATATTAATGCCAAGTTTGACTATCTTAAATAAGTACATATTTTTTATTTTTTTATTTTTTTTCTATCACATTATGTCTTTATTTTTCTGTACATCTTTTTATAAAAAGATAAAAAGTACATTTATTTAGGTCATTCCAAGCAACCCCTAAGGCTTTGTTCGGAAGTGGGTTCGTTTTTGATTTTTTTTTATTATTTAATTTGGAGTTAAAAAATTTTATTTGAGAAGGATTTTTGATTTTTTAAACTTTTTTGTAAAAAAAAAAATATAATGATTATGAATTAGATGTGATATTTTATTTTATTAGACTAAAAAATTTATTTTATTTTTTTGTAACTATTTTAATCAAAAAAAAAAGTCACAAAACCTTCCTCCCAAACATAGGGTAAGCAGAAAGTGTTGGGCTCACTGGTAATCCTTTTCATAATAAATTATTAATAAAAAAAAAAAAAGGGTTGTCGGCTGACTTCAAAATCAACTTCAAAATAAATTAATAAACTAATGAAGAGAGAGAAAAGAAGGAAAAAAAAGAAAAAGACAAACGGGTAATACAAATTTTTAATATGAAGAGCAAAAGCAGCAAAGAGAACCTTCTATATGTCCTCTTCTTATTTTCGGAAGTGATTTAAGGAGATGGTTAAAAGTTATTTTTAATTTATTTTTAATTTTTTGTGAAAGAAGAAAATAAGTTAAAAATTAAAAAATGACTTTTAACTCACTTTTTAAAATAGTTCACAGTGGTTGATGCCTTGGTTGTTGGTATAATATAATGCTTTTCTTATTCTTTCTTTTTCTTTTAAAAAAACCTAGTAACAAAAACTTATTTAATATATTATTTTTTGTTTTTATAAAAATGAAACTGGTTTCAAAATTTTTAAAACTTTTGGAATAAAAACAATTTTTTTTTTGTTGTTTTTAAAGCAACTGCTACAACCCGGACCTCCGACAAAAGCCTCCTCTTGTTGTCCACAACCTTCAAGTAGCCTTGAACTCTAGTTGGTCTCCATCGTCGACCACCACCCCTACAACTTACCAAACAAGTTTTGTTTTTGGAAATTATTATAAATTCTAAATAATTTATCAAAATTTTTACTAAATCTCTTACATCACAAATAATCTATTAGATTTTGGTAGAAAATTTAATAAATTATTTGAGATTTCTAATATAACTCTTTGTTTTGTTTTTTTTTTTCTTCATAAAAACAAAAAAACAAAAAAACAATTTTTTTTTAAATATATTTTTTATCAATTGAAAGTAAGAAACTAATAAGGTTATAGGGTTGTTTTGGGAAGTTAATTAAAAGTTAATTTTTTAGTTTTTTTTAGTCTTTTTTTAAAAAGTATAAAAAAGTAGGGAGATTGTGTAATCTAGAAAAGTCAAAAAGTCAAAAAATTAACTTTTAACCAATTTGGGGTGTTTTGGGAAAAATGGTTAAAAGATGTTTTTTAACATTCTTTTAATTTTTTTGTGAGAGAGAGAAGTTGGTTAAAAGCTAGAAAGTGATTTTTAACGCAATTCCCAAAGAGCACTGATTGGGAGTTCTAAACCCAGCAGCTCTAATGCCAGCCAGCTCTAATAAGCTGGCATGGAGGAAGGAAAAAAAAAAAAAAAAACACAAGAACACATCATCACATTAGCAGTGATGGACTCCACTGCAACACACTAGTGGTGACTTTAAAGCTTATTATTTAAAGCTCTAAATCATTTTGCTTCCCAAAATAGGCTTTGTCAAAATAGACCAATATCATCTAAGCGTTACACAATATTACTAACATTCTTTCCAAGTCCGACCCTAAGGGCAGGCAAAGAGAGGCCTGTGCTTGGGCTCCCAAATTTGGACTGAAAATAGAGGTCTCCAAATATAATTTTGTATTTTAGATATAAAAAAAGAGGCCCAACTACTATAGGCCCAAATGTGAAAAGTGTAATATTTATGTGATAGTTGATTCAATTGTAAACTGGATATTGCTAAACTATAAAATAACAAATCTAGATTTTATTTTTTTTGAGTATTTGTAATGATTGTTTTCTGTCTTAATATATAAAAGTAAATTTTTGTTTATAATTTTAATGATTATATGTGCAAGTAAATTATTTTGTGGTTACAAATAAATAAAAAAATTGTTATAACTTACCGTTTTATTCATGAACTTTTTGTTTTTCAATATAAGAGGGACTCCATTTCTGAAATTCTCCTTGAACCCCCTAAATCTCAGGATTGGCCCTAATTCTTTCACTTGGCCTTTAAATTATTTTTTCCCAATTTGGGATCCGAAGTATCTAATTTCTGCCACTTTCAACCAATACTTGACCTCTCAAGTTGTCACGACCCAAACCCGCCCATATGGGTTTAGCACCGTAACCGGCCAGTAATCCGAGATTACCGAAGGCCTGCTTAACAGTAGTACAGCAAAACAGAGTACAGGGGCATGACGGAAGCCATTACAGTAATAAAATAATGTCCAATGAGCTGTGACAGTCTGTATGCAAAAGACTTTTCATATATATAAACATTCAGTACAGAACAGTTATGCACAATATTTACAGTCAGTCAAGACAGGGACTTAATCCCTATTAACAGTACAGTATGGTGCTGTCAATCTATACAGTATTACAAAACAGTACAGAGACAAACGGGGAAATAAAAACACTCATAAGCCATAGCTTGGTAGGCTCGGAACCTCGCAGTGAGGCACATTGGTTGGCTTGACAAAACTGGAGTTTACTCCGACGCTTCTAGCATTGGTCCGGTGCCTGTACACCTACATATATATATATGAGCAGTGAGCTAAAGCCCAGTGAATAACATAAAGCGTAAAGAGGTTAAGAATGAATGTCCTTACAGTAACGAAAACAAGTTCATTAAATCAGTATGTCAGTTGTTCAGTGCAGTAAACAGTCATATGTGGTACATCCATTAGCATAACAATAAACAGTAGGTCTTAAAAGACCGAAAGTAAATGATGGCCATCAATCAGTAAACAGTAGTGGTTCCAACGAGGGAACCGACAGATCTCTGTAACAGTGACAGTAAACAATAGGTGCTAAGGATGCCACAGTACAGTTCAGAATATAGGACATACATTCATTCAGTAAACAGTAAACAGTTCAGAAAACAGTACAGTTCAGTTGTTCAGAAGATAATCATTTTGAACATATCTTTACACAATTGTTACTCACAGAGTTCTGGGCTACACGTGAACTAGAGCGTCTCCTCGGAAAGCCAACCCTACACAGTTTACAGATTGAACACACACTAAGCTACACAGTTGAGAAAGATAATAACTTAATCCCTAATTTGCCTCGGTGTGTTCTACATCTATATCCTCAATAAGATGCCTTAAATTAGGCCTAAGAATGCCTAGAATGGAATGAGGATGCAAAGATGACTTAGAAACATTTTACAAAATTTTCAGAAAACAGGGTCTCGCTCGAGCGTGGCTTTCTTCGCTCGAGCGAGCTTGTCAAAACAGTAGGGTTGCTCGAGCGTGGACTTCCTCGCTCGGCGGTCTGCAAAAATGCAAAAAGTGCTGGATGTTGAAAAACTCCGCTCGATGCTCGCTCGACGCTCGCTCGAGCGTAAGACACAATCCTCGCTCGAGCGTAGGTTCTCTCACTCGAGCGTGCGTCTGCGTGCACCAAGATTCTGAGAGCTTGAAATTTACGCTCGAGCCACCATTCCTTCGCTCGAGCGGTGCTCAGAGTAAACGGTGGTCGCTCGAGCGTAGAATCCTTCGCTCGAGCGTAGAAGCAAAATTCTGGAATTTCCAGATTTGCTTCCCAAGCTCAAACCAAGCATTCCTAAGCTCAAAACTCGACCTCTTGGGCCCAAATTCTGGAAAACACATCTAAACTCAATATACAACAAGTTTCAAAGCTCAATTTGCGAATTTAAAGCCCAAGGGTGAGTCAATTAAATCCAAATTCAAACCAAATTTCATGAACATGGAACATGCATGGATTTTAAACAACTTTCAAGCTTCAAAACATGCTCTAATGAGCCAATTCTTTCAAAACCAAGATGAAAGCATGGTCTATAACATAAACATGAACATGCATGCAAGATTTCCATGAAATCAAACCTCACAATGCAAGGACAAACACATGCATGCATGAATTCCAACTCTAATCAACATTATTAGACTAAAACTTGACTTAGATCACTAGAGGCTCATGAATTATGCAAGAACAAGCTTAAGGACACAATTAAGAGGTTGAATCCTTACCTATGGTCCTCTGTTACAAGTATAGAAGCTCAATTGCACAAATCCTCTACAATTTCTTCAATTTCCAAGCAAGTCAACAAGGTGTAGCCAAATCCTCTCTTAATTCTCTCCCTCTCTCTCTCTCTCTCCATTTCGGTTGAGACAAGAAATTGAATAAATATGAAAAAAAAATTATAATCTATAGCGATCCAAAATTTTAAATAAATAAGTTCCCTAATGACCAAACCGGTTAAAATTTTAATTTTATTTCATTTTGCTTTTAGTATACCCTAGCAAGTCAAGTCAAGCTCAAATCTAAACAAATTTTAAAATGTGTTCAAATTTAACTTATTTACATTAATAAACTTTGCACAATATTTAAACACTTCATTTTTACATAATCTTAGGTTGTTATGTTGTATTTAAATCTTGGACTTGGAGAGTGATTTGCAGTGGAATAAAAATGCCAAAAAAAAAAAAACTTATATTTTGTTATCATTTTTTTAAATTTTTAATATTTTGCACAAAATAAGATGGTAGCAAGTTAGTAATTAGATTGCAATAAGGTTAATTACACTACAATCCTCTCAATTATTAAATAATATCATTTTATCTCTTTATTTATGAATTTATATATATTGATCCCTTAAATTATAAAAATCATATAAATATATTTCTTTTAAAGGTGATTTAGAGGGAGTCTAAGAGGATAAAGTGATATATTTTTATAATTAAAAATTTTAAAATATATGAATTTATAGATAAATAAGTAAATGATTTTCACTAACAGTAGAAATTTTTTTTATTGTAAATAAGCCATTACGATACAATACAGTCTCTCTCCAAACTCAAACCTCCAATCACATCGTTTGGGAAATTAAGGGGTTGTGTCATTTTAATCAAATAAGTAACGATTAATTTAACAAAAAATTAAATAATGTGTTAATTTAGTCTTTATATTTTCATAATGTGTCAATTTGGTCTCTATTAAAATCGAAAAAATTATAACAATAAGGACCAAATTGACACATCGTGTAAAATACAGAGATCAAATTGACTCATTATTTGATATTCCGTTAAATTAACTTAACAACCGTTATTTATTAGACTAAAATAACACAATTCGTTAAATTAATGGATAAAATCGAACAAATTGAAACTACATAGATCAAATTGACATATCGTGTAAACTACAGAGACTATTTACATAATTTATCCCTTAATTTATGGCTATTTTAGTAGGTTAAACTTTTTGTATTTGAGAAGATGGTTAGATTTTTTATAATTAGATGTGATGTTTGTGATAGAAAAAGTAAAATGATTATAAATTTGATGTGATATTTTGTCGTATTAATTATTTTAATCTATTTTATTTTTTTTATAATTTTTAATAAAAAAAAAATCCGCTAAATCTAACTCGTCAAACACCCACAATGTTTGAAGTCTAGATGGCATGTGGCAGTCGGCAGACAAGTACAGAGCATATTGAGACAATAGAGATATTAAGGTCAAGTTTGGCTATCCTAAATAAGTACATATTTTTTATCTTTTTATTTTTTTTTTATCACATTATTTCTCTATTTTTTTGTATATTTTTTCATAAAAAGATAAAAAGTACACTTATTTAGATTAGCCCAAACAACCTCTAAGGCTTCGTTCGGAAGTGGGTTCGTTTTTTGATTTTTTTTTATTATTTTAATTTGGAGTTAAAAAATTTTATGTGGGAAGGATTTTTGATTTTTTTTAATTTTTTGTAAAACAAAGAATGTAATGATTATGGATTAGATATGATATTTTATCTTGTTAGACTAAAAAATTTATTTTATTTTTTTGTGACTATTTTAACCAAAAAAAAAAAAAAAAAAGTCACAAAACTTTCTTCCCAAACATAGGCTAAGCAGAAAGTGTTGGGCTCACTGGTAATCCTTTTCATAATAAATTATTATTAAAAAAAAAAAAAAAGGGGTTGTCGGCTGACTTCAAAATCAACTTCAAAATAAATTAATAAACTAATGAAGAGAGAGAAAAAAAGGATAAAAAAGAAAAAGACAAATGGGTAATACAAATTTTTAATATGAGGAGCAAAAGCACCAAGGAGAACCTTCTCTATGTCCTCTTCTTATTTTTCGAAAGTGTTTTGGGGAGGGGGTTAAAAGTTATTTTTTAATTTTTTTTTAATTATTTTGTGAGAAAAAAAAATAAGTTAAAAGTTAAAAAATTACTTCTAACTCACTTTTCAAAATAGTCCACAATGGTTGATGCCTTGGTTGTTGGTATAATATAATGATTTTCTTATTCTTTCTTTTTCTTTTAAAAAAACCTAGTAACAAAAACTTATTTAATATATTATTTTTTGTTTTTATAAAAATGAAACTGATTTCAAAATTTTTAAAGCAACTGTACAACCCGGACCTCCGGCAAAAGCCTCCTCTTGTTGTCCACAACCTTCAAGTAGCCTTGAGCTCTAGTTGGTCTCCATCGTCGACCACGACCCCTACAACTTACCAAACAAGTTTTGTTTTTGGAAATTATTATGAATTCCAAATAATTTATCAAAATTTTTACTCTTTTACATCACAAATAATCTATTAGATTTTGGTAAAAAATTTAATAAATTATTTGAGATTTCTAACCTAACTCTTTGTTTTTTTTTTTTTTTTTTTTTCTTCATAAAAACAAAAACAAAAAAACAATTTTTTTTAAAAATATTTTTTATCAATTGAAAGTAAGAAACTAATAAGGTTATAGGGTTGTTTTGGGAAGTTGATTAAAAGTTGACTTTTTAATTTTTTTAAATTTTTTTTAAAAAAAGTATAAAAAAGTAGGGAGATTGTGTAATCTAGAAAAGTCAAAAAGTCAAAAAACTAACTTTTAACCAATTTGGGGTGTTTTGGGAAAATGGTTAAAAGATGTTTTTTAACCTTTTTAAAACTTTTTTGTGAGAGAGAGAAGTTGGTTAAAAGTTAAAAAGTGACTTTTAACGCAATTCCCAAAGAGCATTGATTGGGAGTTCTAATATAGCAGCTCTAATGAGCTGGTATGGAGGAAGAAAAAAAAAAAAAAAACACAAGACACATCTATCACATTAGCAGTGATGGACTTCACTGCCAACACACTAGTGGTGACTTTAGAGCTTATTATTTAGAGCTCTAAATCAGTTTTGCTTCCCAAAATAGGCCTTTGTCAAAATAGACCAATATCATCTAAGCGTTACACAATATTATTAACATTCTTTCCAAGCCCGACCCTAAGGGCAGGCAAGAGAGGCCTGCACCTTAGGCTCCCAAATTTGGACTGAAAATAGAGGCCTCCAAATATAATTTTATATTTTAGATATAAAAAAAGCGCCCAAGTACTATAGGCCCAAATGTGAAAAGTGTAATATATATGTGATAGTTGATTCAATTGTAAACTGGATATTGCTAAACTATAAAGTAACAAAACTAGATTTTTATTTTTTTTTGAGTATTTGTAATGATTGTTTTCTGTCTTAATATATAAAAGTAAATTTTTGTTTATAATTTTAATGATTATATGTGCAAGTAAATTATTTTGTGGCTACAAATAAATAAAAAATTATTTATGAACTTTTTATTTTTCAATATAAAGATGATCTCATTTCTAAAATTCACCTTGAACCGTCTAAATATTAGGGGCCGGCCCTAATTCTTTCACTTGGCCTTTAAATTATTTTTTCCCAATTTGGGATCCGAAGTATCTAATTTCTGCCACTTTCAACCAATACTTGACCTCTCAAGTGTTGGCTTTCCCAAATCAACCTCTAAAAGCATTACCAAGTATGACAATGTAAGAAAGAGAAAAATAAAGCAATAGAATGAAAGAAAAGAGAAAATGACTTCAAAATATTATTACCCAGTTTCGGTAAAGATATTTCAGACAGAGTATCAATTTAACATTGACTCCATCTGTTTATAATTATATGTAATATTTGCTAATTACATTTATTATTATTATTTTCTTTTATGTATGTAGAATCCAATTATGGTTTGTTTAGAATGTGGGTTGGTTTTTTAATTTTTTGACTATTTTAGTCTGGGATTAAAAAGTCTCATTTGAGATAAATTTTTTAATTTTTTTGATTTTTGTGAGAGAACAAATGAAATGATTATGATTTGGATGTGATATTTTGTCTTATTGGGTTAAAAAGTTTATTTTATTTTTTTGTGATTAAAATAGTTAAAAAGTTAAAAAACTTACCATGTCAAACGAAGACTACAAGTAATATGTTTAAGTTGTTTGAGATGACCTAAATAAGTGTACTTTTTATCTTTTTACGAAAAAATATGTAAAAAAATAAAAAGGTAATGTGATAAAAAAAAATAAAAAAATAAAAAGATAAATTATATTAGAGTTGCCAAGCTTGACCTTATTGGAGTCAATACTTTTCAGTAATTTGCAAGTGAAGGTTGGCATGAGCATTACGCGGATAAACGAGGACCATGTCTTCCATCATTATGGAATATGAACATTAAAAATGGGGTTTTAAAGACCCATATAAAAAGTCAACAAAGGGGAGGCAAATATATTTTTGAACCCCGCTACATACACCCACTGGGGTCGACCCCGTGAGGTAGCAGCCTGTGATTCGCCAGTTTTCATTTTTTTTTTTTTTTTTTTTTACTCTAAGGCCAATCACCCCCAGCCACGTCAGCTGGGGGTCGCTGGGGGTCGCCCCCAGCTGGGGGTCGCCCCCAGCTGGGGTAGGACGCATTTGCCTATATTTTTACTTGTGCACTTAACGATAGCATATTTTATTCAATACAATATTGGTTGAAGATACGACGGTTTTTTGTATTGATGATTTATGATGTGATGACAAATCCACCATCGATCAAGTAATTAAAAAAAAAAATACTATAAATTAATTATTAGTTCAATGATTAAAACTTCACCAAATAATTTTGATGGTATGAGTTCAAGTCTTGAGACTATCACTTTATACATCATGTAAAAAATTAGGTGTATATTCAATTTTTTCTTTCTAAACACACATTAAATGTGTACTAATTGTACGTTATTTTTTTTACTTTGATTTAAATTTTATTATAATCTTTATTATTTTAATTTGAATAATTTGATTCTTAATTCTTTCATCTCTTGTTAAAATTTTCTACATGTATTGTATACTTCAAAAATTGGCAAGTGTATAAAAATTATTAATTTTTAACATTCAACTTAGATATAAGAACCAAATGGAAATCATATTGAAAATATAAAGATCAAATTATTTAATTTGAAGGAAAAAAATGAAGATATACCTTCTTCTTCTTCTTTAAAATACAAAAAGAAAAAAAGAAAAAAAAGAAAGAAAAAAACACTTGAAAAGTGTTATATTTTTGAAAATTGACATTTGGCTAAAAACCGAAGATGATTAATAGTGGGGGCCCTATCAATTGAGCTATATCGCTCAAGACAAATTAAGGATGCATGAAGGAATCAGATGCTTTTTCTATTCTTCTTCGTGACACAGTAACACCATATTGTGTCATTGTAAATAATTTAATGCCTTCTTTCTTACATCCTTATTTTTTCCATAGATATACAATTTGTCCTGCCAATTGTTCTTGAATGGTCCATTCAATAATGTAAAATTGTCCGTTGTGAGAAATGAATCAATTAAAAGAAATCCTCAAAGTATTGCCAAAGCTTTCATTACATCCGTTACGAAAAGATAGAGAGGGTACATTTTACTAATCTCCCTTGTGGGGATATATTTTCTGAGTATCAACACGTGGCATGGTGACGCCGACGTGTCGGCCGAGGTGCCACATGTCGTGGTAGCTACGCCGAGGTAATCTCGGAGTTGCCGAGGTTATCTCCGAAGATATCGGAATCCGAGATAAGCGGATAAAGGACAAGAGTCCTAGATTGAGAGAAGACTTCAGTTTGGGTAAAGATAAACTCTTAGAGAGTTTATCCTAATCCCACTGGGAGTCCAGATTAGCAGTAATCCTAAGTCCATTAGGGTAGGCTCCTATTGGGACTAGGATTGTATTGGCTATAAAAGAGAGGCACCCCATGGGTCTAAGGTATGTTTTTATACTCAAGCTTGTGAGTTGAATACTTGATTATCTTTGAGAAATATTCTGACTTGATCGTCGGAGTGCCCCCGGGTGGAAGAACCACCGCCGGAGCCTTTTCTTTCTGTGCAGGACAGCAAGGTGCCATCTATTCTGCTTGTGTTCTACAGCTGAATCACTAAGGAGGGCAGTGTGATCGGAAAATCACTTACACAATTTGGCGCCGTCTGTGGGAATCGAAAGACGAATAGATGGCCAGTAACGCACAAAAAGAAAAGGTTGGGGACGACGCTCCCGCAAGGAATGATAGGCCTATCGACCTTGACATTGAAGAAGACAACCACAATACAAAAACCCGCGACTTGGGGCACGGAGGAAAAGACGTCGGCCAGGAGGGCGACACTTCAAAGAAGACGGACCAGGACAAATACTACAACGAAGATAACCTCCAGGTATGGAGGGATAGGTGCCTACGGAGGGATGAGGAAGTAAAAGATCTGGCAGACAAGTTGGCAGACCTGCAGTCGGTCGTCAACTTCATGATGCAAAACAATGTCATGCAGCCACCGTACCCACTGCAGGACACGCCAATTCCAGCAATTAATACCAGAAGGGAGGAAGGAAATAATTCCCGAAGCACCTCAGCACACCAGGAGCGAAGGCACTCTCACCCGCCTTCCAGGGAGTCGGACGAGAAGCCGAGACAAGAGAAGTCCCAAGGACATATCACACGAAGGACCCAGAGCCCAGAGAACATCGGCATGTCCAAAGGCAGGCGCTCTGCTTTGACACAACCCATGGAGAAAGATCAAAACGGGCCCACACGAGGCCGAAGTAGTGTGCCAAAAGACTGAAGTCAAAAGATAGCCGAGCTCCAGGGAGGAGTAAAGAAGACTTGAGAAACTACCTCAAGAGGAAGGAACAGAATGCTGAAGCCGAGGTTAATCACCCGACAAGCCGAGGACACCGTTCTCGGTAGAACTGGACAAATTTGAGGCACCAAAAGATTCAGTATGCCGAGGTTTCAAATATACGATGGTAAGTCAGACCCTAACTTCCACGTTGGATTATTCTTGAATCAATGGCATTATACAGTGGAAACGAGCACTTGCTCTGCAAAGTGTTCCCCTCGTCCTTTGGGGAGATTGCATCAGATTGGTTCCACAAACTGCCAAAGGGAAGCGTGAAGACTGGGAAGGCCTGGCCGAGATGTTTGTGGCCAGGTTCGTGACAAACAAGCTACAGCCATTAAGGGTGGACGCATAATGGCTTGAAGATCAGCAAGGATGAAGGCCTTAGGGCCTATGCAAAAAGATACTACGAGGTGTTCAATCGAATACCCGAATGCAACCAAGAAGTGGCGGTCGTGTCTTTCAAGAACGGCCTGAAAGATGATTGTTCACTACGGAAATCTTTGGCAAAGACATTGCCAAAAGCATGGAAGCTCATGGCAAGAATCGAGAAATATGCCAGAGCCGAGGAGGATACATCGGGAATAAGGAGGTAAAACAGGAAAAAGGGAACGGCTCGCCGAAGCGAGGCCGAGGTAACAACGGATTTAACAAATCGGAGACAGAATTGAGGGGTAAGCAAGCAGTGACGACTGTATTCCGAATTCCCATCCACAAAGTCCTAGATCAAATTCGAAATCAGCCCTATTTCAGGCACCGCAAAGGCCCCAGGAGAATACATGGGAAGGAACGTTGGTAGGCGTTGTGCTACCACAATGAAGAGGGCACCCAACTCAGGGTTGCAGAGCCCTAAGAGCACACTTGGAGGACTTAGTGAGACAAGGCCATCTGAGGGACCTTGTCGATGAGCCAGAACAAGAGAGAACAGGCAAGGTTGCCTCAAGCACCAGCAGCCCCCCTCCCCCAGCACAGCAACCACGGCAGGGGACCACGGGTGGTTAATGTGATCCACTCAAGGGTCAACGAGAACGAAGTCAGAGGAGAGACCCAGAGGGTAAGGCATTTACAGCATGTCTACCAAGTCGGGGAAAAGACATCGGCCAGAGGAGTGCCAAGGACCGATGATAGCTTTTACCGAAGCCGACCTAGAGATGGTCCAGCACCGCATAATGATGCCTTGGTAGTATCCCTCCAGGTTGGGGAGTGCCAAGTGAAACGCATCCTGATAGATCAAGGCAGCTCTTGTGACATCATGTATGTTAGATGTTACAAGGAGCTGGCCTTCACCCAGATGACATGGAGCATCAATGGCCCGATGGTCGGCTTCAATGGAACGCCGACGTGGCCACTAGGCGCAACAAACTTGGAAGTACAAGCCGGCACTAAGAAATCAGACAGAATTCATCGTGATTGACACCCTTCCCATACAACATCATCTTGGGAAGGCCATGGTTGCATGCAATGGGGGCAGTTCCCTCAACGTTGCATCAACTATTGCGGTTCCCAACAGAACATGGGATTGAAGAAGTCAGAGGAGATCAACTGCAGGCAAAAAATTGCTCCATGGCAGCAATGAAAACAACCTGCAGCATACAAGAACCAGGGAAGGCAGAGATTGAAGATGAGGACATGGAGGTCCTAGATGATGTCGGCAAGGAGCCGGCCGAGAAGAGTGAGGAAACACTAAAGAAACTCCTCGTCCAGGAGGGCGATGAAGAGCGCTTCTTTCTTCTCGGCTCGGGCTTAGCCGAAGAAGAAGAACAAGAACTGGAAGCTTTTTTGAGAACAAACATAGAGGTGTTCGCCTGGACACCTTATGAAATGCCTGGCATTGACCCCGAGGTCACATGTCACAGACTGAACGTCGACAGGTCGGCCAAACCTGTAATACAACGAGCTAGAAGACCGACGTTGATGCACGTCGAAGCAGTGGAGGAAGAAGTAGACAGACTTCTGGAAGCCAGGCCATCAGAGAAGTCAATTATCCGACATGGCTATCAAACACTGTGGTGGTAAAGAAGAAAAACGGTAAATGGAGGGTCTGCGTAGATTTTACAAGCCTGAACAAAGCCTGTCCCAAAGACAGCTTTCCTCTGCCCAAAATTGACCAGCTGGTGGATGCCACATCTGGACATGGAAGGATGAGCTTCCTGGATGCTTATAGGGGGTACCACCAGATAGCCATGTACCCCCCAGACGAGAGAAGACAGCGTTCATCACCCCAAAAGGCCTGTACTGTTACAGAGTATGCCTTTTGGGTGAAAAACGCAGGAGCACCAAAGGCTGGTAACCAAATGTTCAACACTGATAGGCCAAACAGTAGAAGTCTACATCGATGACATGGTCGTGAAGACCAAGGAGCCTAGAGTCATCTTGCCGACCTAAAAGAGGTATTTGAAATCCTCAAAAACATATCGGCTCCGACTCAACGCATCAAAGTGCGCGTTTGGAGTTGGATCTGGTAAGTTTCTGGGGTACCTGGTAACAAGAAAGGGCATAGAGGCCAGCCCAGATCAGATTAAGGCCATTTTAGACCTACAGAGCCCAACATCGGCAAAACAGGTACAAATGCTTACTGGAAGGGCAGCAGCCCTAAACAGGTTCATAAGCCGAAGTTCAGAACAAATGCAAACCCTCTTCAACCTGGTAAAAAGAACACAGACTTCCTATGGACTGAGGAATGTGAGGCCGCTTTGCTGACCTAAAGAAATATCTGACCACGGCTCCAGTCCTCTCAACACCTGAACCTGGGAGGAGTTGTTTCTATACTTAGCCGTGTCAGAACACGCTAAGTGCAGTGCTAATCCGAGAAGAGCAAGGAAACAGAAGGCTGTTTATTATGTAAGTAAAACCTTGGCCAACGCTGAAACAAGGTATCTTACCACTGGAGAAATTAATGCTGGCCTTGTAATGGCCTCAAAGAAGTTGAACCATTACTTTCAGGCACACAAGATTGTGTGCTAACAGAGCACCCACTGAATCCTTGTTGCAACAAGGAGACTTAACAGGAAGAATTGGCAAGATGGCAGTGCCTTGGGCCAGTATGACTGGAGTTCAGGCCAAGAACCGCAATTAAGGCCAAGTTTGGCCGACTTCGTTGCAGAATTTGCGCCTGAATCCATCAAATATCGGGCTCCGTGAGCCAGGATGAACGAGGTCCAGCAAGCAAGGAGAATCCCAGCCAAGGGCAAAACAGCAAAGAAAGGAAAAACTCAGACCCTGCAGCATCTACATCGGCGACTCCTTCAGACTGTTCGTCGATGGAAGTTCAAAACCGATAGGAGCAGGCAGAGTGCTGCTGATATCTCCAGATGAGAAATAATAGAACAGTCCATCCGTTTGGGGTTCAAGCCTCAAATAATGAAGCAGAATACGAAGCATTAATTGCAGGCTAAAACTGGCAGCAGCAGCCGAAGCAGATGAGGTAATAGTTTTTTTTGATTCACAGCCTAATTGTTAAACCAGTCAACAGGAGAATTTGCAACCAGAGACGAGAGGATGTCGGCAAATGCAAAAGAGGTCATCAGATTGGTAGCCCTTTTCAAAACTGCCGACTACTCCAGGTGAGCCGAGATGATAATAACCACGCCGACCGTTGGCCAACCTAGTAAGTTCAAGCAGACTGGAAAAACAAGGACAATTATGATTGACTACATGTCGGGCCCAGCATAGAACCACAGAACACTGAGCAAGAAGTAAGTGTGTGGACATGGGGCCAAGCTGATGGAATGCATCGTTGCATTCCTAAAAGAAGGAAAACTGCCAGAAGATCACAAGAGCACACAAAGTCGGATTAAAGTCGGCAAGATTCAGCCTGACTGCGGACGATATCTCTACAGAAGATCCTTCACTGGACCCCTTCTAAGGTGCGTACATCCTTTGCAGGTTGAAGATTTTTATATGAAATTCATGAAGAATTTGTGGAAGCCACGCTGGGGCAGATCACTAGCTCACAGGCCATTACCCAGGGTATTGGTGGCCCTACATGCAAAAAGACGCAGAAGCATACGTGAAGAAGTGCGAAAACAATGCCAAAGGTTTGCACCTTTGATTCATCAGCCAGCTGTTGACCTGAATCCAGTATCCAGCCCTTGTCGTTGCCCAGTGGGCATGGATCTGGTTGGACAACTTCCCAAGCAACTGCAGAGAAAATACTTGCTGGTAGCAACAGATTACTTCACAAAGTGGATAGAGGCAGAACCTCTTGCCAAAATCCGAGATGTGGACGTCAAGAATTTCATATGGAAAAACATTATCACCAGATTTGGCATTCCCAGAGCCATTGTTGCCGACAACGGAAATAATTTGACAGCAAAACTCATCAAGAACTTTTGCGCGAAATTCAAGATCAAGAATTACTTTTCAACACCAAGCTTTCCCCAAAGCAATGGCAAGCAGAGCCTCTAACAAAGTAATTTTGGATGGAATAAAGAAGAGGCTGCAGGCAGCAAAAGGAAAGTGGTAGACGAATTGCCCAACGTGCTTTGGGCATATCGGACTACGCCGAAAAGATCAACAGGGGAATCTCTCTTTGCCATGGCTTATGGCACAGAAGCAGTAATTCCACTGGAAGCGGCATCCTAGGGATCCAACCCAGAGAGTGAGAATGGGACTAACGATATACTTCTAGCCTGAGATCTGGATATTTGGAAGAACGAAGAGAAAGGCTGCAATTCAGCTTGCAGTATACTAGCAACAGCTTGCCAGAGCTTATAACAAGAAGGTCAATCCAAGAGATTTTCAAGTCGGTGACTTAGTCCTGAGAAAAGTCGTCGGCAACAAGAAGGATCCCAGAGAGGTAAGCTTGGCCCAAACTGGGAAGGACCCTACAGAATTACTTCGGTATTAGGCAATGAGCTTACCGGCTTGAAGATAATGAGGCAAAGCATTGCCAAGACCTTGGAACACTTGTAATTGAAATTTTTCTATCATTAGATGTTCATTACTTTTGGCCGATGTCATCAATAAAGTATTTTCTGATTTCTTCAAACACATATGATTGTTAAAAGATACATAATGTCGTTTTGAGAGACATGAATAATGAGAACCCAAGTAGAACTCAGGTTCACATTGGGGGCAGAGAAGAGACAAAGACGCTTAACACTTGTTGAAATTTGTAGCAATTTACAAGTTGAAGTTAAGCCGAGATGGTTCCTTATCTTCACTTGTTGAAATTTGTAGCAATTTACAAGTTGAAGTTAAGCCGAGATGGTTCCTTATCTTCACTTGTTGAAATTTGTAGCAATTTACAAGTTGAAGTTAAGCCGAGATTACTGTTTCTCTTCACTTGTTGAAATTTGTAGCAATTTACAAGTCGAAGTGAAGCCGAGGTTATTGCTTGAACAATTGTAGCACTCTACAGGTGGGTTAAACCAAAGAGGATGCTTAACACTTGTTGAAATTTGTAGCAATTTACAAAACAATGTTAAGCCGACATATGATCATCTGTTGAAATTTGCAGCAATTTACAGGTTGAGGTAAAAAGCTAAGTATTTTGTTTAAGCACTTGTTGAAATCTATAGCAATTTACAAGTAGATCATTATATAGCACCTGTTATAACTTGAGAAAAAGTTTACTGAAAATGTTAATCCTTGTTGAAATTTGTAGCAATTTACAAGTGGGTTAGACTGAGATCACTGTTTAAACACTTGTTGAAATTTATGAAAAGTTTGCAGGTCAGTATCTTGCCGAAGTAAAGTTTGTAGTTATTATACCCGAGGTATGTAACCCCGAGAAGATTGCACAAAAGAGGAAAAGAATGAAAGGCATACAAAATATTCTAAGTATAGAATCATGCAGAAGCAATCAAGGGAAATTAAAAGCATTCAGAGGAAAACAGTTGCAGTTGTATACAAAGAAGGCACTATGGCCTACCAGAAGTACATTGTTCTGAAGAAACAAAGAAAGGCACATCGGCCAGAAAAGGAAGCTTACATTGTTCAGAAAAACAAAACAAAGTATAAAAGACAAGGAAATAAAAATCAGGATTCTTCAGCATTAACAGCAGGAAGGGCTGGGACCTCAGAAGATTCTGGTGGAACCTTCTCGGTAACCTTTTCTGCCTCAATCTCGGCGTCAATCTCTGCAAGCGTTTCATCAAGACTTTTTTCGGCTGGAGGAACGTCGGACGATGCTTGTACAGGAATAGCATCCTTAGCAACCTCCTCATCCTCCTCATGAGTCAGGTCTAGGACTTGATCATCCTGAGGAGGAGATTTGGTCTCGTTGGCACCCTTGGGCTTCCTTACTAGAGCATCATCGTCATCCTTATCCTCATCCTTGGCTTCAGACTCAGATTCCTCTTCAGCTTGACTTGTAGGTGGAGGAGGAGGAAATGGAAGAGGAATAGCATCAGCGTTACGGAAAGGGGAGTTAGTAGGAAGATCAAGTTTTTTTATCAGGGACATCCAACCAAGGGAGAATCCCCTGTTGCATGCCTGCTTGACTTGAAGTTTGTATTCCTCCGTGACATCGGCCATACCCTGTGCATATGCCTTTTCGTCAGCATCCTTTATTTCAGCAACTTTGGTAGCCAGGGCCTCTTGGAGCTCCTTTTCGGCCTGGGCCTTTTTAGCCTCGGCTTCCCTCTTCTCAACCTCAGCAACATTCCTTATAGCTTCAACAGATTCAGCCTTTTCCTCAGCTACCTGTTTGGCCTGAGTAGCAGCCTTAGCTTGATCTTCCAGCTTCTTCATTTTTTGTTGAAGACTTTTGTTGGCCTTCTGAAGGAAGTAAACTCCCTCTTCATCTCGGCCAACTTTTCTCGATTTTTAAATGACTACATTGAAAAGGAATGGGCATGCTGGATAGCCTGAAAGAAAACAGAAGTGTTAAAAATATTCTAAGTATGAAACAGAAAGAAAGAACAAGTACCAAACTGGAACACTTACATTGACTGAGTGTTGGAGCATTAAAGCGTAGTTCTCATATTCACTGTATCCAGCATTTCGCTCCAAATCACCAGGAAGAAGCAGTGCAGTGCTGAGAGCCACGCCGACATTTATGTCGTCGGCACTCTCATTGGCCATTATTGGCCTGTCTTCCAAAGTAATTTGGGGGGCCCAAGGAACATCTGGTTTTTTTGGATTCCGATGTAGTTGCTGAAGACGACCTCGGCTTCTTCGATTTTGTGGACTCAGAAGGTTGAGCTTCAGCAGACCTTTTGGCAGAAGTAGAAGCAGTCTTCTTACTCTCTGCCAATTGTGCAATAGGCAGGTGTCTTCAGTCTCAGCCACAGTGGCTTTGGTCATTGGCTGGGCCTTATTGGTTCTTTTTGGCTTTGGTGGGGGCATAATTTGAGTCGGAGCAGCATCGACGTCGGTAGGGAGATCGGCTAGCAAGTCTTGAGCAACGGGTTTTGGGCGACCCATCTCAGCAGTTTTGACAAGTCTGCGCCGGCGTTTGCGTTCGGGTATTGGTATTAAGTATGGAGCTGAGGTAGATGGCTGATTGGTTGGGTCAGATGTTGACTCCTGATCTGTTCGAGATGTAGAGGCAGTTTGAGTTATGGCAGTAGGTGGAGAGAGGCTCTTTGTCACCTTTCTTGGGACATCGGCATAGTGGATTTATACGTCGGAATGAAATTTAGTACCAATGGAGCTTTGCGCTTGTGGATTGGAAGATCTAGGAGCTTCTTTAAGTCCTTGCCTAGAAAGTAGGACTGGCGAAAGTCCTTTGGTGGTTTGCGAACGTCTGCAAAGAAGAATAAAAACATTAGAAACAGACAAAATTCTGAAGACTTGGAAAGAAAAACAACTGAGTGATTAACACTGGGCTCTTACCCTTGCCCTCTTTAACTGTTCGAGGAAGAGGGTAAAGATGAACATCTTCGTCTAGGCCAAACTCCCAATTTCCAGAAGTAATAACATAGTCATCTCCAGCCCCTTGTTGGAGTCTGGAAGGTCAGCTACGATTTTGAATTTGGTAGACCTCGGCTTGAGGTAATAGACGAAACCCTTTTTTTTCAAGTTAAGGGCACACATGGTATAACAGAATTGGATGTCGGCAAGAGTGATCCTAACGTTCTCCTGCCTAGCTAAGGCTATAATACCGTTAATCACTCGATACGAGTTAATGGTAAGTTGCATGGGGTTCAACCTATAGTAATGAAGGACTTCACGAAAAAGGGGATTGAGTGGAAGCCGAAGTCCACACTCAATAAAAGCGACAACAGGAAAGGGCATCGTATCATCTGTGGGCATGATTGAGTCGTCATCCCCAGCCAGTCTCAGATGGACATCGGCAGGAATTTCGAACTCTTCCCTAAAGTGTTCAAGTTTGGTCGGGGTATCTACCCTATGTCTCCACATACCCATGATTTCGGCGTAAAAGAATTTGATGGTAGAAAGAAGATGTTCTTAACAGGTTACTAGGGACCTCGGTGAAAACCTAGGAAAAATTGGTAAGGATTGTTTCAGTTTTTCCTAAAGATTGATAGGTTCTACAGACAAGTCCCAAACCTAAATCTACGAAAGCAAAGATTGAAGGCACAGATCTGGAGAAAATACAGAAAAAAGAAGAACGAAGTTTCAGAATCAAGAACAGAGGCAAGGTTCTCAAAAACATAAAAAATACAAGAGATATAGGGTCAAGAACAGTGGCAGAAAAATGGTGAAATAGTGCAAGTGTTCAGAACATGGGCAAAAGCAGAATCAAAGCATTCAGATATATGGTTCGCCAGATAGATGTTTGAAACAGATAGTAACAGCAAGAAAGTGGGAAAGCATCAATGAACTGAAAACAAAGAGAATAGTGGCTTACCGGAAAGACTGGAGTCGGTATGAAGATCGCCGAGGTCGGACGACGGATGTAGACACGACGGAACGGTGAAAGCTTCGCTGGGATGGGAGAATGAAGACGGTTGCAGAGCTTGGAGCTAGAGCAATGGCGGATTTGGGAGAGTTTAGAGAGAGAGAAAGCAAGAGAATCGAAATGTAAAAGTGAAGGAAAGAAGACGAAGGAAAGGTTTTTTGTCAAAAACTCGAAATGGCGGCAAAATGAAAACAATTATTACGCCTGGAGCATCGCATACGTCAGGCGGCGCACGCAGAGAAGACGATTTTCAGGTGCGTCAGTGATACGATCCAATAAGGATCACACACGTAGGAGAAACGGTTGAGAAGTGATGCATGACAGCTCATGCGCGTGGAGGAGTTCATTTGAATTCTTATTCTTGAAAGAAGACATGTCGGCCTTAAGAGAATGACCTCGGCTGAAGAGTTCTGACGCCAACGTACTGGAAAGAAGAACAATATAGGTTCCATCACCTCAGAATGCCGAGGTAATAGAACCTAGGGGTAGTTGTGGGGATATATTTTCTGAGTACCAACACGTGGCATGGTGACGCCGACGTGTCGGCTGAGGTGCCACGTGTCGTGGTAGTTACGCCGAGGTAATCTTGGAGTTGCCGAGGTTATCTCCGAAGATATCGGAATCCGAGATAAGCGGATAGGGACAAGAGTCCTAGATGGAGAGAAGACTTCAGTTTGGATAAAGATAAAACTCTTAGAGAGTTTATCCTAATCCAACCGGGAGTCCCAGATTAGCAGTAATCCTAAGTCCATTAGGGCTAGGCTCCTATTGGGACTAGGATTGTATTGGCTATAAAAGAGAGGCACCCCCATGGGTTTAAGGTATGCTTTTTATGCTCAAGCTTGTGAGTTGAATACTTGATTATCTTTGAGAGATATACTGACTTGATCGTCGGAGTGCCCCTGGGTAGAAGAACCACCGCCGGAGCCTTTTCTTTCTGTGCAGGACAGCAGGGTGCCATCTATTCTGCCTGTGTTCTATAGCTGAATCACTAAGGAGGGCAGTGTGATCAGAAAATCACTCACACATCCCTTAATAATTGAAAAAATATAATAAATTTTATAATTTTAACATAAATAAACTGACTTCTTTTAGTAAAGTTAAAGAAATCGAAAATAATATGAAAATTGTAAATGTACAAAGATAAATAAAGTAAAATATATATTTAAGTATAAAAATATAATAACCCAAATTTTCATTTATATGACTAATGAAATATTAATAAAAAAAAATAGGCCAAACGTTATGACAAACATATAAGGCTGCCTCGTACGAGAATTGATTATTTTAATTAATTTTTTAATTTTTTATAAAAAAATGTGTGAAAGTTACAAAGAGATTTGACAACTTATAATGATATTTTAAATTTTTTAAAAACTTTTTGGCCAAAAACACTCTTTCCAAACAAGGTCTTTTTTTTGGTTCAGCTCCTCTCCGATCCGGAAACAGACAAGACAATGTTGTTGGGCCCAATTCTGGGTTCATCTAGATGATCAAACCGTTTAATGTGTAAATCTCATCGAGTATATCATCCCTGCAAAAAATCACTGTAATCGGATATCGATAGCCATTTGATCAACATCCATATGTGTTTGCGATTTATTTTAAAAATCATAATTGCTGTTGAAACATATGCAAATTGATCAAATAACTATTAATATTTGATCAATCTGATTTTTTATAGGGATAATGTATTCGATGAGATCTATACATTGAACGATTTTGTCATCGAGATGGCATCCATAATCGAGCCCAACATATTGTCTAGTCCGATTTCAAACTGGAGAGAAGCTGTGGTCTTTTTTTTCCCCCCCAAACACCAGGAAGGTGATTATAACTTATCTTATTTTTTTTTTTAAATTTAAAATAATACCAAACACATCTGATTTTGCAAGAAAAGTTTAGAGACCTACTCTTATCTAAGGATGACTATTTTAATCCGATTAGCGGGGCCCCGCTCATACCCGCCCTAATGGGGGCGGATTTTACCTGCTCCGATACTTATGTGGGATAGGGATGAATTATGTTTTGGTCACCCGCAACGGGGGTGGGGTGGAGCCGAGTATCGTCTCTCCTGATCCAAACCTGACCCGATATAATTAATAACAATAATGATAGAAAGCTTTAATTTTGGAGCTCTAAAGAGAGCTCTAATGATGTGGCAAGAGAAAAATAAATAAATAAATAAAAATATAGGCACATATATCATATCACATGTAGGTCGCACTCATTGCCACATCACTAGAGCTCTATTTAGAGTTTCAAAATTAGAGTTCTCAATCTTTATTCAATCAATAATATATAAATAAAATAATATATGTATATATATATAATAAAATTAGATACTAGAAAAAAAATACTAAAAGTTTATGGTTCTGTTTAAATATAAATAAATAATAATTCTAAAAGTGTCACTGTTTATATATATGGAAATAAAGAAAATTATTTAGTGTGCTAAGAATTTAAATGGTTCTTAATTTTTTTGGCTATTGGAAATGTGGTCGGGTATCGGCGGGGGTGGGAAATTGCAAACCCGTCCCCTGACCATCCCTACTCTTATCCATCTAGAAAAATTTTGGTGGATAATTATGTAGTGAAGATTAATTTGTGTAGTGTGGGGTCTATGTGGAGTGCAGTAGATATTAATTTCTGAGTGATTTCTGAATTGATAAGGGTGAGTTTGTAGTATTACTCGATTTTGCTATATTGAGATTATCTATTGATGTAATATTATATAATAACTAGTAGTTTGTTTTAAAATATATTTTTCAAAATAAAATTTAGTTTTTTTCTTTTGAATATATTAAATATTTAAAATAATAGTTAAATTGGAAAAAAAAAAGCAATAATTTAAAATTTAAATAATGATTCTAATTATTTATTTAATAATTTTAGTTGTGTCGTTCTATAAAAACGTTACTTAAATCAACACATATGCTAAATTTAAACAAATTATTTATGTGTATTTTAATAATTTTAGCTCTATCACATTACAAAAATATAACTTACATAAATATATATAATAAGTTACATAAAAATAAATCTTTTGAATATTTAATTTAAAAAGTGAAAAACGTAGAATAAAATTAATTGGCAAAATATTTTTAGTATGTATAATTCTATTAAATTTTGTTTATGGGCAATTAAGTAGGAGAGAAAAAGAAAAAGAAAAAAGGAAAAGAAAAAGTCAAATCTTAGATTAAGTACAAATATTAAAATTTTAGAAAGAATTTGGGTAAGGGTATTGATATGAAATTTTAATTAAAAAATGAAAAAGAAAAAAAAAAGGGAGATAAGCCATATAGGAAAGAGAAAAAAGTTGGAACATTTACATATAAGTTTTAATCTATGAATTTATATCCCATTAAATTCTAATTAAGATTTTTTGAATCTTTAAGTCCCATTAAATTTTTAATAGTTAGAATTACCTATAAACAATGATTGTTCCGACCCTTATTCCGATCCTTTAAAACAATGATTGTTCATCATTTATGATTATCTATAAAGGAACATGATGATTTCACATTTATTTTAATTTTCAAAACTTTAAAATATCAACTTTCAAATTGAAAAAACTAAAAAACATTATGCGCAAAAAAAAAAAAAAGTGTTGTTTTTTTTGAAAAAAATTAAAAAAATTAAATTATTTTTGTGCAAAATTGAAAATTTTGTGTCTATAAAGGATTATGATGATAAAATATTGATGTGCAAAACTAAAATAAATAAACAAATAACTTTAAAATAAAAAAACTGATAATGTTTTCAGTTTTAAAATTGGAAAAATTGATAATGTTCTCGGTTTTATTGGATAGTTGATTCAAACCAATAAGGAGAAAGATAAAAACATTTAATTTCATGCTCTCTTTTTTTCTTCATCAGTTAGTAAAACAATTATCTAGAAAATTACTATGTAAAATTGATAATGTTTATAGTTTTAAAAATTGAAAAAAATTGATAATATTCACAGTTTTATTAAATAGAACTTATTGGTTTAAAAATTTTTGCTCAAGGTACTTGCATGATGTTAAGTTGAAATTTAGATAAGACTTGAGCTACTATAACATTTGTAAATAGAACTTTTAGGTAATTAACTCAAAAACATTAAAGGTACACAATATTTTTTTAATTTATTTTGATAATCTTAGTCCTATCGTTTTATAAAAGTCTTATTTAAATCAACACATATAATAATTTCTAATAAATTATTTGTGTATAATTTAATAATTTTAGTTCTATCGTACTATAAAAATATAAATTAAATAAATATATATAAAAATTTAAATTATATTAAATTATAACACAAAAAGAAACATTCGTTGATAATTTTAACCTTTTGTGTTACAAAATGTAACTTAAATAAATATATATAAATTTATATGATATTAATTATAACTTGATTTTAGAAAAAATGTTATGAAATTAAATTATTCTAATTATTTAAGAAATTCAATATAATTAATATTATAAATAAGATAGACATAAAATTAAAAAAATTAATATTTTATTTAAAAAAAGTGAAAAATGTATAATAAAATTATTGTTATTAGCATGTATAATTCTATTAGGTTTTGTTTAGGAAAAATTAGTTTAAGGTCCCTCTCCTAATTTTAGTAATGAGAGAGATTCATAATATTATTTTGGGATGTCTAGGATCCCTCAACTCTTGCATACTCATTTAAAGTGCAAACAAATCGATGAAACCTTCCAACCCGCCGATCTAAGCTGTGATTGATGTAGAAAATCCAGTATTGTAATTAGGTTTCATTTCGACGTCGAGGCACCTACGTTTGTGATCGCTATTTGGCTTCAAACCCAACAATTGTGACTAGATTTCAAACCCAGTAGTGTCGATAGGGAGCAGAAATGGAGTTCCGTCGTTGCTCCGGTTGAATGATCGGAAAATATTGAAGAGATTTGAGAGAGAGAAGTGAGAACAAAGAAAAGAGAAAGAAATTCTCTCTTTCTGTCGAGAAATCTATACAAAAGTGTTACTGATATATATATATATGTATATTTTATTACATATATATTATATTTATATGTGCTCTGTTTGTTCTTCACATATAAATTTTTGTTTCATTTTTATTTTATTTTTTAAATTTGTGAACAAATACAAAGAAATTTGTGAATAAAGTTAGAGAAATTTTAATTTTCTCTGGTTTGAACCCAAAATCTCTAAACTGGAATCTAGAGAAATTCTTTGGGAAGTCTAGATAATTTTTTTCTTTGGATCGAATTTTCTCTGGATCGATATTGAGAGACCTTTGACATTATAAAAATATAGAGTGTCCTTTATCCTATAAAATTTTAATATCAGGGACCTTAAAAAAAATTCATTTCTGTTTATGAGTAATTTAGTTGAAGTCTTTAAATATTAAAATTTAGAAAGAGTTTTGGTAAAAAAATATATTGATGTGGCATTTTAATTAAAAAAAATGAGAGATGTGCCACATAAGAGAGATAAAATTTGAAAATAAATACTACTTTTAATTATATATATATATATACACATATGATGGTAGTTGAAGTTAACATTAATTTTTGCATTGTTTTTAACTGGTATTTTAAAAGAAAGGGCTCTTTGGTCTCATCAACCACTCGACCAACCAAAATATCAAGTGTTAGGGATACTTAAAAATAAAAATAAAAATAAAGTAAAAGAAAAACAACTAATCAGCGATTGGTACTTCTTGTCGTACGATGAAGTAAGAGTTCCATTACAGACAAAAACATTAACATCTTCATTTTAATCAAATTTTGATTAAAATCCATTTGTTTTTATTTTTATTTTGGATAGTTACCCTTTTATTGCAACTTATAAAATATGATATATTTTTTAAGCATATTTTTTGTCGCTAGTAATTTTTTTTTCAACTTTCTACTAGGCTAGACAATTCTAATTTTTTTTAAAACAAAAAATAGAAACAAAAAATTTTTTTAGAGATTTTTTTAATAAAAATGTCATATTTTTTAATTTTAGTGATTCAAAAAAAGAGTTTAATATTTTAATTTTGTCAAAATCAACCTAAAATTCCAAAAAACAAAGAAGTTAATTTTTTTAATATTTTCCGAACACATCAAATAATTGTCAAAACCAACCTAAAATTTTAAAATGCTTCAAACACATAGGGAGTGTTTAAAAAATTACTAATAAAATAAAGTGTGTAGTATATATTTAGGGTTGGTTTGGGAAGTAACTTTTTGATTAAAATATGAGATGTAAAAAGTCAATATATTTTGGATTTTTTTTTTTTTTGGAAAAAATTGCAAACCATAGTATGAATGAAAATGGATCTTCAACTTTGTAAAGTAAATGATAATAAATTTTTGACTTTTTGTATGAATTATTTTTTTTTTAAAACTGTTTTATTGGCTTTTCCCCCTACTAAAATAGCCGCTTGCCAAAAAGAACCTATTGTACAAGTTGGGTTTTAATTTTTTTGGGATTAAAATTTACAAAAAGATAAAATAGGTTAAAATAGTTAACAAGTCAAAATGTCACATTAAATCCATGATTATTTCACTTTTTTTTTCTCACAAATATCACATCAAACTACAAAAAATATAATCATCTTCCCAAACACAAAAATTTTAGCCTAGGGGTGTTTTGGGAAGATGGTTATAATCTGATTTTTAGTGAAAAGCTGATTATAAGCAGATTATAATCAGCTTTTCTGTGAGAGAAGAGGTTGGTAATAATCTGAAAATCAGATTATTACCATGTTGCCAAAAGAGGCCTAAAATAGTTAAAAATTAAAATAACACATCTCAATTATTTTAGGAATTTTTAATACTTTTAATGCTTTTTTTTACTGCATAATATTATTGCTAAAATTTCAAATTTCACAATTATTTCCTGATATATAGATTTTTTTTTTTTTTTTGGTTGTTGTAATTTTACTATAACTAGACCAAATATATATGATATATAATAGTCACAAACCTGTCGAAATCAAATCCTAAAAAAAAAAATAAATTAGAACACCTATCAACGTAACTATCGTATACCTATTCTAATTAATTCTCAAAAACATATCTTTCACGTACAATAGTATAGCTGGCTTTGCCAGCTATTCTTGTCTCCCAAGTAACCAACTGTTTAGTGAAATTTTCAAAAATTAATACTCCCTCCGTCTCAAAATATTAGTCTCTCTTCAAAAATCAAGTACAAAAATAATATAAATTTTCTGTTTTGCCCTTCTTTTAAATTAATAAACAATATAAAAAGTACAATTATGACATTGATATTCTCAAAAAATGTACTATCAAAAGGATAATTTTGGAAAATCAACTTTTTTCAAATGCAATAATTGTACTATAAAAAAAAGTTAGATTCCCCAAAAGGGACCATTATTTTGGGACGGAGGGAGTAATAAAAAAGTATTAATTCAAGGAGATGACTCATCTTCAATTTACTGTGTGTGAACTGGAACATACTGTTAGGTTCATGAGGCCTACCAAATGTCCTGTTTCGATAATTTGAACCGTTTAATATGTAGAACTCGTCGATTACTTTTATGCTTGCAAAAAATTACATTGATCTGATATCGGTAGTTCTTTAATCAGAATACATTTTTGTTAATAATTTATTTTTAAAATCATATTTACCATTGAAAAAAAGTGTTCCGATTAAGGGGATACCTATATCCAATCAAATTGATTTTTTTGCAAGCATAAAATACTCAAAAAGGTCTACATATTGAACAGTTTAGATTATTAAAAAGGGACCTATTGGGACCCCATTGACCTACCAGTACGCTGCAGTCACAGCCTCTCCCTAAATTAAAAGTATTTGTCGTCAATTTTTAATAAAATTTTAAATTGATTTAAATTATTTTTATTATATACATCATAAACAAACATTATACCAAATATATTAGACTCTAATATACATATATATACATATATATATGTAAATTTTAATCAAATTTTGGTTAAAAATCATTTCTTTTTATTTTTATTTTGGCTAGTTACCCTTTTATTGCAACTTATAAAATATGATATATTTTTTAGGGAGATGCACCAATAAATCCCAAATTAATAACTTATGCACTGTTTAGTCCAAAAAATTTTTTTATAGACTGAAAGGTCCCATTACAATGTTAATAACATCAGATACAATGTTAATAACATCAGAGTCATGTTACAAACATTAAATTTCAAACATCTAATGTTCATCAAATTTCAATAATGTTTGAAAATGTAGGATGAAAAACATCTAATTTTCATCAAATTTCAATAAATTTTGAAATTATAGAATGAAATATCAGATCATTTACATCATTTACATCATGCTGATGTAAAAATGGGACTAAATAGAGCATAAGAAAACTTGTAGGACTAAATGGTTCAACGTTTCAAAAACTAGGACTTATAGGTAAATTTTCCTATTTTTTAAGCATATTTTTTGTCGCTAGTAATTTTTTTTTTCAACTTTCTACTAGGCTAGACAATTCTAATTTTTTTTAAAAAAAAGGAAACAAAAAAAAAACTTTTAGAGATTTTTTTTAATAAAAATGTCATATTTTTAATTTTAGTGATTCAAAAAAAGAGTTTAATATTTTAATTTTGTCAAAATCAACCTAAAATTCCAAAAAACAAAGAAGTTAATTTTTTAATATTTTCCGAACACATCAAATAATTGTCAAAACTAACCTAAAATTTTAAAATGCTTCAAACTCGTAGGGAGTTTTCAAAAAATTACTAATAAAATAAAGTGTGTAGTATATATTTGGGTTGGTTTGGAATTAACTTTTTCACTAAAATATGAGACGTAAAAAGTCAATTTTTTGGAATTTTTTTTTTAATTGAAAAAAATGCAAACAACAGTATGAATGAAAATCAATCTTTAACTTTGTAAAGTAAATGATAATGAATTTTTGTCTTTTTGTATGAGTTGGTTTTTTTTAATTTTATTTTATTTAACTTCTTGATTTTAATGGCTTTTACCCCTACTAAAATAGTCGCTTGCCAAAAAGATCCTACTGTGGGTATGTAATGGCCCTGTTTGGCAAGTTGGGTTTTAGCTTTTTTGGGGCTAAAATTTACAAAAAAATAAAATAGGTTAAAATAGTTAATTTAGTTATTTCATATCATATCAAATCCATAATTATTTCATTTTTTTTCTTACAAATATTACATCTAACTACAAAAAAATCTAATTATCTTCCCAAACACAAAAAAATTAGCCTACTAAAATAGTCAAAAACTAAAATAACAAATCTGAATTATTTTAGGAATTTTTACTACTTTTAATGTTTTTTTTACTGCATAATATTACTACTAAAATTTCAAATTTCACAATTATTTCCTGATATATAAAGTGTGTTTTTTTTTTAATTATTTATTACTATAACTAGACCAAATATATATGATATAATAATCACAAACCTGTTGAAATCAAATCCTAAAAAAAAAATTAAATTAGAACACCTATCAACATAACTATCATATACATATTCTAGTTAATTCTCAAAAACATATCTTTCACGTACAATAATATAATTGGCTTTGCCAGCTATTCTTGTCTCCCAAAGTAACCAACTGTTTAGTGAAATTTTAAAAAATTAATAATAAAAAAGTATCAATTAAAGGAGATGACTCCACTCCAGTTCACTATGTGTGAATTGGAACATACTATTAGGTGCGTGGAGCCGATCATATGTCCTATTTCGATAATTCAAACCGTTTAATGTGTAGAACTCGTCGATTATTTTATGCTTACAAAAAATTACATTGATCAGATATCGGTAGTTTCTTAATTGGAATACATTTTTGTTAATAATTTATTTTTAAAAACATATTTACCATTGAAAAAAATATGTCCCGATTAAGGGGATACCTATATCCAATCAAATTAATTTTTTTGCAAGCATAAAACACTCAAAGAGGTCTACATATTGAACGGTTCGAATCATCAAAAAGGGACCTATTGTAACCCCATTGACCTAACAATACGCTGTAGTCACATAACTTCTCTCTAATATATATATAAATTTTATAAATTACACCAAACATGTCAACGATGAAATGTGCAAATAAAAAAGAAGAGTGTCGATAACATCCCATTCAATGTATTTTTTAATTCTATGCATTCAATTTTTTTATTTTTAATTTTTCATATTTTTTTACTTTTAATGAATATTTTTAAAATTTTAAGCAATTTTGTTACTTTTTTAGATGTATCTTACTTAGATGTATCTAAAAAGTAAAATATTTATAAAAAATAACAAATACACAGGAATACAAAAAATATATTAAATTATTGTATTTTTTAAAAATATTTTTAGTATTTAGTGAATTTTCTAAAGATTTTTTTCATACTTTTTAAATGTATTAATGTTAGATGTATCTAAAAATTAAAAAAATTGCTTAGAATATTAAAAAAATTCAGTAAAAATAAAAAGATATAAAAAACAAAAAATTTTAATTTTCTGAAAAGTAAATTTTGAAAATTCAAACATGTCATCTCTCTCTCTCTAAACACGTTAAACTCAAGACCAATTCCTTTCCTACAACTCCTAAATAAAATTAGCATTTAAAATATATTTGAACAATAATGCTATTTCCTAATATATCATCTCTAAATGATCTCTAATAATGTGATATTAATGTTAGACCCCCACATAATAGAATGTTTTACAAATCAAAATTTGACATTTGTCAGACACATCATTAAGGGTGATTTTTAAGAATGATAAATTAGGTATCTCAAATATTTTTTATAATAAAAAATAATATTTTTAGACTACACTAAGAACTCTTTCAACAAAGTATATTTTTTTAAAAATAAAATTATCTATTTTCTTGATACAAATACAATAAAATAAAAAATATACAATGGTTGAATTGATATAATTTTTTTCTTGAATGATATAAATGGAGGGCCTTACAAAATTTTTCATAAATGACATAAATAGAGGGCCTTAGAAAATGAACGGTTCAGATCATCAGCCCCATTGGTCTCTCTTGTTTAGATTTAAACTTGAGAGAAGTCTAATATTTTTTGTAAAAAATCAAAAACTCCTTTTTTAAACATAATATTTTTTCACCTTATATTTTAGTCAAAAAAAATCATTTCCCAAACAAGATCCAAAAAGGCATATTAAACTAAATCGGACCCTCTCCAATACTTTATTCATATAGCCATTATTCAGTAATTGATCTAAAAACCACATCAACTGCTTAATAAAAAAAAGTACCGGAGACAAATCTCTTCCATTTTAAACCCAATCCCTTAGGCTAAAATCAAACGCTGACTAGGCTTGACTTTACATGCTCTATGTCCAATGCAGTAATTTGTTAAAAAATCTGACTCATTGTTAAAATAAGAAATTAAAAAAAAATGAGAATGAAAAAAAGAACCCAGGTAAACATTTAAAAAATTAAGACTGTGTTTGGAGAAACTTTTAAAATATGATTCCATCATTTTTTAATGAATGTTCTAAAATTAGGTCAAGTTTGGCAATCCAAAAATAATCCATCTTTTTATCTTTTTATCCTTTTTCCATCACATCACCTCTCTACTTTTCTGTACATCTTTTTATAAAAAAATAAAAAATACACTTATTAAATCATCCCAAACAATCCACCACAATTTTCAATTCTCTCTTTACAACCACATCATTATGGTATGACTTCAAAAATGTCAATTCTCTCTCTCACTCGCTCCCGCGTCCACGTACATTGAACCTAAGACTAATACCAGTCCTATAAATTCCTAAATAAAATTAGAATTTAAATTTTTAAAATTTGGTATCCGTACAAAAAAAATTCATATAGAATTTGGGATTGGCAGTGACATTTTCAAAAGTACAAGTCACTATGATGACTTTTTTTGTTACTCTAAAATGATTTTAAACTTGTTACTCTCTCCGTCCTAAAATCAATAGTCTGTTTTAAAGAATTTAACTTTTTTTGGTAATATAATTATTACTTTTGAAAAAAGTTAATTTTCTAAAATTATCCTTTTAATAATACATTTTTGAGGAATATCAATATTATAATTGTACTTTTTATATTGTTTATTAATTTAAAAGAAGAGCAAAATATGAAATTTATATTATTTTTGTACTTGATTTTTGAAGAGGGATTAATATTTTAGGACAACGAAAAATGGAATAAGGGACTAATATTTTAGGACGGAGAGAGTATATTATTGTGTATTAATATTATATAAATTTCTTTTATTTGAATAGTATTATGCTAAATTTCTTTTTTAAATGGTGAAAACCGAGCAAAAATATTAAAAGAAAAAGAAAAAAAGAAAAAAAAGAAGAGAAAGTACACCTTTAAACGAGTCAGATCAATCACAGATTTTTTCCAAACTCTCAGTCCAGGCCCAATTCTAGGCCGAATGGCTGGGCTTTTTAGGGCCTCATGATTATTTACTTTATTCGAAAATTCCAGTCAGCCAACACCCAAACAAAGCTTCAAACTTCAAAGAACTCGGCCCAAGCCAACAATGAGGTCTCAGACTGGGTTGGCCCATTCCTAGCCCAGCCTACTAATTGGGCCTATCGGTTTCTGAACTGGGACCAATTACAACATTCAGAATTCCTCAATTGCCCATTGCGTGCCAATAACTTCATATATAAACTGCCAAGACTTCAAATTCATACAGAGCTTAAATCAAACACTTCGAGCACAAAAAAACAGATTCAAAATTTCAATCAATTCCTCAAAAAAAATTTGAATTCGAATATCAATCTCTTCATCATCAATCATAGTTTGATTCAAATCTCAAAGGTTTCGAGTATTGATTCGATTAAATAAAGTTGAAGATCAACAAGGCTTGCAATCACAACTCCATTTCAATTCTTCCTCCTCACGCAAGGTTCAATTCGATCACAAAATCTCTTCAAATTCTACGTTCTATACGCAATTTCACACACACAGACATGCAAATTGTTGTGCTGAACTTTGTGTTGATTGTTTCGGTGAAGATTTGAGGGGAGATCGAGCAATATACTGAACGGAACGGACCAGGGTTGATCGCAGCCATCGCAGTAGTCATTTTCGCAGGGAGTTTCGTCTCAGCATGGAATGTTTTCTCAGCTCTTGCAGAATTCTCTATGAGATCGTGACGAACGATCAGGTTCTTTATCACTCTCTCTACTTTTAAAAGATCAAAAAAAAGAAAAAGAAAAAAAGAAGCTAATGATGATTAAGGCCTCGTTTGACAAGTGAATATTTTAGTCTAAAAGTTAAAAAGTCACTAAAAAAATTAAAAAGCCAACAACCTATACCAATGTTGGAAAATTGGGTTTTGACCCATAGTTTTTGGCAAAGTTTAAGCCAAAATAAAAGTGGGACCAATATACATTTTTAGGTGGGTCTGAGTAATGACGTGTAATGTGCCATATGGTGATCAATACCTTGAAGTTGGTTTGTTAAAACTTTCAATGGGTGAATGAGAAATTAACACAAAAGGGAGCTCCATGAATATGGAAAGTCTTGGTGTAATTAATGAGTCCCACATTGCTAAAAGAGAAGAAATTTAAATAGTTTATATAGATCAAGTTGGCATTTGGGTTTGGACCCCAAGAGACACCCAAGTTTTGTGATGGGAGGAGTTATGGATAGACTTGGACTCAAGACTATGGACAATTGGGTTTATGCCAAGAAACCCACACGCGCGCACCGCCGCCTCCTGCCCATTCGGTTGGCCGTGCTATGCTTCCTACCATCTGTACAACTATTCCAGTTAATCATGGAGAGAAACCCGAGAAGTTCAATAGTAGTGACTTCAAACGTTGGCAACAAAAAATGCTTTTTTATCTCACTACTTTGAACTTGGCTTAATTCCTTCATGAAGAACCTGCAAAAGTGAAGGAAGATGAAATAGACCGTTAAGTTCTCATTGTTGTAGAAACTTGGAATCAAGGGGATTTTCTGTGCAAAAATTACATCCTCAATGGTTTGGACACGCCCTATATAATGTGTATTGTAGTGCAAAGAACTTTGGGAAACCTTGGATAAAAAATACAAATCGGAATATGCTAAAATGAAGAAATACATTGTTGGAAGATTTCTAGACTTCAAAATGGTGGATTCCAAGACCGTGATTAATCAGATCCAGGAACTCCAAGTTGTTCTCCATGATATTCTTGCTGAAGGGATGATACTCAGGGAATCTTTTCAAGTGGCTGCAATCATAGAAAAATTGCCACCCGCTTGGAAGGATTTTAAGAACTATTAAAAACATAAATGCAAAGAAATGAATCTTGTATAAATCATCAAGAGGAATGGACTAAAGCCTATTACATTAGAGTTATCATAACAGTAACCTAACCTATGCTGACTGGAGATCCCAAAAACTAGGTTCAAAAGGGAAAACCAAGTTATGCGTGGCTTGCAAAAATCACTAAGGAGTCTTGCTCTAACCCATTTCTAGGATGAGAGAGTGATAAATTGTAACATATGTTGTACGTAGTAGGAACCAAGGTAAGCTATGTTTTTAATGGTTACCTATTGTAGACACCCCATTTTTGACCGACCTTAAGACTCAGACGTCAACGATTGAGCGCTCGGTGATTGCGCATGTTGTGCTTGTTCTGAGGTTTCGGAGTTTCGGCTGAGAGCCTTACCCCCGGACCTCGAGACCCTTTTGTGCTTTGCCTCGGTTTGCGAACCAGGTTTTGTTTTCTCTTCCCGAAGGGAGGGAGAGGTCTCGTAGACCATCTCTTAGTGGCCGTAGACTACTTTTTGTGGTCGTAGACTACTGTTCCCGTTTGGAGATCAGTTTCCAATTTTTCGGAGCCGTCGGCCGTGCGCCTCGGTTCGGGACCGCTTAACTTTCTCCGTTTGCTCTGGTTTTTGGCACACACCTTGTTTCCTCTCTCTAGAGGGACACTATGGCCTGGGAGACCACCTTTGTGGTCATACGCCGCTCTCGGTGCTTAACAGCCTGTTTTCGAGGCGCCCGATCGCGCGCCCGACTATGCATTGTCGGTGCCCATCTTCCTGAGTCTATTTTTAGCTCAAACCTTTTGACCCCCTTTTTTTTTTAGTTTCTCGAGGAAGCTTGACCTTTTGAACCTTTTTTTTAGCTTCTTGAGGAAGCTTGAACCTTTTGACCCTTTTTAGCTTCTCCAAGAAGCTTGACCCTTTTGTTTTTAGCTTCTCCAAGAAGCTTGACCCTTTTTAGCTTCTCCAAGAAGCTTGACCCTTTTTGCTTTAGCTTCTAAGAGAAGCTTGGCCCTTTTGCTCAAGCTTCTAAGAGAAGCTTGGACCTTTGTTCTTCTATAAGAGAAACCCTCTCCCTCACTTGCAAGGGTTCAGATTTTTGGCCAAGGCTCCATACACATATATCTCTCTCTCTATATCTCCTCCATTTTAGCTCAAAAGTGTAAGGTTCTTAGCCCTATTGCACTACAACTCTTAGAGAAGCTTGGCCCTTTTGCTCAAGCTTCTAAGAAGCTTGACCCTTTTTAACTTCTCCAGGAAGCTTGACCCTTTTTGCTTTAGCTTCTAAGAGAAGCTTGGCCTTTTTGATCAAGCTTCTAAGAGAAGCTTGGACCTTTGTTCTTCTATAAGAGAAACCCTCTCCCTCACTTGCAAGGGTTCAAATTTTTGGCCAAGGCTCCATATACATATATCTCTCTCTATATCTCCTCCATTTTAGCTCAAAAGTGTAAGGTTCTTGGCCCCATTGCACTACAACTCTTAGCCCAACCCTTCCACCTTCGGTCTAAGCATCTTGGAGGCCATTTTCAGAGGCTAAGGGACTGGTTTTTGGGTCCAGAGCTGCTGGAGTTCTTGGCTACAAGGGTAACACTCCTTTTCCCTTTTTTATTCCCCATTTTTGCACAAGCTTTTAGCCTGTCTTGCATGCTCTTTGGAGCTTAGTGTATAACTGATAAAAGTTCTGATTTTGCATGCTTTTGATCTTTGTTTAAGGTTACTTTTGTGTTTGGGATTGTTTACCCCCTCTTAGGTCTTGTTTGGCCTCTTTTTTGTGCCTTTTTTGTGAGCTTCGGGACCACCTTGTATTGGCGGATTTTAGTGGTGAGGATGGTGTTTTGAGGTCCTAAGAAGGAGAGGGCCATCCCCTCTCCTTGTTGTCTTGTTTGTTGGCATTTTTGGCCTTACAAAGGAGCCCCTATTTGCACACTTCTTGAGCATATTTCAGCCTATTTTTAGTGAGTTTTAAGACTTGCATAGGCTCTGTCCAGAGCCCCTTTTGCCATTTTAAGTGTCCATCTTGCATGTGTAGAACAACCCTCTTTATAGCCTATCAAAGGAGCCTATCATTTTTGCATGCATGGACCATGTTTCAGTGGGTTTTTGGGCTTTATTTAACATGTCATACCTCTGAATTTCGTTGGTTTGGTGGCCTCTTGATTGCCTTATATACTTGTAGTGTAAACCCCCTTCACTAGCTTGTATTGCATGCCATTTTAGCCTATGATTCTAGCACTTTTTGGCCATGCCTTAAACTGATTTTGTTCATGATTTAGGCTGCCTAAGCTTTGTTTTGTGGCCTCATGGTCGAAAAATGCTTTCCATGCATACTTGTTGTGTAATAGCCTTGCATAGCTTTGAGTTTCGGGGTCCCTTGCATGCTTGACTTGAGCTATTTACATGTTTTGGCATCATTGGGTATAATATTGTAAAGCTTATACTTGTGTCCTACTCCCATGTTTTCCATGCTTTAAGTGCTATTGAGAGTTGTGCTTGTATGCCTCATTTACCAACCATTGCATGAGCTTCATTTGAATGCATTCCGAGCCACCATCCCAACACATTTTGCCACTGATTTTGGCCTGCATCAGGTCTGTTTGGGGTTGGTTTCATCATTTGAGCATTGCTTTGCATACCTTTAGTGTAATGTGCTTCACTAGTTTCGGTACTTGAGCCAATCAACATGCATTGCATGAGTTGTTGCATCATTTCGGGGTCATTTTGTATGATATTTCAGAGCTGGAGTGTATGCCATTGTGCCTCATGTTTCATCCTTGCCATGCTCTTGGAGAGTTGTATCTTGTGCCCTTGGCTTGGAGCCTTTGCATTGTGCATGCTTGTGTATGTCTTGTTGCTTTGATTTCATCATTTCAACACTATTGGCCACTGATTTTGGCATGCTTGAGAGCTACCCATGTTAGTGTAAGTCTATCTTACCATGTTGTTGCATGCTTGTTTCATTTTGCATGTTGTTGCATGCTATACATGTCCACATGTTTAGGTTGTATGCCTATTGCATATTGCATGTTAACATGCTCATGTTGCATTAGATTTGTTGCACACTTGAGTTATTTGCATGCTTGCTTGCTTGCCTAGGTTGCATTGCATTGTGTGTGCATCTCTTGCCTCTTGATCAATCATGATAGAGGTTGGGGCCCTTTATGTGTTTTGTGCATTTCATTCCATATTGAGTTGCGCACTTGACTCTTTGGCCATCATGCATGGAAATGCGTGATTGGTGGCCTGAGGGTCGAGGACCATCCTCCCTTGAGTTCATAACATGATAAGGAGGGTGGTCATGCACATTGCTTTGAAAATGCATTGCCATGCTCTATTTGCCCCCTGCTGCTGCAAAACAGGATTCTGCAGGAAGAGTTGGCTGACCGACCATATTCAGTGCCGGCGGCTATTCATTTCTGGCCGAGAGCTATACAACTGGTCGATGACCACTTTTCCATGGTCGGTGACTATTCCTCTTGGCCGGTGACCTTCCACAGTGCTCAGAAGGTGGTCCAGAAGCAGCCTTAGGACTTGTGCAGTCTTCAGAGGTGCAGAGCAGTGTAAACAGAGGCAACATGTGGCATGGCGACGGATTTCCGAGAGAGGCGAATCGAGCATGCAAGCATTTGACCCTCTTCCCGAGGCAGCTTTACTGCTTTAGTAGTTTAATTAATTTGTTAATTAATTACGGTTTTGTAATATTTAATTAGCTTGTTAGTTAGTTAATTTGTATTATTTTTTCGGACCCTCCGAGCGAGGGCAATTGTGTAATAAGTGTGCGTGTGTGTGATGTATGTCTTTCAACCCCACGTCTTTCTCCCTTTTATTTACTAGCTTATGATGGTTAGTTTTAGGGCACGTTTCAATTAGCATACTTATGCTCGCATGTTTGCATCCATTCATTTGTCTTGCATGCACCGGGCTCGGCGCATCATACTAACTGCATTGTATTTCAATTCCGAGTTGAATACGTGTATCAGTTGTTGCATTTCATATGCCATTTTAGAATAGCCGAGCCTATCTTAGTTGAATTTTGCATGTGTTGCATTAGCCATCTTAACATGAACTAGGATCATGCATTTGATTACTAACTAGATTCTGTTTTGGCTCGGAGTACTAGGTAAGCTTTTATGTTTTAGCATCCTTGCATGTGTGTGAGTAACTGCCATGATAGCATGCTTGTCATGAGGCTAACTGCTTATGTGATATAACTGCTTGAATGCCTGTGGGTGAAGGTTGGGTTGCTTGAATTGGAATAATTCGTCGAAACCCGTGTTTTAGCCTACTTGCGAGTAGCAAACTTCAATCCATTTTCAAAATAGACGGATATGCGATGCTTTGTTCCAACTTAGGCAATCTAGTCTATACTTGTATGCTGTGCGCGTCACGTAGTAAATCTAGGCTAATAACCGGAATAAGAGCACATAATGTTTTCAAAACTCGATATCATGGTTAGTAGAGGCCGATCTTTGATCAGGCGAGCGGGGGTGCTCACGAAGTGACCTTCCCCAATCGTACCCAAGTTCCCGAGCCGAGACAACTTTGGTGATGACGGACATGTGGCCTTAGGCAACGAGTCAGGGTTCCTAAATTTCCTAAAATAAAATACTTAGGTGGCAACTCTGTATCTGGCAAAGCAGTCCATGTTTGGCACTTCTTTCAAAAAATCTGTTTTCAAAACGATTTGCCGGATTTGGACTCTTTGATGATTCATCGGTCTTGCATTGCACTCTGGAGATTAGATACAGGACAGTGACATTGAGTCCTGAACTGTAGTAGCCCAAATGAACAAAACGGGGTTTCCCTCCCGGGACGTTCGGGGACGTCTACACCTATCTCTTACGATTTGGAAATCTAAGAGGAGTAAAGAGGATACTCGTTATATGAATCACTTATGTGAGTGTGAAGTGGGGCTGCTTCTGTGAGAATTAATTAGACATGATTCTCTAAAGTACTCAATGAAACCAGGGGCTGTTCAAGGCCAAAATGAACACAACAGTGAGATCCTCAAACTATGTTAGAGCTACTCTGTGTGTAGTCTACTGTCTAGGTTTACACCAACGGCCAATAGTTCAAGGCTTTTAGTCCACTGATTGTCTAGTAAATCCGATAGACTTTCACAAGGGAAGGTTCAAGGCTGAAAGCTACGTATCCTAGGCAGTGTGGTTCCTTGTTACTTTTTTTTTTCTTCAAATCAATTTTGTTTGAATCTTATCAATTCATTCATGTGGGGAATTGTTGGAAAATTGGGTTTGGACTAGTTTTTGGCAATGTTTAAGCCAAAATAAAAGTGGGACCTACATAACTTTTTAGGCGGGTCCAAGTGATGACGTGTAATGTGCCATGTGGTGATTAATACCTTGAAGTTGGTTTGTCAAAACTTTCAATGGGTGAATGAGAAATTGACACTAAAGAGAGTCCCATGAATATGGAAAGTCTTGGTGCAATTAATGAGTATCCCACATTGCTAAAAGAGAAGAAATTTAAATGGTTTATATAGATAAAGTTGGCATTTGGGTTTGGGCCCCAAGGGACATCCAAGTTTTGTGAAGGGAGGAGTCATGGATGGGCTTGGACTCAAGACTATGGACAAGTGGGTTTATGCCAAAAAAACCCATACGTGCCTGCCGCCGCCGCCCTCCCGTCTGGCTGGTCGTGCCGTGCCGTGCTCGGGTTCGGGTTCTGGTGTGTGGTGCATTAAGATGGTCCAGCCTAGGTCTTGTCTTTTTGGGCCAAATTCTTTTGAATTATTTACTTATTTATTTTTTTCCCCAAAAAATCTTACAGGAAAATTTTCGTTTCAAATTTGAATTCAAAATATTTCTCAAAACGACCCCAACGTTTTTGAAACGTTACAGTCTCATCCTCCTGAAACAGTGTCTCTATTCAGCTTCTTCTTAATGTTACTAATTTCTAAAGGGATGCAACCCTCACTGAATAGTCATCATACACTCTATAAATAGTCCCTCATTCTACCATTCTAGTATAAAAAATTTCGTTCTTCTTTGCTTCTTCTTTTCTTTTCCTCCATTACTATATTTCGACAGAAAAAGATATAAACATAGTTTGGTTTGCCAGGCTCATCGTGGTTGTGTTACTTCGGTGAGAGTTTGATTATTTATCCTGGGAGACGGACGCCATAAATACTCGAAGGCACCAGTGCGAGGGCGAATTCTATCTTAAGAGATAGTGTCAAAAACTAGACTCAATCGTTTCGACTCTCTAAAATTTTTCAGTACTGTAAGTGTAACAACCCCGAACTATGATTAGCCACTAAACCATGATTAAGAATGCTTTATGAGTAATTAAGATGAAATTCAGAATTAATTGCATGTGTATTGCATTATTTGTGTTTATATCTGTCTGCTGTAGGAATACTGTTTAGATTTTTGTTTTGTTTGCAATTAAAGGCCTTATCGGTCCGAGCACGAAATTGACTTGATTTATGTGTTATTTGGAATTTTTAGAATTTTGTGGTCAGTTTAATAAAAATTTGATTCGAATGAATTAATTAGAATAATTAGTGTCAATTTGATTAGCTTAAGTTAAGTTTAATTAAGTCTTCTTAATTAAGCCTATGTAAGGCATATGAGACCCCTAGGATACATTTTACACTCTCATTTCATTCTTTTTGAGCTCCAAACGTGTGAGGGAGAAAGACCAAGAGAGATTTGAACTCAACAAGGGCAATTGAAAAAGATTTGGAAGAATTTGCTTGGAACCTCAACCAATTAGCCACCTAGAGCATAATTGAACATCTAAGGTAAAGATTCAACCCTTTAGCAATGTAATTGAGCCAACAAATGCATAGATTCAAGTGGATTAAGTGTTTAACATGAGAATTGAGCTAGAAATGAAGGAATTTAAGTCATACCATCCATGCATGCATAATCCATGGAGTTTGAGTTTTGATTTCAACAATTCTTACATGCAAGGACCTATTTTTGCTCAATTATGAGAGCTCATTGTGGATTTGCACTTTAACACTTCATTTGTACATGTTTTGGAAGGTTTGAGTTCATACCAACACATGCATGATATGCATACATATAATTCAAGTTTGTTTTTGTAGAATTCATTTGCTTTTGGGCCTTGATTTTGTGTAATGATCTTTAATTCATAATGTTTTGCAAGTTTACAAGTGAATTCTTAAGTTTTTGGCCCAAAAGAATATGTTTTACAGCTTTGAATTCAAGTTTTGTACCATGAATAGCAATATGGAAATTCCAGAATTTTGCATCACCGCTAGAGCGACAGAGTCTGCGCTCGAGTGACCACTCTTGATTTTGCACTTCCGCTCGAGCGAGCTAAAGTGCGCTCGAGCGTAAAATGCATGCTCCTAGAAGTTTACATACTTTGCAGACTGCTCGAGCGACTATAGTTGTGCTCGAGTGAAGACCTCAGTCACATGCTCGAGCGATCGTCGAGCGGAGAATCCACACAACCAGTACTTTTGCAAAGTTCACAGACCGTTCGAGTGCCCAAAGTTGCGCTCGAGTGACCACTCTTATTTTTGAACCACCGCTCGAGCGAAGACCCTATTTTCAGCAAATTTGACTAAGTGTTTTGACCCGCATTTTGGTATCTTCATTGCATCTTAGGCATTCTTAAGCCTTAATTAAGACACAATAACGAGGATAAGACTTAGAAACACATTAAGAACGAAATACAATAAAATAAGTACTATCCGAGTATGTGTTTCAATATGTGTATTTGTTATGTTTATGTTGGTCACGCGCCGTGAGCCATTTGATTTGTTTGCTCTATCTGTCTCTTTTCGGAGCCATCTGTGAGTAATAACTTAGTAAAGCTATGTTCAACTTTATTTATTTTCTGTATGATGAATAAGATCTTTTTTCTGAAATGTTATGTTATGTACAATGAATGATTGTCCAATTTCTGACAAATATTCGTGGTATCCTATCATGTGATATCTGTTAGCTGTTACCCGGTATCAGAGGTTCCATTATGGAACTTAATATATCTGCAATCTATTACCCGTATCCGAGGCTCTATCATGGAGCTCAACGTATCTATTTAAGGAATTGGTTATACATAACCACTATCTGTTCTGTATCTGTTTTGTTTTATTCTGTTCTGTTAGCACTAATGAATGTACCACGTATGATTAAGCATGAACTCTGATTTCTGTACATGATTTGAATAAGAATAAGAATATGAATCTGAATTCTGATTTCTGATTTTCGAATCTGATATGGGACATCATTTAATTAAAACCCTTTACTCTGTTATTATTCACTGGGCTTCCGCTAACTCTATTACTTATGTATGTAGGTGATCAGGCACATGCCTAGGCTCAATGATGATCGCCTGAAGCTCTATTTTGTTGGCCAATCCTTGTGCCTCTCGAAGAGGTTCCGAAAGTCATGTGGTCATGTTTTGTGAACGTATAAGACTTTGTTTCTTTTGGATTATGAATAAGTTTTTTGTTGATCTGAATTGGACTAAGTCCTTTTTTGGTTATATCTTTAATGAATGTGACGTAAGACTACTGTATTTATGATGTCACGTGTACGTATGTAAAGTTTTGAAATTTTTGTCCCATGTATGTCTACACAGCTCAATGGACTATGTATGTTTTATCTATTTGCTTCTGCTAGCCTCTTAATTCTATGTTATTATGTATAGAGGCCTCTGGTGATCCAAGGATTATTGGCCGGTTACGATACTAAACCTATAGGGACGGGTTTGTGTCATGACAGAGTGGTATCAGAGTATGAGTTATACCGCACACACGAGTCCACATGAGCTATAGGATGTCCTAAAAAAGATATAGGGACATTTTATCTGCATTTGTGGGAGTGTGTTAATTTCTGTAAATGTGAAAGCTAAATCTGAACATAAACATATGAAATTGAAAAGAATGAACTGGAATTGAATACTCCGAACATTGTGAAAAGAACTATTTGCCTATGTTTATAAGTGCTTTGTTTACCTATAGCAAATGGAAAATACAAGAAGTGACGGTACAACTGAATCTTCAGAGGCTCGCATAAGCCGAATGAAACAAATGCTCGAAGTCCTAATTGAATCTATGAGACATCAACAAAGACAACAAACTCTACCTCCTCCGCCCTCTTTGGTCCAAGTTGAACCGGATAACAATGATATCATTAACCTAACTTAGAAGTTCATGAAGATGAAACCGCCAAGTTTCTTAGGTGGTATTGAACCATTGAAGGCAAAGACATGGTTACTCGAGATGAAAAAATTATTTGAAATATTTCCCTGCTCCGAGACTCAGACGGTTTTCTTGGCCACCTATATGCTAAAAGATGAAGCTCGAAGATAGTGGTTGTTAATCTGAAATAACAATGGGAACATAACATGGACAAGTACTTTCCTTAGTGTTTTTGGGATCGAAAAGTTTTTGAATTCCAAGAACTCAATCAAGGCAACATGTTTGTAGGCGAGTATGAGGCTAAATTCACTAAATTAGCTCGATTTGCTCCTTCTATGGTGGATACGGACTATAAGAAAGGTCGAAAATTTGAAGGTGGATTGGATCTAGATGTATTTGATCGGGTAGGTGTCTTAAAGCTACCTACATATGTGGATGTACTTGACAGAGCATTGATGACAGATGCCAATTTGGCAACAAAGAAACAAGTTAAAGTGCCAACAACAAAATGTAAGGGTAAATGGTCTGGGTACAGTTTCAGAAAGGGCCGTTCTTTGGTAAACAAAAAGCAAAACACAGGGTTTACTTGTAGCTCAAGTCAGAGCAGTGGGTCTATACCAGTTTATTCTGATTGTGGAATGAGGCATAGAGGTGTATGTTACTGTGTATCCGGTGCTTGTTTCCGATGCGGCAAGACAGGCCATGTGGTGAAAGATTGCCCACTTAGATATGATAATGCCAATTGTCCTACAACAAGTTTAGCCAGATCCGTTTCTGCAGCTAGAACAAATACGAGGGCTAACATTGGAAGAGAAACTCTGAGACAAGGCCGAGTTTTCAAACTAGTGCCTGGTGATGTGTAGAGCACCGAAGTTGTGGTGTCAGGTATACTCCCTATTTGTGCTCAAAATGCATATGTGCTAATAGATTCTGGTTCTACATATTCTTCTGTATTGCATGCTTTCTCCCGAAAATTGACTAGACCACTAGAACCTATGAATTATTTGTTATCTGTATCTATACCATCTGGAAGTTCTATGGTATATGTGTATGTTTATTCAGCATGTGACATTGTGATTGGTGATATGACATTATATGTCGATTTGTTGTCATTGGGTATTGATCATTTTGACTGTATACTTGGTATGGATTGGTTGAGGAAGTATTGTGCAACGATTGATTGTGTGAATAAAACTGTTGTGTTTTGACCACTTGGTATGCTTGAGTTTGTGTTCGTCGGGAATGGGGTAATTCCTCCACCGTATTTGATTTCTTTTGTGAAAGCCAGAAAATTGTTAAGAAAAGGGTATCGGGGTTATTTGTGTTGTGTTTTGAATGTGACTTCTGACAGTCTTACTGTAGAGAACATCTCTATAGTAAATGAATTTCCTGATGTATTTCCAAATTATTTTCCCGGAGACTTAATTGATAGGGAAATTAAGTTTACCATTGATGTTGTACCCGGAACACAACCGATTTTTAAGACCCCTTACCGAATGTTAACCTTTGAACTAAAAGAATTGAAAGTCTAACTTCAAGAATTGGTAGACAAGAAGTTTATCTGACTGAGCACTTCACCTTGGGGTGCTCCAGTTTTGTTTGTTAAAAAGAAAAATGGGTTTTTGAGACTGTGTATAGATTACAGAGAACTGAACAAAGTAACCGTGAAGAACAAATATCTACTGCCCCAAATAGATGATCTGTTTGACCAACTCCAGGGAGCACAAATGTTCTCCAAGATAGATCTTAGATCGGGTATTGTAGACACCCCATTTTTGACTGCCCGTAAGACTTGGGCACTTTATTCCAAACACCCGATGATGAAAGTTACACTGTGCAATCTTTTGAATTCTCAGTGAAGAAATTTAGATTCAAGCTCTAATCCCAAACCTTACACCCCATTTTAGCCAAACTATTTTAGACATTAAAACCCTCTTTTTCAAAATATTTTTTCAAATGTTTCTATGATGTTCCGAGGCTTGCATTTTGTTTCAAATATTGCACTTTTCGGTAAATTGAGCAAGGACAAAGTGGAAAAAAATAAAAGGGAGGTGAACTCTTTGAAAAAAATATTTAAAACATCTTATTTATAGGTTTGGAGTTGAAGAAAATAGGAGGGGAGGGAAGAAAACTTGTTGGGGAAGAAGTTGAGCATCAAACCGTTGAGAAAGAATGAGTAGCCTTCACTAAATTAGGTATATCTCTTTGCACACTTAGAATTTAGATGTGAGCTACAACCATTGAAAAGTAGACTTCCGGGGCATCAATTTAGACTCAAGAATCACCTAAAATCGAGTCCGGACGAGGGAGATATGCCCGTTTGAAGTCGGGCTTGAATGCATATTTTTGGACCCGGCCAGGTCCATTTAAAACCGGCCATGCCTCATTTAGGCCCGGCCGGGTCTCAATGAAAACTTTTCCAAACTTGGTTTTTAGGCCTGGCCATGTGTTTTTGGGCCTAGTCGTGGGTTTTGGAGCCCGGTCAGGTCTTAATGGCGCTAAATAGACAGCTGGCGGGAATTGAGCAAATATCTTTGTTTGAAGATATTTTTGGCCATTTTGGCTCAAATTCTATAAATAGAGCCTCTTCCTTCAGAATTCAGGGTTAGCAAAATTTCCAAAAGCTTTGAAGAGCTAAATAGACCTCTTTTCACCTTTTTTCCTCCTTTGACCCTCAAACCTTTTTTAGCTATACATACACAATACATACACCATTAGAGCTTGTTCTTGAAGCTTTTGTTGAAGTTTCAAACCATATTTCATAAAACTTGAGGGTGTTTAGGATCAAGTTTGTTTAACTACAAGCATTCTCTCTTTAAAGAGGTATAACTTTTGCATCTTCTTTCTTACTTCTCTCTCACTCTTTTCCTCTCTTTATACACTGTTTTTGGATTGGTTTGAGGGGCTGAAATATGTGATTAAAAGTTAAAAAAAGTGGAGGGGTTAGCCACCCCTCCTTAGGCTTTGTTCCATAGTTTTTTTTCTCTATTCTTTTTACTTACTTTCTCTTGCTTTTGCCACTATTTTCTTGGCTTACAAACTAATTTTCAGAGTTCAATAAAGGTTAAAAAGCATGCTTTGAGGCTCCAAAAAATGAAGAGGTTGGCCACCTCTCCTTTCTTTTGTTTACTAGCTTTGCTTTGCCTTATTCCTTTCTATTTTTTTTTTATGTTCTTATCATAATTTTTGGCCACTGTTTTAGTGTATTAGAGGCTGTTTTAGAGCTGTCCTAATTTATTTAATTAGTTCATGCTTTGATTAGTTTGTTTGTTGTCTCATAAGTTCGCATATATAGCTTGTTGTATGTTGTTCTTGGCCTTTCTTTGTTTAACTCCCATGTCAAGAGTTCCATTTTAATAAGTAATCTAGCATTCATTTCTGCAACCTCCCTCTTTTCTTCTTTTCTTTTTCCATTTGAGAGTTATTTCAACCGATTGAGGTTATTCAAAACATGTAAAAGAGACCTATGCTTAATGGTTTAATCTCTACGGGGATTCATCGTCAACGGCATAGTCTCTCTTTCATGTGTAGACGCACATCTCATTTGACATTTTTCTCATTTAGTGGACTTAACTATCACTTTGGGACAAATTGATTAAAGAATAGAAAAGACTAAAGAAATTGCTAAAATGAACCAACTCACATAAAGAAAATGAGTCATATTGCTTGGATTCGGCCAGACGTTATGTCGAGTCTATTGTGTCAAGGGTTGTCTTACATCAATTCATGATGTTTCGATGAGCCATGAAGTGTTCCTACCTCCCTCTTTGAGCTTACTCCATGATAGGAGGGAGGGGTGGTTATTGATTTATTGCACTCATTGATTTTTGTCCAAAATCATGTCCTAACTCATTAAGCAATCAATTTGTTCATTGATGGTTTTGGAAATGACTTCGTTATTCTCTTGAGGTTTTCCGTGACAGACAAGAGTAGAAGGGACAAACAGAGTTCAGAATAACTCATCTGCATTGTTTTCACTTCAGAGCACAAAAATAAGGCTTTTCACAAAAATAGGGCATGACCGGCCTTATTTGGGCCCGGCCGGGCTCCAATGTTTGGTCAGCAGCATGTTTTGCAGAAAACAGAGGGTAGTGGCTAAAGGTGAAACAGAATGGTCTGGGCAAACAGAGTAGTTTCTGGACGCTGCGCATGCGAGCATTATGCATCATTGTTTGATGATTAATCATTAATTATTATTGTTGTACTTAATTAATATTGTTGTAGCCATTGTTTATTGGTAATTGTTACATCTAGTTAACTTAGATAGCTAGTTCATTTCTCTGGTATTCATTAGAATTTGTAATAAGTAGTTAGCTTAGCTTAATTCATTCATTCGGTTTTGTAATAGTTAGTTTAATTTAGACACTCGGACATTCATTCAGACCCTCCTGCGTGAGGGCAAACATGTAATAATGTGTATGTCTTCCGACCCCACGTTTTTCTCCCTTTTATTTACTTGCTTATAATGGGTAGTTTAGAACATCATGTTTCTTTTAGCATTTCCCATGCTTGCATCCACTTGTCTTGCATGCATCGAGGCGCGGTTCATCATTCTAGACAATGCATTGCCATTTATTACTTCGTTGAATATGTGTTTAAACCATATGCTATCAAATTGACTCACATGACATAATTAGTAGCCGAAACTATTAGTTACATATCGCATATGTTGCATTAGTTAGGAGCATGCATATTTTCTAACTCTTTTATTTCTTTTGGCTTGCCTTGGAGTACGAGGTGAGCATTTTTATGCTTTAGCATATCGCATGCGTGTGCTTGTTGCCATGTTTAGCATTCTTGCCATGAGGCTAAGTGCTTAATTGATATACTTGCTTGAATGCCTGTGGATGAAGGCTAATTGCTTGAATTGAAATAATTTGAGTAATGTACATATGTGATCATTTTTTCAAGTGGTACATATTCGAAACAATTTTCAAACAAACATGAAATCAAGTGTTCCAATCTTTGCAAATTAGTCTATACTTATATGCGTCACATAGTGATGTTAGCCTAATAAAACCAGAACAAGAGCATATAATGTAAAAAAAAAAAAAAAAAAACACATCATGATTAGTAGAGGTCGATATTTGATCAGGCGAGTGGGGTGCTCAATTCAATACCTTTCCCTCTCATACCTAAGTTCCCGAGCCGAGACACTTTGGTGATGACAGACTAATGGCCATTGGCATGAGTCTCGGGTTTCCTAAATTTTCTAAAAATATTTAGGTGGTAACTCTGTAATCTAGCAAAGCAGTCCATTTTTGGCATTTGATTCAAACATCGATTTTCCAAAATAATTATTGAATTTGGACTCTTTTTGTGTTTTCACTGTTTCACATTGCATTTGTGAAATCAGATTCAGAACCATGGGAGTTCGAACTGTAGGGCTACTCGTATTCGAAAGGAGCACGAAAAGCAAGCTACAGTTTCTGGCGACTCTGCTGGGGAATTTAGAGAACTTGACTTGAAATTCATGATATGAAATTTTATCCACACTTATATGTTCTTTGCATTGCATTTGCATTGGTGCGCTTAAGTCACTGTGTTTGTCATCTGCTATTTCTGGACGGTTTGCCGGAGGCTTGCCCAAAAGCTTGCCAAAAGGCTGATCGGTCGTGGGCTCTGCCATGTTGGGAACACAACCTTTGGATCTGGACTACCGTTGTACCGTTTGATCCTTCTTTCACTTCTCAGTGTTAGGTGTTGAGTCATTATGACTTTTATTTTTTGCAGAGATCTATATCTATTATTGATCTAATTCTCTCTCTCTCTCTCTCTCTCATATGTCTCTTTGCTTTCTCATTAATAAAGATGTTGTGGCGTGCTCTTTTTCTCTTAGATTGATGAGATGGCGATGTCTTCCTAATCTCTTACACCGACTGGTTCGTTCTCAACATTGATCATTTCCGGTGGTGGTTTCTTGATCTTTTCTCAGCGGTGGCCCTCATCTCCTCTCTTTCTATTTTTGATCTCTCTCTCTCTCTCTCTCTTTCTAAAATCATTCTTTTTCTTTTCCTACTCAAATTTGTTTGGTGGAGGTCTGTTTTTGAAGGGGAGATCTGTTATAATTTCGACTGAAACTCGACCACTAAATCCTCGGCCTGAAATGGCCGGCTTTGAGCAGTTCGTCGAACGTAATTGGATGATGGATTCTCCCATCCGAAGTGCTTGCTTCGAGTAGCGGATGTATATGAGATCCGAATCGGTCCGACTTGTGAACAACCTTACCATCAGTAGTACGGTCATCATACTGACCATTGCTTTCGCCTTCGCTACGAAATTCAAGACTTGATTGACAATAAGGTCACTACCCCACTTGAAAATCCTAAAGCTGTCAATAAACCACTCGCTGACCACTATAGATTTCCATCCAATAGCATAAATCCCATCTTTGGCTTGCCAATAACCATTCTTGTCCCTAGATAGCACGGTCAATGAGATGTGTGGAGACTACCAGGGGAACTGTAAGGCCCAATTTGTGAGACCCAATTTGAAAGCCTGCTGTGTGTGGATGTTAGTATTGTTGAATGGAAGGCTGGTTTGAACCCTCCCGTGGGCTACTTGAAGTTGTTTTTGAATTCTACAGATGGACTTGGAGAAGGGAAACCCCCTTTTGTCTCAGAAATGCTTATTTTTTTTTGAGTTGTCTTGAAAATAGTTGAGTTGTGAGTTTTATTTTCCTTTTCTTTTCTTGCATTGTTGCGTCAGTTGAGTCTTTTCCCTTAGTCGCTTTTGTGTACCCTCAGGTCTTCATCTCTATAAGAAAGTGGGAGTCAAGTTTCTAATCATTTTATTGTGCCTATATTGATGCATGTGTGACCTTTTACAAATAGAAAGAGGCTTTGAATTTGTTTTTAAATTTGTTTTTTGAATGAGATTTGTTAATAAGCTCGAGTGTTAAGAAGGATCCCTGAATAGTTTGAGTGAATTCTGACTTATTGGCACAAAGTCATTCATGATTTCAAGAATTTTAAACTGTTTCTTTTGCAAATCTTGCGAAGATAGGTTCAAAATTGTGCATGGTGTTCTGCATTGTCCTAGTGATGCTTTTCACCTTTAGGTAGTCATTTTGGCAAGCACAAGATGGCTTTCAGACTTCATAATCATAGAATTTCTCCCCCTGGTGTTTTCATTATGTCAGAAATAAATGGATAAGCGAAGCCAAAAAAAAAGAGAAAGGAAAAAGAAAAGAAACCAAAAGAGAAAAAAAAGAAAGAAGAAAAGGAAAGAAGAAAGAAAAGAAAAAAGAAAAAAAGAAAGAAGAAAGAAAAAGAAAGAAAAAAAAAAAAAGAAAGGAAAAAAGAAAAAAAAAAAGAAAGGAAAAGAAATCAACCATCAAGCCAGGGGCATCTATTGGAATGAAATCCGATCAACTGTGAGGAAGGGAACTTTTGTCTGAATTCGGGAAGCCAATGCGAGGAAGTACTACATGCAAGAAGAAACCAACTTTCAAAATGGAGTAAAAGAAAGAAAGAAGACATGCATAAGAGGAGTGGAGAACCAAGCTCAAATCAAGGTGAAGCCAATTCCCCTATCAAGTCAAGGATGACTATTGATCAAATTCACCACAAGTGTTGTAACGCTATCTTTGAGAGGCTTGCTAGGCCGAAAACTCGAAAGGGCGACCTAGGCAAAAGTTAGAGCATGAAAAATGAGAAATCAAACAAATAGAGCTCACAAGGTTGAAAACCCTGAAGGGGCAACATTGGTAAAAGTTAGAGTGCAAAAGAAGAGTGCCAACATCCGAGTGAACCTAAGCTATGAACTACGTTGACCTGATTCCCATTCTTGGGATACGTAGGTAACTTTATCCTGAAGTTTAATCTCAACCACATCCATGTCATCCATCTCGACCCAATTATCTTGACTAATTCATGTCACCAGCTTCGCATCAATCTATGAGCTATACCGACTACTGTGCGTATATCATACTTGCATTGGGTAAGAAAGAACTAACTTGAATCAATAAGTGGAGAAATTTTCAATACTTGAACTTATCAGTAGAATCTCTATCTTGAGCAACAAAAAGGAATCAAAACTCGGGTTTTGCGAAATTGTGTTTTAAAGGGAGCATAAGTAATACTAGGGGCACTATGAATGATTAGTCACCTTGAGTCTTTTTCTGCTTTGGGTCAGGTGTGAATTCTATTGTGTCGCGCCTGGTGTTTGTCTCAGTCTGTGCTCTTCATCGAGTCACCATAGCGTGTCTGTCGCTCAAAAGTGCTCTTCATCGAGTCATCATAGCGTGTCTGTCGCTCAAAGTCGAACAGAGTGGCATGGTCAAAATTCCATACATGAATGTTCATTCCAAACTCGAAAACAAGTCTGTGTATGGAATTTATAAACAAACTAAGAGTGCCCATATAAGGGGCATCGCATTCATGATCATTGCAAAGTGTATGTGAGGAATCCGTCACTACTTTGGGGGGAAAATAGAGTAGATTCTCAACATGCTAGGACAGAAGAGAAGCATCAGTCTGATTGGTTAGCAACCGTTCCAGGATCTGATGATCCCCATCACACGTGCTTGCATAATGTTAAAAAGGTGGCCAGTGACTGGACACTAGGGGCATTTTTTAGTACATCTAATCGAGCCATCCATCGAACAAGGGCCATGAACCCAACTAGTGGCCAATGACTGGATACTAGGGGCGATTTTCAGTACATCTAATTGGGTCATCATTTGAACAAAGAGCATGAACCCAACCTTTCTCTCAATCCGCTCAAAGCCACTTATTGGGCACTGCAACTCTATTTTTCATGCTCCTTTCGGAAGGCGAATAAGCCTACAGTTCGGACTCCCACGGTTCTGAATCTGATCTTACAAGTACAATGTGAAATAGATAAACACCAAAGAGTGCAAATTTGGTAATTCTTTTTAGAAAATTGATGTTTGAATCAAATGCCAAAAATGGACTGCTTTACCAGATTACAGAGTCGTCACCTAAATATTTTTGAGAAATTTAGGAAACCTGAGACTGGTGCTAAAGGCCATTAGTCCGTCATCACCAAAGTGTCTCGGCTTGGGAACTTAGGTACAAGAGGAGAAGGTCATGAATTGAGCACCCCACTCACCCGATCAAAGATCGGCCTCTACTAATCATGATGTGATTCTTATTTATATTATATGCTCTTGTTCCAATTATTAGCTATTTTTTACTAGGTGACTCACACACAAATATAGACTAATTTTCAAGAATTGGAACATTTAATTTTGTGTTTGTTTGAAAATTGTTTTTTGAAACTCGTTACTTGAAATGGTGAGTTTGTACATTAATTAATTTGTCTCAATTTAAGCAATTAGCCTTCATCCACAAGCATTCAAACAGTTATATCATTTAAGCAATTAGCCTCATAGAAGTATGCTTTGGCATGATAACACAAACATTCGATACAAGATGCTAAAGCACAAAATTACTCACCCAGTACTTTGAGCAAAAAATAAAGCAAAATAATTAGAAAAATATGCATGTTCCTAATTAATGCAATATGACTAAATGCAACGCACACATTATGTAATTTATAGGCTCAGCTATGAGCATGGTATATGATTCCATTCAAGACATGCGATAAAGCACGTATTCAAACAATGAATTTGAACATTGACATTAGGTTAGTATGATGAGCCGAACCTTGGATACATCCAAAACAATGGATGCAAAGCATAAAAAAAATGCTAATATGAAAAATGGTGCTCTACACTACCGTCGTAAGCGAATAAGTAAAAAGGAGAAAGACGTGGGGTTGGAAGACATACACATTATTGCATATTGGCCCTTGTGCAAGAGGGTGCGAATCAATGTCCGAGAGTCCGAATTAAACTAATTAGTACAAAACCGAATGAATGAATTAAAGAATTAACTAGCTAGCTACTTTATTACAATAAGGATAATAATAAGAAATAAACTAGCTATCTAAGTTAACTAGCTTTAATAATTACAAATAAGCAATAATAATAATTACAACAATAATCGGAACATTAATTTACAACATTGATGTAAGCAAAGATGCCCAAGGGTTGAATGCACAGGGTCCAAGAACTGCTCTGTCTGCCTAGGCTTGCTCTGTTTTACCTTTAGCCATTGCTCTTTATTTTCTGCAAAACATACTGCTGACCAAACATTGATGGCCGGCCGTGCTATAATGAGGCCCGGTCGGTTCCAAAAAGGGCCGATCGTGCCTCAATTTCAAGCAAAATCTTGTTTTTTGCTCTGAAGTGAAAACAGTGCAGACAGAGTTATTTAGAACTTTGTTTGTCCCTTTTACTCTTCTCTTTCATGGTAAGCCTAAAGAGAAGAATGCAGTCATTTCCAAAACCATTAATGAGCAAATTGATTGCTTGATGAGTTAGGGCATGATTTTGGACAAAAATTAATGAATGCAATGAATCAATAACCACCCCTCTCTCTTATCATGGAGTAAGCTCAAAAAGGGAGGTAGAAACGCTTCAAGGCTCATCGAAACATCATTAATTGATGTAAGACAGCCCTTGACACAATAGACTCGGCATAGCATTCGGCTGAATCCAAGCAATATAATTCATTTTCTTTATGTGGGTTGGTTCATTTTAGCCATTTTTAGACCTTTCCATTATTTAGTCCATTAAGTCCAAGGTGATGATTACGTCCACTAAATGAGAAGCGTGTCAAACGGGAAGTGATTCTCAACATGAAAGAGAGACTATGCTGTTGGCGATGAACCTTCATAGAGATTAAGCCATTAAGCATAGATCTCTAGCTCATGTTTTGAACAACCATCAACCAGTTGAAACAACTCTCAAATGAAAGAAATGGATGATAGGTTGCTTGTTAAAATGAGGTTCCTAAACATGGAAATTAAACAAAGAAAGGCCAAGAATAACATATAACAAGCTATATATGAGAACTTATGATACAACAAGCAAATTAATCAAAGCATAAACTAATTTAACAAACTAGGACAGCCCTAAAAGAGCCCCTAAAGTGTGAAAAAAAATTAGCTAAAACCATGTTAAAAGAGCACAAAAGATAAGCAAAAACAAAGAGATACAAAGCTAGTAAGCAAAGCTAAGAAGGGGTGGCTAACCCCTCCACTTTTGGGATTTCTAAACCATATTTTAGCCTCTGAAAATAGTTCAAAAACAATCAAAAACAGCTCCAAAATAGTGGCTAAAATCAGAGAAATAAGTGGGAAACACAAGGATATGAGCTTGGAATAAGGTTCAAGGAAGGGTGGTTAACCCTTCTACCTTTGGTAGCTCTTAAATCACAAATTTCAGCCCACAAAACAGTCCCAAAACAGTGTATAAAGCAAAGAAAAGAGAGGAAAAGAGTAAAAGAGAAATAAGGAAGAAGATGCAAAAGTTATACCTCTTGAAGTAGAGTATGTTTGCAGTTAAACAAACTTGATTCCAACACCCTCAAGTTTTATGAAATATGGTTTGAAACTTCAACAAAAGCTTCAAGAACAAGCTCTAATGGTGTATGTATTGTGTATGTATAGCTAAAGAAGGTTTGAAGGTCAAGAAAGCTTTTGTAAGGAAGTTATGTCTAAGCTTCTACAAATATCTCCTAGAACAATTCTCTAATCTCTAGGTTCTAAAAATATGCCTTGAATTCTCTACAAGATAGCTTCAAATCCAAGCTTTAATGGTGTATGGGGGATGAAAGTTGATTTGAAGAACAAAGGAAGCTTGAAGGTTCAAGAGCTCTCATCAATGTTTAAGCTTTTTGAAAAGTTTTTCTAACCTTAAAATCTGAAGTGGGACATCCTATTTATAGAGCTTGAGCCAAAATGGTCAAAATTATCTTTAAACAAAGATATTTGTTCAATTCCTGCCAGCTGTCTGTCTGACACCATTGAAACCCGGCTGGGCCCCAAAACCCACAGCCGGGCCTAAAAACACACAGCTGGGCCTAAAAAGCAACCCAAGAAAAGTTTTCATTGAGTCCCGGCCGGGCCTCAATGAGGCACGACCAATTCTAAATGGACCCGGCCGGGTCTAAAAGGCTGCACTTCAGGCCCGATTTCAAACCGGCATATCTCCCTCATTCGAACTCGGTTTTAGGTCATTCTTAAGTCTAAATTGAAGCCCTAGAAGTCTACTTTCCAATGGTGGTGGCTCATATCTAAATTATAAGTGGTCAAAGAGATATGCCTATTTTAGTAAAGACTGCTCATTTTTATCTCAACGGTTTGATGCTCAACTTTTTCCTAAACTAGTTTTCTTCCATCCCCTCCTATTTCCTTCAACTCTAAACCGATAACTAAGATGTTTTGAAATTTTTTTCAAAAAGTTCACCTTCCTTTCATTTATCTCCCCTTTGTCCTTACTCGGTTTACCGAAAAGTGCAATATTTTAAATGAAATGCGAGCCTCGGAATATCGTAGAAACATTTGGAAAAATATTTTGAAAAAGAGGGTTTTAAGTTCTAAAATAGTTTAGCCAAAATGGGGTATAAGGTTTGGGATTAGAGCTTGAATCCAAATTTCTTCACTGAGAATCCAAAAGATTGCACAGTGTAACTTTCATTATCGGGTGTTCGGAATAAAGTGTCCAAGTCTTAAGGGCGGTCAAAAATGGGTGTCTATAGTTGCCCCTCTTTGATAAAGCTCGAAGTCATGAAATGGCGTGAGTGAATGTCAAAGCCTGAAGACGACCCATTTTGACGAGGCCGTAAGACTTGGGCAAACAAACAAAATGCAGATGCAGTCGGTTGAACCCGAGGGTTGCCTACATATCCCTTTGCAAGGAATCAAACCAATGTAGTTCTGGGGCAGAATGCAAAATGATACACAATGCAACGAAACAATGCAAATAATATATAATGTATGTATATATCGAAATCATCAAACCACAAGCAGTGTTTACCACACAAATATCATAAAGGAATGTGGATAACCAAACAACGCCTAACATAGGCCAAGTGCCTACATTCTCAATACTGGCCTCAGCACAGCATGGGTGCTTACACATGACAGAAGTGGCCACAACCAAACGATGCCTAACACAGGCTAAGTGCCTACACCCTCAATACTAGCCTCAGGGCAGCATGGGTACTTACACATAACAGAACCATATTTTAACGTGAAAGGGGTGCAAGCACATGCAAAACTATATTTTTCGTAGAAAGAGAAACAGTACAAGTAATTGGGTGGTATGATATAAGTGAGGAATGATCTGTAGGGGAAAGATAATGATCCTAAATGCTGAATGCAACAAGACAAAGTATGACGCAATGGATGCAATGGATGAAGTGAATAAGGGGTATAGGCCGAACTATGTCTTACCTAGAGAAGGCATGGACATAAACCAAACCACGTCTAACACAGAAAAGGTGCTGACACCCTCAATACAGGCCTTAGCGCAGCATGGGCACTTACACATGACAGAACCATGTTTTAACAAGGGAAAGATATGAGCACATGCCAAACTAAGCTTAACATGGAAAGGATGCACGATGTAAAATGGATGTAATGGATAATGTAGTAGATGCATGTGATAGATATTATATCCAATGCTATAGATGATACTTAATAAAATGTGATGTAGTAGCTGGGAAAGTGAAAGTACCTTACAGGGGCAATTGGCGATGACTCACCTTATGCTGTTGGGGATTTTCCTCTTCTTCTTGTTGCGCTTCTAAACCACGGGTACTACTTTTCTCCTTGGTTATGTTTGCAACTTTCTCTATTCTCTAACAAGGTGACAGACTAGGTTGGTTCAATGTCCAGAATTGAGGTGTATACAAGCTACTTCAACCTATGGGGCTGCCATATAGATTTCAAGCCGATGATACACCCTTGGGTATTTAAACCAGACTTTAGTCTTAGAAATTCTGAACCTTTACATTCTAGACATTGCCATTTGAACTCTAGTTTCCACCATCTCAGTTGATCTCTTAGGAACTCACTGCAAACACAGTTAAGTGGCTATATTAGACTACCTGAAGTCGTTCGGGACCGACAAACACCAAAGGAATTGCACCTTTAGAGGATTTAAGGTCTCCTAGACCCAGTGAGTGCATAAGACAGTGTGAGTGAGGTGCACAAAACAGTGCGAATGAGGGTGAATGAATGCACAAAACAGTGCTATATGAGTACACAAGATAGTGCAATGTAAGGTGTACAAAATAGTGCGATACAAGATGAATACAAAATAGTATGATGCAAGGTGCACAAAACAGTACGAACAAAGTGCACAAAACAGTGAGAACAAAGTGCACAAAACAGTGCGATACGGGGTGTAAGGTGCACAAAATAGTGCGAACTCAAGGTGCACAAAACAGTGCGAACTCAAGTGAATGCACAAAACAGTGCGAGTGATGTGAAGATGTATAGATGCACAAAATAGTGTGATGCGAGATGCACAAAATAGTGCGAACTCAAGGTGAATGCACAAAACAGTGCGATACAAGGTGCACAAAACAATGCGATATAGGTGCACAAAATAGTACGATGTAAGGGATAGATGGACGAATGCACAAAACAGTGCGATGCAATATGCACAAAACAATGTGAACTAAAAGTGCACAAAATAGTGCGAACTCAAGGTGCACAAAACAGTGCGAATTAAAGGTGCACAAAACAGTGCGAACTAAAGTGAATGCATAAAATAGTGTGATGCAAGATGCACAGAATAGTGCAAGATAGGGTGCATAAAATAGTACGATACAAAGTGAAGATGCATGGTATGTAGAGGGAAATAGGCAGTACTCAGAGTAATGCGTCATGTACCTTATGAAATGAGTGTGGGGCAACTTGCCACAATTTATTGAAATGTAATTAAAAAATATTGCGGAAGGTAACTCGACGAAACAAGAGCAACCAATCACGCAATTCAAATCACCCAGAATATGTGAGCATGTATGAATAAAGCACATATATTAATCACAGGGAAGATGTCAATCCCAAGAAAGTTTTGAAATGGTTAGAGACAACTTTTGAAAGCTAAATCATATCAGAATCATCATAGGGGTGACCCTAATCCAGGGGACAGTGCCTGACAAATGGCTTTGAGCAGACTGAGAGAAAGGTTGGGACGGTTTGGTTCATGCCCCTTGTCCAATTGATGGCTTGATCAGATGCACTGAAAATTGCCCCCAGTGTCCAGTCATTGGCCACCGGTTGGGTTCATGGCCCTTGTTCGATGGATGGCCCGATTAGATGTACTAAAAATTGCCCCTAGTGTCCAGTCACTAGCCACCTTTTTTAGTATTATGCTGGCACGTGTAATGGGGATCATCAACTCTTGGAACAGTTGCCAACTAATCAGATCCATGCTTCTCTTCTATCCTAGCATGTTGAGAATCTACTCCATTTCCCCCAAAGCAATGACGGATTCCTCATATACACTTTGCAATGATCATGAATGCGATGCCCCTTGTATGGGCACTCTTCGTTTGTTTATTAATTCCATAGATGGACTTGTTTTTGAGTTTGAAGCGAACACTTGTGTATGGAATTTTGGCGATGCCACTCTGTTAAACTTTGAGCGACTAACATGCCATGGTGACTCGATGAAGAGCGCTTTTGAGCGACATAAACATTATGGTGACTTGATGAATAGTGTTTTTGAACGACAGACACATTATGGTGACTCGACGAAGAGTGCAGACCGAGTCAAATACCAAGCGTGACACAACAAAACTCATAATTGACTCAAAAGCAGAAAAAGACTCAAGGTGACTGATCATTCATAGTGCCCCTAGTATTACTTATGTTCCCTTTAAAACTCAATTTTGCAAAACCTAAGTTTTGATTCATTTTTTTGCTCAAGTTAGAGATTTTACTAATAAGTTCAAGTATTGACAATTTATCCACTTGTTGATTCAAGCTAGTTCTTTCTTACCCAACACAAGTATGATATATGCAACAGTTGGTGTAGCTCTTGGATTGATGTGAAGCTAACGACGTGAATCGAGCAAGATGGTTGGGTCGAAACGAACAAGATAGATATGGTTGAGACTGAACTTTAGGATGAAGTTGTCTATGTATTCCAAGAATGGGAATCAGGTCAACGTAGTTCATGGCTAAGGTTCACTCGGGTTTTGACACTCTTCTTTTGCACTCTAACTTTTGCCAAAGTTGCCCCGTTGGGGTTTTTAACCTTGTGAGCTCTATTTATTTGATTTCTTATTTTTCATGCTCTAACTTTTGCCAAGGTCGCCCTTTCGGGTTTTCGGCCTAGTGAGCCTCTCAAGGATAGCATTACAACATTTGCGGTGAATTTGATCAATCAGTCATCCTTTCCCTAACATTGGAACTGGCTTCACCTTTATTTGAGTTTGGTTCTTCATTCTTTTATGCATGTCTTCTTCTTTTCTTTCACTTCATTTGCTAAGTTGATTCTTCTCGCAATTTGGTACTTCCTTGTATCGACTTCCTCGGATTCAGACAAAAGTGACCTTCCTCACAATTGGTTGGATTTCATTCCAATGGATACCCCTGGCTTGAGGGTTGACTTCTTTTTTTTTTTCCTTTTTCTGTTTTTCCTTTTTTTTTTCTTTTTTTTTTAAATCTTTTTCTTCTTTTTGGTTTCTTTTATCCATTTCCTTTTGAAGTAATGAAAACACCAGGGGAGGAAATTCTATGATTGTGAAGTCTGAAAGACTATCTTGTGCTTTGCCAAAATGATCGCCAAGGTAAAGACAAACCCTAGGATAGTGTAGAGTACCTCGCACAATTCTGAATTTATCTTCGCAAGTTTGCAAAAGAAACAGTTTCAAATTTTGAAATCATGAAGGACTTTGCACCGATAATTCAAAATCTACTCAAACCATTTAGGGAATCCTTCTCAACACTCTTGCTTATTAACGGAATCTCATTCAAAAACAAAAATCAAAGCTTTTTCCATTTTCAAAAAGGTCACACATGCATTACTGTAGGTACAATAAAATGATCAGAAACTCGACTCTCACTTTCTTATTTAGAAAAAACGTAGACCTAAGGGTACATAAGAGCGACTCAAAGGAAAAGACTCACCTAACGCAACAACACAAGAAAAGACAACGAAAATAAAATGCATAACTCAACTATTTACAAGACACGATTCAAAACAAAATCAACATTCTAGAGACAAAAGGGGTTTTCACTCTCCAAGCCCATCTGGAGATCTCAAAATCAACTTCAAGTAGCCCACGGGAGGGTCCAAACCTGCCTTCAATTAACAATACTAACATCCACACTTAGTAGGATTGATTTCAGACTTTCAAACTGAGTCTCACCGATCGAGCCTCACAATTACCCGGGTTGTCCCTACACATCTTTTTGACCATCTTGGCTAGGGTTAACATTGGTTGTTGGCAAACCACGGATGGGATTTATGTTATGGGGTGGCAATCTATTGCAGTAAGGGAGAGGTTTATTGACAACTTTGGGATTTTCAGGTGGGGTGATGACCTTATTGTCAATCAAGTATTAAATTTCATGGCGAAGGCGAAAACAACGGTCAGTATGGTGATCGTATTGCTAATGGAATGTGCAATATTAGGTAAGGTCATGCCTAGGTGGGAGAGGTCGAGGATTAAGCGGTTTGAGATACCCTTTCTCCATCAGTACCTTCAAGGCGCACGTTGGGCTCATATAGAGATGGGTGAAGGTTCGTTTTTTGGAGAAGAAAGCATCATGTTTAGAAACATTGGCAAATGGGTTGGCGGGTGTTGGCTGGATATTCATGGGCTTGAGACTTGAATCAGGATTAGTATTTTTGGTAAAGCATCTCTTTTCATGGCTTACCCTCTGATTAAAAATGCTCTCAACCTGAACGATAAACGTGTCATCTATAGTCTTTACAACAACTGTGAGCACTTGTTGCTTGTTTAACCCTTTGACCTTTAAAGTTTCAATAGCCCACCGAAGGTGTGCATAAGGATCAATGGTTACCCCAGACTCATTCTTGCTAGTTGGCAAGGCTATTTGCTTGGCCTATTTCACTTTTAGCTTGTCCCAAGATTAGAGAATTATTTGACGGTGTGGGAACTCTAAAGGTTAAATCTGCCACCGTTCCTTGAAGGTCTTCAATCATTCTCAACATCTCAACAGCAGTGGGTTCGGCCATTTTGGCGTTCTTGGTGTATTTGCACTAGGGTGGGTGCATCCATCATGTACATGTCAGTACTTTCAACAATGACCACCTCTGGCTTGGGCAGATGAGATGGAGTGATATATATACTAGGGTTGAAGGTAGGACGTAGTGTATGGATGAGGTTAAGGTGAGGAGGAGTAGGAATTGGGTTGGTGGTAATATTGGGTTCTTGAGGTGGCGCTATTGTCTGGTTGTTGATAAGATTCTGAACCTCATGACGAAGGCGGTAGCAACGATCGGTGCCATTACCGCGCTACTGATGATACGCATAGTATTTGGTGGGGTTATGTCTAGTAGGGAGTGGGTTAGGAAGAGGTTGGGGATTAAGGGGTTTGAGATACCCTCTTTCCATTAGGACTTTTAGTACGCTAGTTAGGCTCATATGGAGGGGGGTGAAAGTTTTGCCTTGAGCTCAGGTTGTGCTGGCTGTTTGTGGGTTAGTATTGGCGAAGGGGTTTGCAGTTTGTGGGTTGGCGACGGTATTGATTTCAGTGGGTTCAGGAATAGTTCTACTGCTAGCATTGGTACTCCCGGAAAACACCCTCGTTGTTGGTTCGCTTGTTTTGGGAATAATCCCTTTGTTGAATACATTCTCAATCTGAACCCCTAATTCATGCAATTTTTTGAAAGTGAATAATGGAGCGACTATTAACTTTTATAACATATCAGGCTCAAGGTTCTGCACCACTATCTGCACTTGGTCTCTCTCAGAAGGTCAATATGTCATTTGTGCTGCTTTTGCTCTCCACCTTGCAACAAATTCCACAAAAGGTTCTTTAGGATTCTGGTGAGTTGCTTCAAGCTCTTGGGTGGTCATTTCAATTTTGGGTATTGTAAGAATACTGATTGACAAATTCCTCAGCCAAATCTTCCCAGTTCTGCTTCACTTTATCCTCCAACTTGGCATACCAAGTGGCTGTTATACCCGATAGGGTTCTTCCATACAGAGAGAGTTTCTGAGGCTTAGTCAGGCCCATTGGTTTTAGGATGTCCAAGAAAAGCCGGATATGTAACATCGGATCTCTAGACCCGTCGAAATGGTCAATGTGTGGCATTTTGAATCTATCTGGGAGCCGTACGGCAGCCTTGATGTATCGATCCTCAATGTCGGGTATGGAGCTAATTCCTTATGCCTTTTTGAATTGCTTCTCAAGATTAGCAACTTTTAACAAGGTCGGGTCGAGATCATTAATATCAAAGGGAAAAAAGCCCTCATTAGGCTTCACTAAGGGTCTGGAAACTCGAGCTTGAGCCAACCCTTCTTGAGGATTTGGGCCTTGTAAATCTTCAGCTGGCGGAGGTGGGTCAAAGTTCGGCTGGGGGCCCGGGACTGGATATGTGGTAGATGCCCTAGATGGGTGCTGTATTGTAGTACTGGTTTAATCTTGTATGGCAATTCCCTGGTTTAGGGCCATGATAATAGCCACAACTTCTTCTGGACTCTGTGCCATTACGGGTCTGCTGAGTTGGTAATTAGGGAAATGGATGGGTTAACCCGGGAGCTGACTAACAAGGATTTTGACCCGGTTATACTTGATGTATCTGAACTGGATTAGTCTAGATGGGTTTGACTGGATTTGTCTTTTGGCATTGGATGGATCTTTTTTGAGTTGGCCTTTGGGGATTAGATGGATTGGACCTTTACTGAGTGGGGTTTTTTCTGGGATTAGATGGATTGTGATGGGTTAAGGTGAGTACTGCTCCTTTTCTAGCTCAGACAAACCTAGCATTAAAACAAATGCCCCATCAAATCGGGATACCAGGTGTGTTGGTCAAAACAAAGCAAGATACAATTTTTGGCCCTCGCTCTGGTTCAGGTTTTGATATTTTTTCACTATATCAAACACAAACCCCTGAATTTTGACCCAAATTCTGATTTTGATATGACCCTCAAGTTTGAAAGGAATTGCCTTGAGATTAAGACTCTCCAAAGGTTACATCACACATTTCCAAAGAGTTCACATTTTGCACAAAAGCATTCAAAACACCCCTATAAGAGGTTAGGGTTTCCCTGTCCTAGCTTTGGAGTGATCTACAGCTTTACTATTCAAACAAATGGTATCATAATAGCCTAGTAAATAGGAGGGCATCCTATCCTATGTTTGAAAGTCACTAAGGCTGACTATATGCAGTTAGGCTGATTGGTCAAAAGGGGTACCTCAGCAAGACTACCTAATATACCTCTCACACCTAACATCGAGAAGTGAATGGAGGATCAAGCGGTACAGCGGTAGTCCAGATCCAAGGGTTGTGTTTCCAACATGGCAGAGCCTATGACTGGTCAGCCTTTTGGAAAGCTTTTGGGCAAGTCTCAGGCAAACCATCTAAGAATAGCAGATGGAAAACACAGTGACTTAAAGTAACAATGCAAATTCAATGCAAAGAACATATAAGTGTAGATAAAATTTCACATCATGAACTTCAAGTTAAGTTCTCTAAATCCCCAGCAGAGTCGCCAGAAACTGTAGCTCTACTTTTTGTGTTCCTTTCGGAAGGCGAATAAACATACAGTTCAAACTCCCGTAGTTCTGAATTTGATTTCACAAGTGCAACGTGAAATAGATAAACATCAAAGAGTCCAAATCCGGCAATTCTTTTTGGAAAATCAATGTTTGAATCAAATGCCAAAAATAGACTGCGTTGCCAGATTACAGAGGCGCCACCTAAATATTTTTGAAAAATTTAGGAAACCCGAGACTCGTGCCAAAGGCCATTAGTCTATCATCACCAACATGTCTCGGCTCGGGAACTTAGGTACGAGAGGGGAAGGTGTAGACGTCCCCGAACGCCCCGGGAGGGTATAGTCCCCCGTTCCGTTCATCTTGGGCTCACTACAGTTCAGGACTCAAATTGTCACGGTTCGTAATCTGAACCAAAGAGTCCAAATCCGGCAAATCGTTTTGAGAAAACAGATTTTTGAAAGAAGTGCCAAACATGGACTGCTTTGCCAGATACAGAGTCGCCACCTAAATATTTTATTTTGGGAAATTTAGGAAACCCTGACTCGTTGCCCAAGGCCATGTGTCCGTTATCACCAAAGTTGCCTCGGCTCGGGAACTTGGGTACGATTGGGGAAGGTCACTTCGTGAGCACCCCCGCTTGCCCGATCAAAGATCGGCCTCTACTAACCATGATATCTAGTTTTGAAAACATTATGTGTTCTTATTCCGGTTATTAGCCTAGATTTACTATGTGATGCGCGCAACATACAAGTATAGACCGGGTCGCCTGAATTGGAACAAAACATTTCATGTTTGTTTTTGAAAGATGGTTTGCTACTCGCAAGTAGGCTTAAAAATGCAGATTTTGCCACCCTCGGGTGGGCTTCGAAAAGATGGTTTTGCCACTATCTAGTGGGCTTAAAACTCACAGTCGATGATTTGTCCCAATCCAAATAACCCAACCTTCACACACAGGCATTCAGGCAGTTATATCACATAAGCAAATAGCCTCATGGTAAGCATGCTATCATGGCAATCACTCACACTCATGCAAGGATGCTAAAGCATAAAAACTTACCGAGTACTCCAAGCCAAAACAGAAGTTAATTAGAAATCCATGCATGATCCTAACTATACAGAAATGCCTAATGCAACACATGCAAAAATGCAACTATAGCAGGCTCGGCTATTCTAAACATGGCATATGGAATGCTACAGCTAACATGTATTCAACTTGAAATTGAAATACAAATGCAGTTAGTATGATGCGCCGAGCCCGGTGCATGCAAAACAGATGAATGAATGCAAACATGCTATCATACTGTATGCTAATTGAAACATGCCCTAATTCTAACCATCATAAGCTGGTAAATAAAAGGGAGAGAAAGACGTGGGGTTGGAAGACATATATCACACACACGCACAGTTATTACAACATTGCCCTCGCTCGGAGGGTCCAAATAAATAATACAGTCCCAAATGAATAGTTACAGTCCGAATAAATACAAAATCCTAATTAATTAACAAATTAAACTAGGAAAGCTGTAAACTAGCATGCAAGCTAGGGACTGCCTCGACTCTATTCCGGATGATGGATGATGCATGTTTGAGCTGCTTTGCACGGCAATCCACTGCGATGCCCCAATTAGCCTCTGTTTGCAATTGATGCCGGAATGCTGTGCAAGGCTTTTGAAAGTTGCTAATTTCTGATTTGCTGCAACAGAGAGCAAGAAAGGGGCATGGCAATGTATTTTCACATATGTATGCATGCCTCGATCCTCGTGCCACCAATCACGCATCTCGATGCATGATGGCCGAGGAGTCAAATTGCACAACTCAATATAGAATGAATGCACATGAAAACACAACACGACCAAGACTCCATCATGGATAATCCGGAGTGTCAGTGACTGGGAATTGAGACACGTTCCGTCACTCGGAGTACGAAACGTACCTCGTTTTCTCGTGCTCGGGCTAACTTCTATTCCAAACACACATGCAATATGCATGACATGCATGAATGCAACTAAGATACAACCTAACATGCACATGCTATGAAATGGCATACACGATGCACGAGGTAACATGACATACACGATGCGCTAACATACAACCTAGCATACACAATGCTATGAAATGAAATGGCATACACAATGCATAATGGACTTACACCAACACAAGTGGACCTCAGTCACACTCACATAGGAGGCCATAAGATGGAAATGAGACACTCGAGATGCGTGCACACATGCATGCAAACTGAGGACCGAACCTAAGGCATCAAATGCCACTCTACCAAAGCATGGTAAGGCATGGAACATGATATGCAAACAAGTAAATTTCAACACTAAAACATGATGCTAACAGCCCCGAAACATGGCAATATGGCCCCCGATGCATGAGGTGACCCGAAACTCAAAACTAGGCACATGGAATGACTTATAGCTATACAAAGCATGCATTATTTGAACATGAAGCATGAAGACAGAGTCAAGGCAGTCCCAAAACATGAACTTTTCCAGTTTAAAGTGTGGCCAAAAAGTGCTAGCAAGATGGCTTAATTAGCATGCAATTTTGGCGGGCAAACATAGTTTACATGGCAAGTGTATGAAGCAAGTAAGAACTCATCAAACCAACAAAAATCAGTGAATAAAACATGTCAAAATATGCCCAAATAACCATGGAAATGCAGCCAACACATGCACAAATGAGGGGTTCCTTTAGAGGGCATACAAAGGGATTCTTAAGCATATACAAGATAGAAATGTGGCAGCTCCAAACCAACTTTGAAAATCAAATATGATAGTCTCAAAACTCACCAAATTGGCCCCAAAATCAGTCCACAAAGTATGCAAGATAGGGCCTCTTTGGAAGGCCAAAATGGCCACCAAACAAGTCAAGGTGAGGGGGGGTCACCCCCCTCTGATTTGGAGGCTCAAAACAGCAGCCAAGCCACTGAAAATCCACTGGATTTCAGTGGCTAGAAGGCCAAACAAAGCATGCAACAAGGGCTAGGATGTAAAGCTCAAAATGGGAGGCAACCAAGCATACAAGATAGCATATGACCTCAAAAAAAAATGGAACCTTAATAAAACATGAAGATGATGTCAAAACAAGCCTTTTTTCAGTTTACAACAAGTCTCAAAAGTGAACACAAGTAGGGCTAATCAATCATGCAAAAATGACCATAAAAGAGAGAATAGAGATAAGGGACAGCAGCTGGCCCCAAATGGCAAGAAGCCCTTCAACAAAGTTGAAGAGGGGCTCAAAACAAGACACTTTAAAGTTTACATAAAGCCAAGAAAATAAGCACAAGTGAGGCTAAACTATCATGCAAGAAAAGGCCTAAGAGAGGGATAAAGAGGCAAGGGGTAGCTGCTGGCCTCAAACAGAGGAGAGCCCTTCAACAATGTTGAAGAGGGGCTCAAAACAAGATATTTTAAAGTTTTGAACAAGTCCAAAACAGCTCACAAATAGGCCTAAAATACTATGCAAAAAAGGCCTAAAAGAGAGTTAAAGAGGCAAGTTATAGTAGGAGACTTCAAATAGTAAGAGGTCCTTAATCAAACATGAAAAGGAGCTCAAAATATGACTATTTACAGTTTGGGTTGGAGCCCAAAAATATAAGCACAAGGAGCTAAGATATAGACCAAAATAGTGCACAAAAGAGGGAAAATGGGACTCACCCTTGTAGCCTATGTCTTCAACAGTTTTTGGTCCAAGAAATGGTGCTCCTGGCCTCTGGAAATGGACTCCAAGTTGCTGGAATGGAGTGAGGAGGTGTGGTGCTATGTATTGTAGTGTAAATGGTGCAAGGGTTTCAAGGTTTTGAGGCTTGGAAGAGAGGGAGAGGGAGAGGGAGAGATGTATGAAAGAGCTCCAAAGGTTTTTTTGTAACCTTCCAAAATGCAGCTGGAGCTGCTGGTTTTATAGAGGGAGAGAAGGGAAAAAGGGGGGGGGGAAACAAATTCAAATTTCCCCCCCAAAAGGCCAAACCCCGGATATAGGATTTAGGGGAAAACAAATTGCATAGCTGGAACACACTTGGGAGGGCAAGAATGGTCGGCCACCTCAAAAGGGCCAAAATGGTCATCCAACCAGCTAGGTGGCCGGCCTGCTACATTTTCTGGCCGGCCTGCTACTTTTCAGGACAAAAAAAGGTCCGCCGGAAAGACAGGTGGCCGGCCAGTGATTAGGAAGTCCAATGGTGGCCGTTCAAGTGTCCAAATTGAAGCCCCGGAAGTTAGCTTTCCAATGGCGCAAACCTTGCATTAAAATTCCTTCTGTGCAAAACGTTATGCATGTTTTGGTGAACCCGCGCAGATTCGGTTCAATCGGAATGATGCCTTACTTCAATCAACCCTATCTCCCCCGTCCGGAATTGGCTTTAGGAGATTCTTGAGTGCAAAATGAAGCCCCGGAAGTCTTATTTCCAACGGTGGTGGCCTCATATCTTGATTCCAAGTATGCAAATGAATAGGCCCGATTCGGCGAGGGCTGCTCGACTCTTTATTAACGGTTCATGCCCATTTTCTCCCCCAACTGGATTTCTTCCCTCTTCTCCTCTTTTCTTCAACTCCAAACCCCTAAGTACGGTATTTTGAAAGATTTTTCAAAGATTTCATCTCTCTTTCATTCATTTCTACTTTGTCCTTGCTCGGTTTACCGAAAAGCGCAACATTTAACAAAATGCGAGCGTTGGAACATCGTAAAAATTTTATTTCAAAAACGTTTTGAAAGAGAGGGTTTTAAGGTCTAAAATCTTTTGATCAAGATTGTTTTGGTCCAAAAAGGGGTATGAAGTTGAGCTTTGACTCTCTCCTGGTCGAAGAAACTGAACCTTTCCCCTGCACACCTTCTCCATCATGTAAACCATCAGTCGCGTCCAAGTCTTAAGGGCAGTAAAAATGGGGTGTGTACAGAAGGTTATGAATTGAGCACCTCACTTGCTCGATCAAAGATTGGCCTCTATTAATCATGATGTTATTCTTATTTACATTATATACTCTTGTTCCAATTATTAGCTATTTTTTACTATGTGATGCACATACAAATATAGACTAATTTGCAAGAATTGGAACATTTAATTTCGTGTTTGTTTGAAAATTATTTTTTGATACTCGTCACTTGAAAAGGTGAGTTTGTACATTAATCAATTTGTCTCAATTTAAGCAATTAGCCTTCATCCACAAGCATTTAAACAATTGAATAATGCTTGGGACCCCCTTTTGGGGGTCACCCCCTCACCCCCTTTGCCACGTGGCGGGTGGTGATTGGAAGAGCAGGAAAAAAAGAAAAAGAAAAAGAAAAAGGGACCAATGAGAGAGAGAGGGGGTCAAAAGGGGTGGGGGGAAAAGGGGGGATGAATCATTGTTGTAAACAATTATATCATTTAAGCAATTAGCCTCATAGAAGTATGCTTTGACATGATAACACAAACATTCGATACAAGATGCTAAAGCACAAAATTACTCACCTAGTACTCCGAGCCAAAAATAAAGCAAAATAATTAGAAAAATATGCATGTTCCTAATTAATGCAATATGACTAAATGCAACGCACACATTATGTAATTTATAGGCTCGGCTATGAGCATGGTATATGATTCCATTCAAGACATGCGATAAAACACATATTCAAACAATGAATTTGAACATTGACATTGGGTTAATATGATGAGCCGAACCTTGGATGCATGCAAAACAATGGATGCAAAGCATAAAAAAAATGCTAATTTGAAAAATGGTGCTCTACACTACCATTGTAAGCGAATAAGTAAAAGGGAGAAAGACGTGGGGTTGGAAGACATACACATTATTACATATTGGCCCTCGTGCAAGAGGGTGAGAATCAATGTCCAAGAGTCTGAATTAAACTAATTAGTACAAAACCGAATGAATGAATTAAAGAATTAACTAGCTAGCTACTTTATTACAACATGGATAATAAGAAGAAATAAACTAGCTATCTAAGTTAACTAGCTTTAACAATTATAAATAAACAATAATAATGATTACAACAATAATCGGAACATTAATTTACAACATTGATGTAAGCAAGGATGCCCAAGGGTTACATACACAGGGTCTAAGAACTGCTCTGTCTGTCTAGGCCTGCTCTGTTTCACCTTCAGCCACTGTCCTCTGGTTTCTGCAAAATATACTGCAAACAAAACATTGATGGCCGACTGTGCCACACTAAGGCCCGATTGGTTCCAAAAAGGGCCGGCCGTGCCTCAATTTCAAGTAAAATCCTGTTTTGTGCTCTGAAGTGAAAATAATACAGATATAGTTATTTGGAACTCTGTTTGTCCCTTCTAATCTTCTCTCTCATGGTGAGCCTCAAGAAAAGAATGAAGTCATTTCCAAAACCATTAATGAGCAAATTGATTGCTTGATGAGTTAGGGCTTGATTTTGGACAAAAATTAATGAAAGCAATGAATCAATAACCACCCCTCTCTCTTATAATGGAGTAAGCTCAAAGAGGGAGGTAGAAACGCTTCAAGGCTCATCGAAACATCATGAATTGATGTAAGAGAACCCTTGACACAATAGACTTGGCATAGCGTCCAGCCGAATCTAAGCAATATAATTCATTTTCTTATGTGGGTTGGTTTATTTTAGCCATTTTTAGACCTTTCCATTCTTTAGTCCATTAAGTCCAAGGTGATGATTACGTCCACTAAATGAGAAGCGTGTCAAACGGGAAGTGATTCTCAACATGAAAGAGAGACTATGCCGTTGGTGATAAGCCTTCGTAGAGATTAAGCCATTAAGCATAGATCTCTAGCTCATGTTTTGAACAACCATCAACCAGTTGAAACAACTCGCAAATGAAAGAAATGGATGATAGGTTGCTTGTTAAAATAAGGTTCTTAAACATGGAAATTAAACAAAGAAATGCCAAGAATAACATACAACAAGTTATATATGAGAACTTATGATACAACAAGCAAACTAATCAAAGCATAAACTAATTTAACAAACTAGGATAGCCCTAAAATAGCCCCTAAAGTGTAAAAAAAAAGCAGCTAAAACCATGTTAAAAGCGCACAAAAGATAAGCAAAAACAAAGAGATACAAAGCTAGTAAGCAAAGCTAAGGAGGGGTGGCTAACCCCTTCACTTTTGGGACTTCTAAACCATATTTTAACCTTTGAAAACAGTCCAAAAATAGCCCCAAAATATTGGCTAAAATCAGAAAAATAAGTGGGAAACATAAGTGTAGACACCCCATTTTTGACCGTCCTCAAGACTTGGACGTTACCGTTTGAACACCCGGTGATCATCCATGTTTGTGTTCGTTTGGAGCTCCCGGAGGTCTCGGCTACGCGCCCTGCCTCAGGATCTCCGAACTCGACCGTTTTGTGTCTGGTTTTGCACCAAACACTTGTGTTTTGCCTCGGAGGGGCAGGGAATGCCTTGTGAGGCCTCCCCACATACCACCGGCAGTGGCTAGAGGCCACCGGCTGGTTTTTGTTGCCACCGGCAATGTATGTGGCCGGTCGGCACTCTTTGTTGCCGGTCGGCAGTCATTTTTGTCAAAATGACATTTTTGGCTAGCCGACTACTGTTCATCTGCTTTTGCAGATATTTTAGGACAACTGTGTGGCATTTGGTTCCCCTCCATACACGTGTATGGAGGGATGCCCTCCTTGTAAGCTTGTTGTATAAGCTTTACAAGTTTGTTGCCCATAAGAGAAGGGTCTCCTCTCTTGGCAAAGGGGTTAGAGAATTTTGGAGAGAAAAACACAGAGAGAAGCTCTGGTTTTAGGGTTAGGGTTGATACATATCTCCTATATCCCTTTTTCTCTCTTTATGTTCTAGGTGTTTTAGTTCATAGTATTGCACACAAACACCTAGTGCTTCACCTTCCTTTGGCTACTGAGATTCTAAGGGCTTGTCCTTGCTATTTTTCATTGGATTAAAGCTTAAGGAGGCAACAAGGTTACCATTGTTGAAGAAAGGCTTCAAGGGTAAGAAACTAGTCCTTTTTACCCCATTTTTGCATCCTATTTCTACCTATCTTAGAGCTGTTTTTGTGTCTAGTGTATAACATAAAAAGTTCTGTTTTTAGGCCCTCTTGTTTGTTTGTTAAGAGTGTTTTGTGGTTTGGGTGTGTTTGACCACCCTTAGGCCTTGAAAGGCCCCATTTTTGTGCTATTTTGTGCAAGTTTCGAGACTTTGGTGTTTGGGCCTCTTCACCACTGAAATTTTGAGGGATTTCAGTGGTGAAGATGGTGCCTTGAAGTCTCAAAAAGGGGAGGGCCACCCCCTCTCCTTGTTGTCCTTGAAAGGGCCCCTTTTTGGCCTCTTGGGGGAGCATCTAGCTTAGGCTCTTGTTGATCATGCCATGGCTGTATTTTATGCTTATATTGCCATGATATAACTTTGTATTAAGTTAGTTTTGGTACACCATGCATGCCTTGCATACCTACCTTGTGATGCCTTATTGTTGCCTTAATATGCCTTGGGTTGTAAACCATTATTCTAGCATGTTTTAGGCTTAGTCTTGTGAAGATTTTGTGCTTGTTTTTCCATGTATGAGGTCTGTCCTAGGTTGTTTGGGTCGACCCTAGCATGCATTGTGTAGCCCCTTTGTATATTTGGGCTTGTTGGCCTTAAGTGCATAAGTGTATAGCATGCATTGCTTGCATTATTTCAGTGGTTTGGAACCACTTAGCATGAAATTTCAGTCCATTTAACATGTTTGCATACTTGCCTTAGAGGCTTCATTGTTGCTTTAAAAGCTTGTGTTGTATGCTCCATGTTTTGGTCTTTATGTATGCTTTTGGATTTGAGCCACTTAGATGCCATCTAGGTGCACCCTTGGTTTTGTTTAAGCTTTCTTTTGACCTGTTTTAAGCCTCCTTAGCCTTGTGAGGCTTGGTGGAATTGACCTTGGTTCAAGCCTCCATGACTTGCTTCAAGTACTTGGACCATGCTTGCATGCTTATGCTTGTCTCATTTGAGTTGGTTTGGCACCACATTTTGACATGATTTTCAGAGCTAATATCGCATGCTAATTGTCCATCATAGCCTCTTTTAAGTGTGCTTGAAAGTTGCTAGTTTAATGCTTAAGCTTTAGACTACTATATGTGCACATGTGCATGTGTGTTTAGCCTTCTTTTTTTGGGCATTTTGGCCACTGTTTTAGGCCTATTTAGAGCCGCCTAAATCATGTTTAAGTCCACCTTTTCATTTTGCATTGCCTCATGTTTGCTTGTATGCTTGCATAAGTGCCTTGCCATGCCATGTTGCATCCTTAGCTTGCATGCCTAGGTTGCATTGCATCTTGCATGCATGCCTTGTTCCTTGATTTGGTGATAGGAATTGGGCCTTGTTTTTGTTTGATTGGTTTGCATTTCATTTGACATGAAGTGCACACTTGACTTTACACTTGATCTTTAGGCCGTCATGCATGGAAATGCGTGATTGGTGGCCCGAGAATCGAGGCAACATACCCCTTTGAGTCGCAAACATGATAGGGGGCATGTTTGGTGCATACATTGTTTGAATTGTATTGCCATGCAAGTTTTTCCCTCTGCTGCTGCTGTGAGTTGCAGGTTCTGCAGGCATTGTTTGCCGACCGGCAACATTTTCTGCCGGTCGGCAGTAAGTCATCAGCCGATGGATTCATTTTGTGCCGATGGCCACATCCTATTGCCAGTGGTAATTCTACTCAGCCGGTGGTATCCCTCAGTGTCCTGAGAGGCATTCCTGAGACTTTGGCAGTTTTTAGAGGAGCAAAGCAGGGAAACAGAGGCAGACTATGCATGGCAGTGCGATTCTGAGCAAGTCCCGAGCATGCGCTGCATCTGACCCGTTTCCCGAGGGCTTTACTGTTTTAATTAGATTAATTAATTTGTTTAGTTAATTTAATTGATCTGTAATATTTAATTAGCTTGCGTAGTTAATTAATCTGTAATATTTTATGTTCAATCCGAGCGAGGGCGAATTTGTAATAAGTGCGGGTGAGTGGTGTGCATGTCTTCCCCCCCACTTTCTTTCTTCCCTTTTATTTACCTGCTTACGATGGTAGATTAGGGCATATTTAAATTAGCATACAGTATGATAGCATGCGTGCATCCATACATTTGTCTTACATGCACCGGGCTCGGTACATCACGCTAACTACATTGTATTTCAATTTCTAAATTGAATACTTGTTACTTGTAGCATTTCACATGCCATGTTTAGGATAGCCGAGCCTGTCTAGATCGCATTTTGCTTGTGTTACATTAACCACTTAACATGAACTAGGACATGCATGTTTGCTAACCAGTTTATTGTTTTGGCACGGAGTACAATGTAAGTATTTTCGCTTTAGCATATCGCATGCGTGTGAATGTTGCCATGACAGTATGATTACCATGTGGCTAAGTGCTTATATGAGATAAACTGTTTGAATGCCTGTGGGTGGAGGTTGGATTGTTTGAGTTGGAAAAACTCGTTGAAATCCGTGTTTTAGCCTACTTGCGAGTAGCAAATTCCAAAGCGCTTTTCAAAACAAACGGATATGCAACGCTTTTTTCCAAATTGGGCAATCTAGTCTATACTTGTTTGCTGTGCGCATAACATAGTAATCCTAGGCTAATAATCGGAATAAGAACACATAACGTTTTCAAAATCGGATATCATGGTTAGTAGAGGCCGGTCTTCGGACCGGGCGAAAGGGGGTGCTCATAGCTGACCTTCCCCGATCGTACCCAAGCTCCCGAGCCAAGACAACTTTGGTGATGACGGACACGTGGCCTTCGGCACCGAGTCAGGGTTTCCTAAATTTCCCTTTTTTTAAAAAATATTTAGGTGGCGACTCTGTATCTGGCAAAGCAGTCCATGTTTGGCACTTTTTTTCAAAATCTGTTTTTCTCAAAACGATTTGCCAAAGTTGGACTCTTTGGTTCAGATTTAGAACCGTGACACAAATTGAGTCCGAACTGTAACCCGTGAGTTTCCCTCGCGGGCGTGTTACAATAAGGATATAAGCTTGGAATAAGGTTCAAGGAAGGGTGGTTAACCCCTCCACCATTGGTAGCTCTTAAATCACAATTTTCAGCCCACAAAACAGTCCCAAAACAGTGTATATAGCAAAGAAAAGAGAGGAAAAGAGTAAAAGAGAAATAAGGAAGAAGATGCAAAAGTTATATCTCTTGAAAGAGAGGATGTTTGTAGTTAAACAAACTTGATTCCAACACCCTCAAGTTTTATGAAATATGGTTTGAAACTTTAACAAAAGCTTCAAGAACAAGCTCTAATGGTGTATGTATTGTGTATGTCTAGCTAAAGAAGGTTTGAAGGTTAAGAAAGCTTTTGCAAGGAAGTTATGTCTAAGCTTCTACAAATATCTCCTAGAACAATTTTCTAACCTCTAGATTCTAAAAATATGCCTTGAATTCTCTACAAGAAAGCTTCAAATCCAAGCTTTAATGGTGTATGGAGGGTGAAAGTTGATTTGAAGAATAAAAGAAACTTGAAGGTTCAAGAGCTCTCATCATGGTCTAAGCCTTTTAGAAAGTTTTTCTAACCTTAAAATTTGACGTGGGATGTCCTATTTATAGAGTTTGAGCCATAATGGTCAAAAATATTTTCAAACAAAGATATTTGTTCAATTCCCGCCAGCTGTCTATCTGGAGCCATTGAGACCCGTCCAGGCCCCAAAACCCACGGCCGGACCTAAAAACACACGGCCAGGCCTAAAAAGCAACCCATGAAAAGTTTTCATTGAGGCCTGGCCGGGCCTCAATGAGGCACGGTCGGTTTTAAATGGACCCGACTGGGTCTAAAAAGCTACACTTCAGGCTCGACTTCAAACGGTATATCTCTCTCATTCGAATTCAGTTTTAGGTCATCCGACTTAAAACCGAGTCCGGATGAGGGAGATATGCCCATTTGAAGTCGGGCCTGAATGCAGATTTTTTGACCCGGCCGGGTCCATTTAGAACAGGCCGTGCCTCATTTAGGCCCAGCCGGGTCTCAATGAAAACTTTTCCAGACTTACTTTTTAGGCCTGGCCATGTGTTTTTGGGCTCGGCCGAGTCTCCATGGCGCCAAACAGATAGCTGGTGGGAATTAAACAAATATCTTTGTTTGAAGATATTTTTGACCATTTCGGCTCAAATTCTATAAATAGAGCCTCTTCCTTCAGAATTCAGGATTAGCAAAATTTCCAAAAGCTTTGAAGAGCTAAATAGACCTCCTTCCACCTTCTTTCCTCCTTTGACCCTCAAACCTTCTTTAGCTATACATACACAATACATACACCATTAAAGCTTGTTCTTAAAGCTTTTGTTGAAGTTTCAAACCATATTTCATAAAACTTGAGGGTGTTTAGGATCAAGTTTGTTTAACTACAAGCATCCTCTCTTTCAAGAGGTATAACTTTTGCATCTTCTCCCTTACTTCTCCCTCACTCTTTTCCTCTCTTTATGCACTATTTTTGGATTGGTTTGAGGGCTGAAATATGTGATTAAAAGTTAAAAAAATTGGAGGGGTTAGGCACCTCTCCTTAGGCTTTGTTCCATAGTTTTTTTTCTCTATTCTTTTTACTTACTTTCTCTTACTTTTGCCACTATTTTCTTGGCTTACAAATTGATTTTCAGAGTTCAATAAAGGTTAAAAAACATGCTTTGAGGCTCCAAAAAATGGAGAGGTTGGCCACCTCTTCTTGCTTTTGTTTACTGGCTTTGCTTTGCCTTATTCCTTTCTATTTTTTATTTTATTTTATGTTCTTATCATAATTTTTGGCCACTGTTTTAGTGTATTAGAGATTGTTTTAGAGCTGTCCTAATTTATTTAATTAGTTCATGCTTTGATTAGCTTGCTTGTTGTCTTATAAGTTTGCATATATAGCTTGTTGTATGTTGTTCTTGGCCTTTCTTTGTTTAACTCCCATGTCAAGAGTTCCATTTTAATAAGTAATCTAGCATTCATTTCTGCAACCTCCCTATTTTCTTCTTTTCTTTTTTCATTTGAGAGTTATTTCAACTGATTGAGGTTATTCAAAACATGTAAAAGAGACCTATGCTTAATGACTTAATCTCTACGGGGATTCATCGTCAACGACATAGTCTCTCTTTCATGTTTAGATGCACCTCTCGTTTGACATTTTTCTCATTTAGTGGACTCATCTATCACTTTGGGACAAATTGATTAAAGAATGGAAAAGACTAAAGAAATTGCTAAAATGAACTAACCCACATAAAGAAAATGAGTCATATTGCTTGGATTTGACTAGACGTTATGCCGAGTTATTGTTTCAAGGGTTGTCTTACATCAATTCATGATGTTTTGATGAGCCATGAAGTGTTCCTACCTCCCTCTTTGAGCTTACTCCATGATAGGAGGGGGGGTGGTTATTGATTCATTGCACTCATTGATTTTTGTCCAAAATCATGTCCTAACTCATCAAGCAATCAATTTGCTCATTGATGGTTTTGGAAATGACTTCGTTATTTTCTTGAGGCTTTCCATGATAGAGAAGAGTATAAGGGACAAACAGAGTTCAGAATAACTCTGTTTGCACTATTTTCACTTCAGAGCACAAAAATAGGGCTTTTCACAAAAATAGGGCACGACCGGCCTTATTTGGGCCCGGCCGGGCTCCAATGTTTGGTCAGCAACATGTTTTGTAGAAAACAGAGAGCAGTGGCTGAAGGTGAAACATAATGGTCTGGGAAAACAGAATAGTTTTTGGACGCTGCGCATGCGAGCATTGTGCATCCTTGTGCATCCTTGTTTGATGATTAATCATTAATTATTATTGTTGTAATTAATTATTATTGTTGTACTTAATTAATATTGTTGTAGCCATTGTTTATTGGTAAATGTTATATCTAGTTAACTTAGACAGCTAGTTCATTTCTTTGGTATTCATTAGAATTTGTAATAAATAGTTAGCTTAGCTTAATTTATTCATTCGGTTTTGTAATAGTTAGTTTAATTTAGACACTCGGACATTCATTCGGTCCCTCCTGCATGAGGGCAAACATGTAATAATGTGTATGTCTTCCAACCCCACGTCTTTCTCCCTTTTATTTACTTGCTTATAATGGGTTGTTTAGAACATCATGTTTCTTTTAGCATTTCCCATGCTTGCATCCACTTGTCTTGCATGCATCGAGGCTCAGTTCATCATTCTAAACAACGCATTGCCGTTTATTACTTTGTTGAATTCGTGTTTAAATCGCATGCTATCAAATTGACTCACATAACATAATTAGTAGCCGAGCCTATTAGTTACATATCGCATGTGTTGCATTAGTTAGGAGCATGCTTGTTTTCTAACTCTTTTGTTTCTTTTGGCTTGCCTTGGAGTACGAGGTGAGCATTTTTTTGCTTTAGCATATCGCATGCGTGTGATTATTGCCATGTTTAGCATTGTTGCCATGAGGCTAAGTGCTTAATTGATATACTTGCTTGAATGCCTGTGGATGAAGACTAATTGCTTGAATTGGAATAATTTGAGTAATGTACATATGCGATCACTTTTTCAAGTGGTACATATTCAAAACAATTTTCAAACAAACATGAAATCAAGTGTTCCAATCTTTGCAAATTAGTCTATACTTATGTGCATCACATAGTAATGTTAGCCTAATAAAACTGAAACAAGAGCATATAATGTAAATAAAAAAAAAACATATCATGATTAGTAGAGGCCAATCTTTGATCGGGCGAGTGGAGTGCTCAATTTATGACCTTCTCTGTCATGACTCGCACCCGCCCCTATGGATTGAGGTCATAACCGGCCAGTAATCAGGAGATTACCTAAGGCCTCAAATCAAATAAACATATCTCAATAGAGTTAAGGGGCTAAAATGAAGTCAACTTAAAAACTTTGTCCATAGAGCTGTGCTTACAGGGTTAACAAAAATCATTCCAAAAGTATTTCATAATAACTCACACATTCCCATAGAGTTAATCTATATACAGGAACTTTCAGTTATGCAGTCAGCCAAACAAAACTTATATACAAAGGTGATCCAATGTTTTCGCCAACATTAGCAAAAATATAACAAAAGAACAAAAGGGCAAAAACAAGTCTCGTGCGTGAGACGTTTGGGCTGACTCTCTAAAACTTCGACTGTTTCTCACATACTTCACTGAGGTTGGGTTTGGACATCTCTTGGCTCACCTACAGACACATGAATGAGAGTGAGCGAAAGCCCAGTGAATAATACCAAATAAAGAAGATACATGAACGAAATTTGAAATAGATACATCAAACGGTCTTGGGCCCAATTCATATTTCTATCTAGTGTATCAACGACTACAAATCTAGATGTATTAAATGGCCTCTGGCCCAAATTGATTTTTAACAAATGGCGTCAGGCCCAATTCAATCACTTCAACGTATCAAACGGCCCTTGGCCCAATCATTTACATCAAACGGCCTTTGGCCCAATCATTCATGTCAAACGGCCTTTGGCCCAATCATTCATATCAAACGGCCTATGGCCCGTTCATTCATATCAAACGGCCTTTGGCCTTATCATAAGACATAATAGATATTTGTCCCCGATTCAAATTGACAAACTTATGAAACTCAAATAGGAATAAATAATTGGACAAATAGCATACTTCAAAATATCTTTACTAAGATATTACTCATAGTGTTTTGCTGGTGGATTTGTCCTTGTGCTCGACCTTACATAAATCATAACACATATTGGGTCACAAACAATTCAATCGCTCTTAACTTATTCTCTCCTCTTAGGCCTCTTTCTTATCTTTTTAATCCATTCTCAATGCTCAATGCATGCCTAAGAGTGCTTAGAAATGAAAGAGAACGGAAAATAAAACACCCAAACATCCTTTCAAAATTTCAGAAACAGGGTTCGCTGCTCGAGCGTAGCTTTGGCTCTAGAGCGGATCCCTTTGGTCTGCAAAAGTGCTAGTTACTTCATTTTTTACGCTCGAGCGTGACCTCGGACGCTCGAGCTGAGAGTCAAAACACGTGGCTGGGCGCTCGAGCGTAACTTTTTCACCGCTCGAGCGGACATTAATGTCTGCAAAACTTCTGGGAACTAACATTTCACGCTCAAGCGGCGCTTTCCCCGCTCGAGTGGACATGCCAAATTTTGGAATTTCCAGAACTGTTCTTGAAGCTCAAACTTGATGTTCAAAGGTTCAAAACTCATGTTTTTGATACAAAAGCATGGAAGGACATCATATAACACAAGAACATGAGTAATTTGGAACCAATTGACCAAAATCATGGTCCACCTCATAAATTATCTTGAATTCTTTTCATAATTTTCAAAACCCATGTACTCAACTTCATACAAATTCCATATCCTTATCTATCATGCATGCATGTCAATTCTTGACTTCATCTCTATTTCAAATGATACAAATGATACTTATAATTATGAAACTCGTGAAAATTATGCATGCATGTGGAAATTGGTGCTCAATTTTTCATGTTCAACATGATTCATGCTTGAGTATGTAGGATCATGACAATTCTATACATGCATATGCATATAGACTTCAAATTCATCATAATCAGTTTAATCCATGCTCTTGATTACCACTTAATCTTGATTTCACAAAATTACAAACTTAAACTCATGAATCTATGCTCATTTACTCACCTAGGAGCTTCAATCCTCACAAATGTAGTTAAATCTTGAGTGTAGCTTCCAAATTCACAAACTTTGAGCCAAAATGCATAATTCCTCCTCTTTCTCTCTCTAGAACCGGCCCTCTCTCTCTCTAGAGTGTGATTTTCAGATTTTGAGTTCAAAAGGCATGAAGTTAAGTGTAATATGGCCCTTGTATATGTTGGCCTAATCAAATTTGATTAAGGCTAAGTAATTAATCCCAATTTAATCATTCTGAATCTAATTATTTTGATCCAAATCAATTTCTAATTAAATTTCACCATAGGCTCTAAAAATTACGCTAATCACAATGGCGTAATCAATTTCGGTTTCTGTGGCCGATAAGGCCTTCAATTTAAATTCTAAAGTAGAAAATCAAACAGATTTTCCTACGGTGAACAGATAGAAATTCAAAAACACATATAATCATGTAAATGGCACTTAAAATCACATTAAACATATAATCACAATCATAATTAAGATCAATTAGCATATTACGGAACATGATCATCACATTCCCCTCTCATACCTAAGTTCCCGAGCCGAGACATTTTGGTGATGACGGACTAATGGCCTTTGGCACGAGTCTCAGGTTTCCTAAATTTTCCAAAAATATTTAGGTGACAATTCTATAATCTGGCAAAGTAGTCTATTTTTGGCATTTGATTCAAACATCGATTTTCCAAAAGAATTGCCAGATTTGGCATCTTTTTGTATTTTCACTGTTTCACTGTTTCACATTGCACTTGTAAAATTAGATTCAGAAACACGAGAGTTTGAATTGTAGGGCTAGTCGTATCCAAAAGGAGCATGAAAAGTAAGCTACAGGTATCACTAGTTAAAAGTCAAGATAGAAGACATAGAGAAAACTGCATTCAGAACTAGATACGGGCACTATAAATTTCTAGTGATGCCATTTGGGGTAACTAATGTACCCACAACTTTTATGGACTAGATGAATAGGGTTTTCAAACAATTTTTGGATGAATTTATAGTTGTGTTTATTGATGATATTCTGATTTACTCCAAATGTAGGGAAGAACATAAGAACCATCTGAGAACTGCTCTATAGATTTTGAGAGAAAAGAAATTGTATGCAAAACTTTCCAAATGTGAATTTTGGCTTGACAGTGTATCATTTATGGGACATGTGATCAACACAGATGGTATATCAGTAGACCCACAAAAAATTGAGGCCATAGTAGATTGGCCAAGACTAACCAATGTGTCAGAAATCAGAAGCTTTCTGGGGCTTACAGGTTACTATCGCAGATTTGTGAAAGACTTTTCAAAACTTGCCATGCCATTAATACAGTTGACACAGAAAAATGTACCATTTAATTGGAATGATCAATGGGAGTTAGCTTTTCATGAATTGAAAACTAGACTAGTAACTGCACCAATTCTGACATTGCCCAATGGAACCGATGGGTTTCAGATTTATAGTGATGCTTCCTACAAAGGCTTAGGATGTGTATTAATGCAAAATGGGCAGGTAATTTCCTATGCTTCTTGACAACTTCGCCCACATGAAAAGAATTACCCAACTCATGACCTTGAATTAGCAGCTGTGGTTTTTGCATTAAAATTTTGGTGCCATTATTTGTATGGAGTGACTTGTGAAGTATATACGGATCATAAAAGCTTGAAATATTTCTTCACCCAAAAGCAACTAAACATGAGACAGAGAAGATGGCTGGAATTAATCAAAGATTATGACTTGCAAATTCTGTATCATACAGGGAAGGCAAATGCCGTTGTAGATGCATTGAGTAGAAAATCAATAGAGAATTTGTCATGTTTGCTTACCGGTCAGGGAGAGTTATTATGTGACTTGGAGAAGAATGAGATTGAAATTGTGTTGCATGAACAGGGCAGGATCTTAGCCGCCATTTCTGCTCAGCCTCCAATCATTGGAGAAATTAGAGAAAAATAACTTGAAGATGAGTTCTTGAAGAAAATTATTGATGAGATTGACTTAAAACCAAGGCCAGGATTTGTGCTTGATAATAATGTGTTGAAATTTCAGAGTAGACTTTGTGTATTGGATTGTTCTGACCTGAGGAAACGAGTTATGATTGGGGCTCACAATTTAAACTTTGCTATGCATTTGGGAAATACAAAGCTGTACCATGCCTTAAAACAGAATTTCTAGTGGCCTAGAATGAAGAAAAGCATTGTTGATTTTGTGGCTAGATGTTTGCATTGTCAACAAGTGAAAACTGAACATCAACGACCCGTTAGACTACTTCAGCTGCTTCCAATACCGGAATGGAAATGAGAGCATATTACGATGGACTTCCTTGTTGGATTGCCTCGCTCCTCTCGAGGTATGGATTCTATTTGGGTCATTGTGGATCGTTCAACTAAATTTGCCCATTTATTGCCTGTTAAATCTTTGTATAATGCGGATAAGTTAGCTAATTTGTATGTAAATGAGATTGTGAAGTTGCATGGAGTTCTAGTTTCCATAGTATCTGACAGAGATCCCAAGTTTACTTCGAGATTCTGGTAGAGTTTACAATAGGCTTTGGGGACTGAATTGAGGCTAAGCAGTGCTTATCACCCACAGACAGACGGCCAATCTGAACGGACCATTCAAACATTGGAAGACATGTTACGGATATGTGTGTTAGACTTCCAAGGAAATTGGGAGACTCATCTACCCCTAGCCAAATTTGTGTATAATAATAGCTATTATTCAAGCATCGGAATGGCTCCTTATGAAGCATTGTATGGTAGGAAGTGCCGTTCTCCAATTTATTGGACCGAGGTAGGTGATAGACCATTGCTGGGATCGGAACTTGTGCAAGAAACAAATGAAAAGGTAAAACTAATTCAACAACGATTGAAAACTACGCAGAGTCGGCAAAAAAGTTATGTAGATGTCCGAAGGCGAGATAAAGAATATGAGATCGGAGATCATGTGTTCATAAAAGTGACTCTAATGAAAGGCTAGACTTGGTTTGGAGTAAAGGGCAAGCTAGTATTGAGATATGTTGGGCCATATGAGATCCTTGAGAAAATCAACCCAGTGACGTATCGGGTAGCCTTTCTATCGGTCGTGGAAAACATGCATAATGTTTTTTATGTTTCGATGCTTCAGGAATATTTACGAGATCCATTCCATGTGATTGAGCTGACCCATGTGCTTCTGCAAGATGATTATACGTATGAAGAGAGGCCAATTTAGATTGTGAATCGTAGAATCAAAAGATTGAGGAACAAAGAAATACCATTGGTGAAAGTTGATTGGCAAAACCACGAAGGAACTTATGCGACTTGGGAGACCGAAAAAGATATGATGAAGAGATACCTTGAACTATTCCCTCTGGATCCGATATTCTTCCAAAACGAAGGTAATTCGAGTTTGGAGGACCAAACTTTTTTAAGGGGGGAAGACTATAACAACCCTGAACTATGATTAGCCACTAAACCATGATTAAGAATGTTTAGTGAGTAATTAAGATGAAATTCAGAATTAATTGCATGCGTATTGCATTATTTGTGTTTATATCTGTTGCTGTAGGAATATCTCTTTGTGTTTCTGTTTTGTTCCGTGAATTGAAGGCTTTATCAGGATCTGAGCACGAAATTGACTTGATTTATGTGTTATTTAGAATTTTTAGAATTTTATGGTCGGTTTAATTAAAATTTGATTCGGAACGAATTAATTAGAAAATTAGTGTTAATTTGATTAGCTTAAGCAAAGTTTAATTGAGTCTTCTTAATTAAGCCTATGTAAGGCATATGAGACCCCTAGGATACACTTTACAGTCTCATTTCATTCTTCTTGAGCTCAAAACGTGTAAGGGAGAAGGACCAAGAGAGATTTGAACTCAACAAGGGCAATTGAGAAAGATTTGGAAGAATTTGCTTGGAACCTCAACCAATTAGCCACCTAGTGCATAATTGAACATCTAAGGTAAAGATTCAAACCTTTAGCTATGTAATTGAGCCAACAAATGCATAGATTCAAGTAGATTAAGTGTTTAACATAAGAATTGAGCTAGAAATGAAGGAATTTAAGTCATACCATCCATGCATGCATAATTCATGGAGTTTGAGTTTTGATTTCAACAATTCTTACATGCAAGGACTTATTTTTGTTCAATTATGAGAGCTCATTGTGGATTTGCACTTTAACACTTCATTTGTACATGTTTTGGAAGGTTTGAGTTCATACCAACACATGCATGATATGCATACATATAATTCAAGTTTGTTTTTGTGGAATTCATTTGCTTTTGGGCCTTGATTTTGTGTAATAATCTTTAATTCATAATGTTTTGCAAGTTTACAAGTGGTTTCTTAAGTTTTTGGCCCAAAATAACATGTTTTGCAGCTTTGAATTCAAGTTTTTCACCATGAATAGCAATATGGAAATTCCAGAATTTTGCATCACCGCTCGAGTGACAGAGTCTGCACTCGAGCGACCACTCTTGATTTTGCACTTCCGTTCGAGTGAGCTAAAGTCCGCTCGAGAGTAAAATGCATGCTCGTAGAAGTTTACATATTTGGCAGACCGCTCGAGCGACCATAGTTGCACTCAAGTGAAGACCTCATACACACTAGAGCGATCGTCGTGCGGAGAATTCACACAACCAGTACTTTTGCAGAGTTCACAGACCGTTCGAGCAACCGAAGTTGCGTTCAAGCGACCACTCTTATTCTTGAACCACCGCTCGAGCGAAGGAAGTTGCGTTCGAGCGAAGACCCTGTTTTTAGCAAATTTGACTAAGTGTTTTGACCTACATTTTGGCATCCTCATTGCATGTTAGACATTCTTAAGCCCTAATTAAGACACAATAATGAGGATAAGACTTAGAAACACACTAAGAACGAAATGCAATTATCCGAGTGTGTGTTTCAATATGTGTATCTGTTATGTTTATGTAGGTCACGCGCCATGAGCCATCTGATTTGTCTGCTCTATCTGTTTTCTCTCGGAGCCATCCATGAGTAATAACTTAGTAAAGCTATGTTCAACTTTATTTATTTTCTGTATGATGAAATAAGATCTGTTTTCTGAAATGTTATGTTCTGTACAATGAATGATTGTCCAATTTCTGACAAGTATTCGTGGCATCCTTAGCATCATGTGATATCTGTTAGCTGTTACCCGGTATTAGAGGTTCCATTATGGAACTTAATATGTTTGTAATTAGTTACCCGTACCGAAGGCTCCATCATGGAGCTCAGCATATCTATTATCTGTTACCCGGATCTGGAGGTTCCCTTAAGGAACTGGTCTATTCTGTTCTGTGTCTATTCTGTTATGTTCTGTTAGCACTAATGGATGTACCACGTATGATTAAGCATGAACTCTGATTTCTGTACATGATTTGAATAAGAATAAGAATATGAATTTGAATTCTGATTTCTGAATCTGATATGGGACATCATTCAATTAAAACCCTTTACTCTGTTATTATTCACTGGGCTTCCGCTCACTCTACTACTTATGTATGTAGTGGCCAGGCCCAATGATGATCCCCTGGAACTCTGTTTTTGTCGGCCAACCCTTGTGCCTCTCGAGGAGGTTCCGAAAGTCATGTGGTCATGTTTTGTGAACGTATAAAACTTTGCTTTCTTTTGGATTGTGAATAAGTTTTCTATTTATTTGAATTGGACTAAGTCCCCTTTCGGTTATATCTATAATGAATGTGACGTAAGATTACTGTATTTATGACGTCACGTGTATGTATGTAAAGTTTTTAAATTTCTATCCCATGTATGTCTACACTGCTCAATGGACTATGTATGTTTTATCTATCTGCTTCCGCTAGCCCCTTAATTCTATGTTATTATGTACAGAGGCCTCTGATAATCTAAGGATTACTAGCCGATTACGACACTAAACCTATAGGGGCGGGTTTAGGTCATGACAGAGTGGTATCAGAGCATGAGTTATACCACACACACGAGTCCACATGAGCTATAGGATGTCCTAGAAAAGGATTAGGGACATTTCATCTGCATGTGTGGGAGTGTGTTAATTTCTGTAAATGTGAAAGCTGAATCTGAACATAAACATATGAAATTGAAAATAATGAACTGGAACTGAATACTCTGAACATTGTGAAAAGAACTATTTGCCTATGTTTATAAGTGCTTTGCTTACCTATAGCAAATGGAAAATACAAGAAGCTGAATCTTCAGAGGCTCGCATGAGCTGAATGAAACCAATGCTCGAAGCCCTAATTGAATCTATGAGACAGCAACAAAGATAACAACCTCTGCCTCCTTCATCCGGTCTAGTCCAAGTTGAACTTGATAACAATGATATCATCAACCTAACTCAGAAGTTCATGAAGATGAAACCGCCAACTTTCTTAGGTGGTATTGAACCATTGAAGGCAGAGACATGGTTATTCGAGATGGAAAAATTATTTGAAGTATTTCCCTGCTCCGAGACTCAGAAGGTTCTCTTGGCCACTTATATGCTAAAAGATTAAGCTCGAAGATGGTGGTTGTTAATTCGAAATAATAATGTGAACATGACATGGGCTCAATTCAACGAGATCTTCTATGACAAGTACTTTCCTCAGTGTTTTCGAGATTGAAATTTTTTGAATTCCAAGAACTCAAGCAAATCAACATGTTTGTAGCCGAGTATGAGGCTAAATTCACTGAATTAGATCGATTTGCTCCTTATATGGTGGATACGGACTACAAGAAAGCCCAAAAATTTGAAGGTGGATTGGATCTAGACGTATTTGATAGGGTAGGTGTCTTAAAGCTACATACATATGTGGATGTACTTGACAGAGCATTGATGGCAAAGGCCAATCTGGCAGCAAAGAAACAAATTAAAGCGCCAACAACAAAATAAAAAGGTAAATGGTTTGGGTACGGTTTCAGAAAAGGGCCATTGTTTTGTAAACAAAAAGCAAAACACGGGGTCTACTAGTAGCTCAAGTCAGAGCAGTGGGTCTATACCAGTTTGTTCTGATTGTGGAAGGAGACATAGAGGTGTATGTTACTGTGCATCCGGTGCTTGTTTTCGATGCGACAAGCCAGGCCATACAGTGAAAGATTGCCCACTTAGATATGATAATACCAATCGTCCTGCAATAAGTTCAGCCAGATCTGCTTCTGCAGCTAGAACAAATATGAGAGCTAACACTGGGAGAGAAACTCTGAGACAAGGCCGAGTTTTCGCACTAGTGCCTGGTGATGTACAGAACACCGAAGCTGTGGTGTCAGATATACTCCCTATTTGTGCTCAAAATGCATATGTGCTGATAGATTCTGGTTCTACACATTCCTTTGTATCGCATGCTTTCTCCTGAAAATTGACTAGACCACTAGAACCTATGAATTATTTGTTATTTGTATCTACACCATCTAGAAGTTCTATGGTATGCGCGTATGTTTATTCAGCATGTGACATTGTGATTGGTGATATGACATTATATGTTGATTTGTTACCATTGGGTATTGATCATTTTGACTATATACTTGGTATGGATTGGTTGAGGAAGTATTGTGCAACGATTGATTGTGTGAATAAAACTGTTGTGTTTCTACCACCTGGTATGCCTGAGTTTGTGTTCGTCGGGAATGGGGTAATTCCTCCACCGTATTTGATTTCTTTTGTGAAAGCCAGAAAATTGTTAAGAAAAGGGTGCCGGGGTTATTTGTGTTGTGTTTTAAATGTGACTTCTGACAGTCCTACTGTAGAGAACATCCCTGTAGTAAATGAATTTCCTAATGTATTTCCAAATGATTTTCCTAGAGACTTAATTGATAGGGAAATTGAGTTTACCATTGATGTTGTACTCGGAACACAACCAATTTCTAAGACCCCTTACCGAATGTTAACCTCTGAATGAAAGAATTGAAAGTCCAACTTCAAGAATTGTTGGACAAGAAGTTTATTCGACCGAGCACTTCACCTTGGGGTGCTCTAGTTTTGTTTGTTAAAAAGAAAGATGGGTCTTTGAGACTGTGTATAGATTATAGAGAACTGAACAAAGTAACCGTGAAGAACAAATACCCACTGCCCCGAATAGATGATCTGTTTGACCAACTCCAGGGAGCACAAGTGTTCTCTAAGATAGATATTAGATCCGGGTATCACCAGTTAAAAGTCAAGACAGAAGACATAGAGAAAACTGCATTCAGAACTAGATACGAGCACTATGATTTTCTAGTGATGCCATTTGGGGTAACTAACGCACCCACAACTTTTATGGACTTGATGAATAGGGTTTTCAAACAATTTCTAGATGAATTTATAGTTGTGTTTTTTGATGATTTACTCAAAAAGCAAGGAAGAACATGAGAACCATCTGAGAATTGCTCGATAGATTTTGAAAGAAAAGAAATTGTATGCAAAACTTTCCAAATGTGAATTTTGGCTTGACAGTGTATCATTTATGGGACATGTGATCAACACGGATGGTATATCAGTAGACCCATAGAAAATTGTGGCCATTGTAGATTGGCCAAGACCAACCAATGTGTTAGAAATCAGAAGCTTTCTGGGGCTTGCAGGTTACTATCGCAGATTTGTGAAAGACTTTTCAAAACTTGCCATGCTTTTAACACAGTTGACACAAAAAAATGTACCATTTAATTGGAATGATCAACGGGAGTTAGCTTTTCATGAATTGAAAACTAGACTGGTAACTGCACCAATTTTGACATTGCCTAACAGAACCAATGGGTTTCAGATTTATAGTGATGCTTCCTAAAAAGGCTTGGGATGTGTATTAATGCAAAATGGGAAGGTAATTGCCTATGCTTCTCGACAACTCCGCCCACATGAAAATAATTACGCAACTCATGACCTTGAATTAGCAGATATGGTCTTTGCATTAAAAATTTGGCACCATTATCTGTATGGAGTGACTTATGAAGTATATGGATCATAAAAGCTTGAAATATTTCTTTACCCAAAAGCAACTGAACATGAGAAAGAGAAGATGGCTGGAATTAATCAAAGATTATGACTTGCAAATTCTGTATCATCCAGGGAAGGCAAATATCGTTGACTAAACTCTCTCCCCAAAATCTTTTTTGAAAATTTATCACCCAAAACTAAACCAAATACACCCAAAATGTCATTCAAACATACTAATTTTTTTACCTCATATTTTAGCCAAAAAACCAAAAAGTTACTAAAATAGCCTGTTCGCAAACGGGGCCTAAGTGATTATAAGATCTAAATTTGAAGAGCATTTAACTATAATAATGAGAAGAAATCAATTTTTTATGTTATTTGTTTGTGTTGAGTCGGTGAATAATTGATGATGCGAAGTCCTAAGCATTTGTTTTTGATGTTGTGGAGTGTATGTTCAATATTGATTGCGGAGAAAATTTTGAATTCGGTTTTTTATAATGATTTTTCTTTTAAATGGTGAGCAAGGCTGGCCCCAAGGCCTAAGGCAAAATCAAAACAGGAGCCTATATTTATTAAAAAAAATACATATCATAAGTAAAAAGATTGGTGAATTTATACTTGCCATTGAGAAAGACTAAATGCAAATATGTAAGAACATATAATAAGTTTGTGGTTCCTCCTAAAAGAAAGTAGTCAAGATCCATCATATTTCATTCACTTGGAAATGTTGAACAGAAGGTGAATACTGAGCAAATCCTAGAAGAAAAGGACGGCAATGATTATAATTTCAGTGACATGCTTATGCTTCAAGACACCATTGAGTGCTATGTCAATAATCATGTCATCGAGACAAAGGAAAAAAAACATATGGTAGACTTTCACAAAGTAGTCTCACGAAGAACCAGGGAAAACTTGAGCTTAAAGAACTTATATGATTGAGAAAGTTTATTCTAATGGGGCCTATCTATTGATTACGATAGATGGGGATAGAATAATTCCCCCCCACCAATGCAAGGTTCTTGAAGAGATATTATTCTTAAGAACAGCCTACTAGGTTGAAAACTTGAAAGGCAGCCTAGGCAGAATTTAGAGTGTTAAAAAAAAAATTGATAGGTTGAAAACCCAAAAGGGCGGCCTAGGTAAAAAAAAAAAACAAGCCTGCTAGGTTGAAAACTCGAAAGGATAACCTAGACAAAAGTTAAGGCATTGAAAAAAAATAAAAATAAAAAAAATAAAAGACCCAAACATAAGTTGAAGAACACCAACAGTATTGTATGTGGTTAAACTGCTAAAATACTCCATTGGAATCTAAGGTGGTAAGACATTGGATACTCCTGGCCCGCAAGACTATAAACTATGTACGACCCAAACATAAGTTGAAACCCACCAATGGTATTGTATGTGGTTAAACTGCTAAAATACTCTACCGAAATCCAAGGTAGTAGAACATTGGATACTCTTGGCCGGCAAGAGAATAAATTGTGTACGACCCAAACATAAGTTGAGGACCACCAACGGTATTGTATGTGATTAAACTGCTAAAATACCGTACCAAAGTCTAAGGTGGTAAAACATTGAATACTCTTGACCCGCAAGAGTATAAACTATGTACGGCCCAAACATAAGTTGAAGCCCACCAACGGTGTTGTATGTGGTTAAACTGCCAAAATACCCCACCGAAGTCTAAAGTGATAAAACATTGGATACTCTTGACCTACAAGAGTATAAATTGTGTATGGCCCAAACATAAGTTAAAGGCCCACTAACGGTATTGTATGTGGTTAAACTGTTAAAATACCCTACCGAAGTCTAAGGTGGTAAAACATTGGATACTCCTGGTCCGCAAAAGTATAAACTATATACAGCCCAACCAAACACAAATGTAAGATACTCCTGATCCGTAAGAGTATAAACTATGAACGGCTAAAATAAGACAAATTAATGTATTGTGTTGTAAAATTTCATTAAAAAAGAAAGAAAGAAGAGGGTTAGTTAAGCAAGGGATGAAATCCAAAGGATCCATATAGTAAAAAATATGTAAGATTACGAGGGACTTACGTGCAGGTCCTAATAGGTGAACTTATTATCCAATAAGTTCTATGATAATTAATGACGTTTACTATTTAAAAATGTCACTAATTTTTAATTTTTAATTACAGTTTGAAAATTTTGTTACAAAAATATCACTAATTATAAGTTTTAGCCACAATTTAAAAAGATCGTCACAAAAAGTCACTAGTTTTTAACTTGCAGTGATAGTTTGAAAAATTCATCATAACAAAAGTTACTAATTGTAGATTTTAGAGATAATTTTTTAAAATTGTGACAAAAAAGTCACTAACTATCAATTTTTAGCGACATATGCAAAAAATGTCACAAAAATTAGTTTTAGCCACGATTTTATTAGGACTTATTTTCAATAAAAATTGATGGGAATTAAGTCCAACTATTCAGACCTATTGGTAGTTTACCCTAAAACTAATTTGTATAAGTATTTTGTTTTGGAATTAAATAGATTTTAAATTTTATATATAGGACCTATCGGTAAGTGCCCTTTTTATTTATGTTTTCATCTCTCGCTCTTTCTTTGTCTTCATACTCATTTATTGAATTTGGATATTCATCATATAAATATTTATCTAATGTGATTTACTTGTTTTTAAAGTAGATTTTTGGGTGAAGCACCATTAAATCCCAATTTGTGAACTTGTGCACCAATTTATCCCGCATCTTTTCTTGTGAACCGAAAAGTCCTTAAACAAAGATGATGGCATTTTTGTCCTCATCCACGAGTCTGTTTGACATTCGCAGTAGAGGGCGAATGTGGATTTTAAGTAATGGTGAAATTACAAATGTGGACATGGAGCAAACTATAGGGTTTTTTCAGTTTGCCCTTGTTTTGAAAGAATCTTTTGGTATTTGTAAGGAAACGTTGGAATTCAATATTCCCACATTACACCGTTTCCATGTTAGTGTAATGAAACCATAGATGTGTTGAGTGAATTCGGGACTAGGGTTTTCTCCAAATTCCACATCTATGCTGTCATCTTCGAACCCTAATCGGAGTAATCCACACCACGACGTCCACCGTTTGTTCCCCAACCCATTTTCAACAGTCTACTGTACGTCGACGAGATTGTCACTTCGTCTTTTCCGGGTAGGGTATTTACACAGCCATTGGCAGTGTTTTTGGTGGTGTACGGCAACACCGGCATTTACTGATTTGTCTGCAATGACAATGGGACGCAAAGGTGTGTAATGTTATACCCGTCAATTTTTTGTGTGGTAATCTAATGTTTATGGTTTTGGATATTTTGTGCTTAGATTCAGTGTTGGTTTTGGGGGTATTACGGGTTTCTTGTATGGTTTACGTTGCATTGTCGGATTTAGGTAATTTTGCACATTTCAACAAAAGTATGAAGTTGTATCAATAATTGATTTGGTGTGTCGATGTTTGGAATATTCGGACACATGCACTGTTTGGTTTTGGGAATGTCCTATTCTTTACATTAGTAATTGATCTGTGGTTATTGGTGTTGACATGGATTTCACAGTCTGCTATTAGATTTTGGAAATTGTACGTATGCGAATGTTACGTATGCAAGATACGTAGATATTTTGAATGTGTGTTAGTAGTCAGTCGGTGGTGTTATTGGGATTGGTTGTGTAGGTAGTGTTGGTTAATGGGTTTCAATATTGGTGTGTTCAGAAGAATGTATAATAGGACAGAAGCCCTATTTTTGGGGGCAGACATTCCCTGTTTTTTAATCAGGAAATGACATTTGGTGGTTGAGGCCAAAATCGATTTCCCACAAGGGGGCACTAATTATACGTCACGATGATGGCTCTGCGTGTGCGTTATACCTTTACATATGCGAATAGTGGTTGAAAAGGCCTGATATTTTAATACCTCACTTGCGATTGACAACGTGTTTTGTTACATTATCATAAATTGTCACAGATACATCTCTCATTCAATGGGCTTGGGCATGTAAATTTTGAAGTCCTCAATTTTGGTGTATTTATTTTAGTTTGCTTTCAACGTCACAAACTTGCATCATTTATTTTATCTTTACCTATTTTTGATTGTAACGTTTGTAGCTCGGCTTTTTCGCGCCCCCTTTTGGAAGCTCGAAAAGAAATCCCTACAGTTCGGACTCCCGCAGTTCTGAATCTAATCTCACAAGTGCAATGTGAAATCGATAATCACCAAAGAGTCCAAATCCGGTAAATCGTTTTGGAAAATTGATTTTGAATCAAAAAGTGCCAAAATTGGACTGCTTTGCCAGATACAGAGTCGCCACCTACATATTTTATTTTTGGGAAATTTAGGAAACCCATGACTCGTGCCAAAGGCCACGTGTCCGTCATCACCAAAGTTGCCTAGGCTCGGGAACTTAGGTACGAGAAGGGAAGGTCATGAATTGAGCACCCCCGCTCGCCCGATCAAAGATCGGCCTGTACTAATCATGATATGATTTTTATGTACATTATGCGCTCTTGTTTCGGTTATTAAGCTAGCTTTACTATGTGATGTGCACAAGCAAGTATAGACTAGTTTGCTCAATTTGGAATAGTTCAACTCATGTTTGCTTTTGAAAATGGTTTGAATTTGCCACCACAAGTGGGCTTAAAATTTGCAGATTTGCCACTAATCACAATGGGCTTAAAATTGATTTGCCACTCAACAAAGTGGGCTTAAAATATATATTCGTTGAATCGTTCCAATTCAAACAACAAGCCTTCATCTACAGGCATTCATGCAATTTAGCAAGTAAGCATTTAGCCTCATGGCAAGCATGCTAGACATGGGAACATTCACATTCATGCGAGTATGCTAAAGCATAAAAACTCACCTAGTACTCCAAGCTAAGAAGATATGAGTTAGAAAAATATGCATGATTCCTAACTATACACGATGCCTAATGCAACACATGCAATATGAAATTAATAGGCTCAGTTACTAATATGGCATATGAAGCAATTTGATAACATGCGGTTAAACACGTATTCAAAAAAAGGGTATTGAAATGACAATGCAGTTTGAATGATGCGCTGAGCCTCGGTGCATGCAATACGAATAAATGTATGCAAGCATAAGGTATGCTAGTTGAAACATGTCCCTAATCTAACCATCAAAAACAGTTAAATAAAAGGGAGAAAGACGTGAAGTTGGGAGACATACATGCAGACGTGGGGTTGAAAGACATACATGCACGCACGCACACTTATTACAACAATACGCACTCGCGAAGGAGGGTCCGAATGAAACTAGCTAAGCCACACTACTTAACTAATTATTACAACACTTGAAATGAATTAACTATCTAAGTTAATTAAATATTACAAAGCAAACTAATTAGCTAAATACTTGACTAATTATTTACAAAGCAACTAAACTAATTAATTACAACATGAATTAATTAACTAATCTACTCAAATAGTACAACATTTGCATGAATCATCTACAACTAATTAACTAAGAAATTAACTAAATGGCCTTGGGAAACGAGGGATGCATGCATGGTCAATTTTTTTACCCGGAGAACATCCACTGTCTGCTATTGATTGCCTCTGTTGCACAACACTTTCACTGTTTTCCTCATCCAAATCAACACTGCTCTGCTTTAGAAGCACAATACTAAATTTTTCACTAGTGGCCGACTGGCCATAGATGAGGGTTTGCCAACCACTGAAGCCAAGTCTCTCCTTGCTGCAACAGAGGACAAAACAGAGCAAGAAATGGGTGGTCTCACAAGTTGTTTGTACCATGTATCACCCCTTTTCATCAACACAAGCTCAAAGGAGTGATACATTTGGCTCTCAAACCATCAATCAAGCAATTTCCATGCATGATGGCTAAGGAACCAATTTGTACAAGTTCAATGAATGCAAAACAAGACTTAAATGCCATCACCCTACCATGAATGATCAAGGGCAACGGAGACCTAGGAAAGTGGCATATTTCATCATTTTTGAGTATGAAACGTCCCATTTTCGTGTGTTCAAACTAACGTCCGATTTGAACACATACAATGCAACACAAAGAAATGCTTATCTTGCCACTTTTACTTGCCAATTTTGTTTACACATTTTAGTTACCAAATCATTCTTTAATCAATTTGTCCATTGGTGAGTGTCCTCTAAGATGAAAGAAGTGTCAACCAAGGGATAATGTAAGACAAGAGAGAGATCATGTTGATAATGAACCCTCAAAGAGGATTAAACCATTAAGCATGACCTTAATCTCAAGCTTAAAGGATCCCAAGCTTGAAACAACCTTCAAAAGCAAATGAAAGAGTGAAGCAAAGAGGGATGTTACAGAGTTTATAGTGCTGAAATAGAGTGAAAAACAACACCAAAAGATGCTATCAACTCAAACAAGAGGTGTCTAAGACCCTAAAACACCAACTTGTGAAGACTATTACACTACAACCATGCAAAGCAAGAATCAAATGAACTAACCAGCGCAAAACAGAGCTAAAGTAGGCTATTTCAGAGGCTAAAACTTACTGGACTTGAGCTAAGTCAAGCTAGAAAAACATGCTAACATATGGAGCTAACTAGGCATGCAAACAAGACACAAGGAGGGGAGGCTAACCCCTCCAAATTTGGACTTCAAAATGAGTTTTTTGCCACTGAAAAACCTCTAAAATTTAGTGGTTAAAAGGCCCAAAAACGTTGGTTTGAAAGTGGTGAACAAAGGTACAAAAGCTTTACAAACAAAAAAGTAAGAAGGGTGAACCACCCCCTAACTGAAAATGGCCTCAAGCCACCACCATTAGGCCACAAAAATAGAGTTTTTTATAGTCCAAAATCAACCCCAAAATAGTAGAAGAAGATGGCAAAGCAAGTATGTAAAACAAGCTAACAAAGCAAGTGTTATACCTCTTGAAGCCAAGGCACAAATTAGGCAACAAAGCAAGCCACAACCACCTTCTAAAGCTCAAAGAGGGTCTCAAGTAACCTCAGCCCAAAGAGAAGCAACTTTGGTCAAGGAAGTGTATGTAAAAGTATAGGATTTGTGAGCAAATGTGTACAAAATTGCAAGAGAGAGAGAGAGGGAGAGAGAGAGAATTTTGCTCCAAAATTTTTTAACCCTCTACAATGGGGGAGAAGGTCCCATATTTATAGAAAAACAAGCTTTTAGTTGAGTTATATCAGTCCATACACGTGTATGGTGATCAAGCCCATTGTGCCAATAGCTGGAACAGCTGTCAAAAAAATATCTGCAAAAAGGCATCAATGGCCAATAGGCCACTTATGTGGCCGGCCGGCCACCAGTGATGGCCGACAGACCACTTGGGTGGCCGGCAGGATCAATTGGTGGCCGGCAGCCTCAATTGGTGGCCGACAGCCACCAAGGGTTGCAGGCTTGAAGATTTTGGTCCAAAACAGGGCACAAAATAGATGGGGTTTGAAGGGTCAAAGATAGGGCATTCCGCCGAGAACTTTGGGCACCAAAACGAGCACAAATAGTTACAATCATCGTGTGCACAAACGATGACATCTAAGTCTTGAGGACGGTCAAAAATAGGGTGTCTACAACGTTCAATATATATGTGATAAAAGTTGTGAGATTATGATATTTTAGATACCCGAAAATGGATGATTGGACTCACAGTTATCATGACTCCATGTTTGCTAAAAGAGGTGACGTAAGCAGAGCAGATGCTCTGTTTTTTTGCATTAAATTTTTGATGTCAGGGATATGAATTGATTGGCCATGTGGGTAACAGTAATGCTTGTTGTGAGTGTGCGTTAAAGTGTCACATTCACAAATAGTGGTTTAAACGTATCGCTCTTGTATTACGTAAAATGGCAGTGACAAATTGTGATTGTGACATTGTGTTTACTAAAATGTTGGCCATTAGTGCCAAGTTAAACGGTAAATGTAGAAAAACAAATAAGATGTTACATGGTTTTGGTCGACCCCTCCGATGGAAAACACTGGCTGACATGTTAGTATGTTGTTGCATCACACCGTGAAGCTTGTTACCATTTGTGTTAGTTTGTTGTTTTTTTTCTTTGTTGGTGTGACATTAATTGATTATGCATTGTCCATTTCATTCCAATTGATTTCAAATCATTGTTATCATGTTTATTTTCGTTAATGTTCACACTGTTTTTGTGACAACGTTATGCCGTTCCAATCTAATGAACATTTCACAATATTTGTTTCAGGTAACGCTCTGCAGCGGATCCCCCACAAAGTGTCTGCTGTTAAGACACGCGATTTGATATGAAGGCATCTACGTCGACAAGGTTGGCGGTAAAAAAACAGGCAAAATTACCTTTTTAAGTCTAAAAACCTGCATTATGTTGGTATGCTTCATCATGCGGTAGTATTTGCATATGGTCGATATTGACACCACAATGGGTGGGCTAACCCCCGCTGTTTACTAGGCGACAATGGTGAAAACATTCATAAATGTCCCGACGAGAGGGCTGTGCTCTAGGTTGCTATGATGCACCTCCAACACCCCCTACCCCAAAAGCATCTAAATACTTATTTCATTTTTTTTTGGTTCTATCTGGACGAAGAGAGTTTGAGTGACAAACAATGTTAGAACTTAATGTTACGTATGTTTTTGTGATACATTTTTTGATGGTTGATATTAAAAATGTTTGGTGATTTTTACGAAATGTGATGTTAGTTTAGTGAAGCATAATTTTGTTGGTTCATATTTTTTTGGTGGTTAATACATAATGTTGTTTTGTCAACACTGTCATGAACACTGTTATGTGGACATTGCGTGGATATCATTGAATGAAAAATGTTAAATTGCACACCACACTTGTTAATTACCAAACTACGTCCAAGCGGGGAATGACCCGGATGTTGGTAACCGATCATCATGTAAAAGTGTCACGTCGTATTATTGAAACGTTATTTACATTCCATGAATGTTTGTTCATGTTATTCCCCAAACTGAAATTGTGTTGTTCGCTTATAATTTCTGATGAACGTTGGGCAGTCCGATAAAAATACACCAAACACATATTGTGGACAGGGGTAAAAAAAAAACAATTGTACAGTAAATGCCATCCAATTAACACCTTACAGTAAACGCCATCCAAAAAAATGGTTACCACGTTACAAGAAAAACAACATCAGCAATCGCAAATCAACCCACCGTAGATCACTCTAACAAAAACAGACACACAAATGGAAATGTAAAACATTACCCTCTACATCATTATATACACATCAGCAAAAAAAATCCCACCAAAGGCTAAATATTTGAACTTCACACATGCTAAATCAAAGGAAAATATTCCTTGCCAATTAAATAGGACCAAATGGTTCATAAGAAAAAACACAAGACTAAATGGATTAACATTCCCTAATTTGGGATTTACCACTAATTTTTCCTAGATTTTTTTTTTAAAATTTTAAAAAAATGATGCATTTAGTTATTGTGGCAGTTGCTGTGTGGTAGTATTGGCGGGAGATGGTAGGGATAGTGGTTATTAGGATGAATTGGGTAGAAGAGATGGTGAAGGTGGTAAGGTAATAGTAGTGGAAGTGGTGGTGGGGGCAACAACAAAGGTAGTTGTAAATTCCTTATTTTGTTGTTTATTTATTTTATCTAAACTCAATTGTTACTTAGGTCTAATTTGTTTAAGAAAAATGTTTATGGATTTAGATGCTTTCAAGTAAGTGAAATTGGATAAGTTCACAATTTTAGATTAAATATACTTTTGTTTAATTTAAAAATTCATTTGTTTGAATAGAAAATATTTTTTGAAAAATATTTATTGTATTTTCTAGTGTTTAGTACAATAAAAAAATAAAAGTCAATGGAAAATATTTTTCATAATTAATGAAGAACAAGCTTATTTGTGTAGAAATTATTTTCCACTTTCAAAAGGAGAAAAATATTTTTCGAATTAAAATTTTACCATTCTCACCTCTACCACAACACCACTCTCACCTCCACTACCACACAACCATCACCATCATCGTCGCCATCACCATTGCTATCGCCCCATCACCATGCCACAACCTCCACCTTCACCTTCATTCCACCACCACCACCACCACCACCACCACCAAACATAGAAAAATATTTTCTAATTTTTTTTTTCGTAAATTATGTTTTTTATTAAAAAATATTTTTTGCCAAAACAAATGGAGCGTTAAAAAAAATAATTTCATAGTCACTATTTGTAAAAATTGTTAAATTAGTAAATTTTTTTTGTAAATTGTTATTCACCTTCCATATTTTACTTTCTGCAGCCCACAAAAGGCCATAGTATGGAAGGGAGATAGCTAAGATTATTTCAACTCAGACTTAAGTCTTTCATTAAATTTAAATTTGATAAAAATTTCGTAAAAATAGTGTTTTGACTGTTTCACTAAATTGGTATCAAATAAAGAGTCTTACTTTTTTCATCAAATTAAGGGAGCGTTTAACTTTTCATCAAATATCGCAAGTGATCATTGGTGGATGACTGGATGGATGGCTGATCGGTCAATCGGGTGGACGACCGGCCGAACAACCAGGTGAATGACCGAATAGGGAAAATTTTGAAAAAAATTGACGCTAGGCCAAATGACTGCTCAAACATCTTCCCAGTCGTCCTCATAACCGATTGGTTGTTTGATGAAAATTAAAAATTTAACATTGAAATGCTTAGTATTAGATGAAACTTTTAACCCAAATTTTTACTAAAATTTGATATATATATAAATAAAAAAGTATTGAAAATGCTCTAATATAATTATGTAAATTAATTGTATCAAAAATTATTTTAAAATTTAAAAGATGACAAGATTTTCGAGGCAAATAAAAGAGTACCGTACTAGCTGAGAAATTTTTGTGTGCAGATAAGATACCAAGCCAAGCTGGCATGCTTACTTGGTACCTTTCTTTCACCAATTATCAGTCAACACCTAGTCTTCATGTTAGCTATATGTACTAACAGAGACTTAACTTCCGTTAGTCATTTTCTCTCTCTTCACCTGCAAACCCAACAACATATTTTCTATCTCTTAGCGAAAACCACTTTTCCTCTCTCTCTACATTGTATATTTTTCATATCTCTTTGCAAAATAAAATTTGAATTTAACCCAAATCAAGCAATGTATTTGTATGACCATCAACAGCAAGCACCTATTGACGGTCGGCAGCAAACGACGAAATAGTTGCAGAAAATGGTAACTCCTAGTTGACATCCAACTTGAAGTAGAACCATGAAGAGGCTAAGAAGAAAAAGAACCATTAAAGATTTTGGTCTCATGAGCTTATTATACATTTACTTGAATAACATGATTTTGATGAACTCTTTGGCTTGTTTTTGTTTTTTAATTTTTTTTAATTTTTTGAAAAAAAATTTGTGGTTAGACACGTGCGTTGCACGTGAAATGTGATTTTTCATCAACTGTTAATATTGTAATTATGCATGTCTCTTAAATTGGTGTGTGATATTTATACAAAGTATAGAGATTGTATGGATAAATTGATATGTATCCAAAATACAACTAAGTAAGAAATTAATACACACTTGACTGAATAATTTAAATGATAAATGAGAAATTTTATAAATATAAATATTAATTTATAGCTAGATTGTCAAGATTACAATCTTATTTCAAACAATAAACAGGTCCTTTAAATATATAGGGGTGTTTTAGAAAGATGGTTAAAAGTTAGTTTTTGGCTTTTAACCAAGGTTTTTGGCATTTTTAGAAAGTCATTTGGAGTTGATAAAAAGCTGTTTTTTGACTTTTTGACTTAATATTTGTTTATGCTGTCACATTATAATCAATTGACCAAAATACCCCCACCCAATTTTGAAAATTTACATTTTCACCCATATGGCTCATGTTGTATCGAGAGGGTATAGTTGTAATTTCACATTAGGCTTTTATCTACCTTTGCAAATCACTTTCAAGACAAAAAAGCTTGCTTCTAGCTTTTTACCAAGCTGCAAGAACACAGCTTTTAGCTGTGTTCCCAAAGCACCACATAATATTACACAATTTTTTTTCAATCAACTTCTTACTTCAGTTTTCCATAATCTGTACCTGTAATATAATTGAAAGTATGAAATTAATTGCACAATTACACAATTTTGTTTAATAGTTCATCTCATAATACAACTTCATTGAACCCACTATTACATATTATTTGCATACTATTGGTGTAAGAATGCATTAATATCAATACGTAATATATTTTTATACATTAAGAGTTGTTGAGTCTCGTTTCCTATACTACAAATATCTTATATGATGAAAAATATAACATTAGTCATTAGTATATTTTCATTTATGTAGAAAATGTGGAATAATTTTTTTAAGACAATGGAATGATATTGTAACTTGATATTTCGATCAATATAAGAATTTTATAATTATTTTTACGGTGTTTATAGATCTATACTTATAAGTGTTTGTAGGGTCACTTTCATGAAATTGTTAAGTTACATGATTTATTATGGCATATGTAAGTAATCAGCATATAACAAAAATTGATTAAAACTTTTTATTTGATATACTTACTTTCTGTATCATTGAGTTGCTGCGATAAAGTGTGGGCATCATTTGATTTTTTCCTTGTAATTTGACTAAAATGTGTGAATGAGGTAAATTATTTTTCTTGAACTTCACAACAGATAGGACAATTCCAATTTGAGCTCATCTAACTTTGCTTAGAGAACATGTTGTAATAGATCTTTTATAGTTTTTGTTTCACCATTACAACTCATTGTAATAAAAATATTTTTGATGAGTAAGAGTTTGAGACGATATCATATTGTTATGAATTTCAAAATTTATTTTCCCTCAATAATGTGATTTTTTTTTCTGTGAGGGGAAAAAAAGTACAATTATTGTCGTGATTAAGGTATTTTACAAAGTCTTGATTTGTTATTGAATGTGTTTATTGTGAACACTTATTTGTATGACATGCATGTATATATGTATTAAACATAAGTTGATAGGAGAATAATACACAATTCCACTTTTTTTTGTAACAAATATAACTATATTACGAAAGCAATACATGTTAGAAAATTATAATATCCGATGGTAAGATAGCATTACAAATTAACAATTTATACATACAATAACACATATAAATTTAGATTTATTTTTTTATATATACATTTATACATGTAGACATTGACATATATAAGATATCACAAAAGTAATATGTGAAATTTTTTATAACAATATAATTGTCATGACCCAAACCCGCCCTTAAAAGTTCGGATCATAACTGACTAGTAATCACTTGATTACCTTCAGCCTCAAACAAACATACATAATAATTATAATAATGGGGCCATAAGCGGAAGCATAACACAAATGAAGAAGTCCATTGAGCCGTGCCAAAATGATCAAAATTATACAGCTTACAACATAGCACATTTACATATTTACATGACCATGCAAAAACTTATCTACCATAGGAAAATTTATACATATAGTTTACATATCCCAAGAGCATTATAGCAAAATTAAAACTAAGGTCATGGCATGATGAGAGTTAAAGGCAAAAGCTCCATCATTGGAGGTATGACTCAACAGGTTCGCAAATAGCTCTTGAAACTGACTCTAAGGTTGGGCTCCATGTTGCTGACACATACATGTGCATACATAATATAGGGTGAGGGAAACTCAATGAGTAATAATAAAGTAAAGAGTATTAATGAATAATATCTTGAATTAAAGGAAGCATATTACATGAACACAATACTTTTCCAAAATTACATCATTCACAATATTATCCATAATCACATTTACAGAACGACCTAGGCCCAACATATCACGGAATAGCCTTAGGCCCAACATATAACAGAACGATCTTGGGTCCAATATATATCAAAATGGCCTCGGGCCACACATGACAAAACGATCTCGGGTCCAACATATCAAAACGGCCTCGGCCCACATATGACAAAACGACTTTGGGTCAACATATCAAAATGGTCTCGGGCCCAATCATATATTATCATATCATTAACAAAACGGCCTCGGGTCCAACATATCATAGCATAAATAGAATGACCTTATGTCCATATTGCATATGTCATATAACATTCATAAAACTCATTCATTTTGATTCAAACACAATCTTAGAATAAGTTACCATACCTGGATCAAAATGATTATTTAAGAACGTCTCTTTACAATACTATTACTCACAGTGCGTTTAGTCTTGCGGCGTTTCCTCTGGCACACAACCTACACAAAACATGTCACATACACATCCGATAAATAATTTGTTCATCATGTACACTTTTCTTTTAATAGTTCACAACCTTTTCCCACCGGGTTTCTAACTATCATTTCATTCTCGGAGGGTTTAAATAAGGTCAAGAAAATGTTCAAAAGGTCGAAAAGATCAATAAAAGAAGGCGGGATTCTCTCTCTTGCCTGGCCGCACGTGCGGTCGGCCCAACTGCTCGAGCGGTCTGGCTCCGCTCGTGCGAAGTGTGAGCCACTCGAGCGTGCAGAACTGAAATCACCAATCTTGCTCATGGTCCGCTCGTGCGGAGCCCGTGGTTGCACGAGCGGTCTGGGCAAAAAACCAAACAGTCCAAAAATGGCACACAATGAAATCCTCCGAACTCATTTCCAACCCCAAATTCATGCAAAACTAATCCAAAAACAAGATATACTAGCATGATTCAAGGGTAATAACAATTGAAACACATCAATCTTGCCTCATCATTAAATTCATGGTCTCATCTTTTTAATACATTCATGAATTTCATATACAAACTCAAAATACATAGATTGAACTTAAATCAAACAAATATGAAGAGATTAGGGTTCCATTTCATGCATTTAGCTCAAACCATTACATAACCCATAACCCTAACTCAAAATTTCAAATCTCCTCTTGATTCAAGAAAAATGTGAGCTATATGTAAAGATTATAAGTAGATTACCATACCTTAACTCAAATCTATGGTTTGCCCCTTGCTTTTCTTCCAAATCCCTAGCTTTTCCTCTTCCTCTCTCTCTAACTCACTCAAGCAAAGCTCTCAACCCAAAAGTGATGAACACAAGAGCTATACATATATAGCTTAACTTATAAATCTTAATTTAATCATTACGAATTGTAATTTTTCAAAGTTTCACAATAGGCTCTAAAAATCACGCTAAACACAGATATGAAGTCGGTTTTGGTTTCTAGCGCCTCTAAGGCTTCCAATTTCCATTCAAAGTTGTGAATGCAACAAATATTCCTACAATCAACAGATATAATTCCAAAATCATATAGTTCACATACTTAAACTTGCAAATTCATATTAAACACATAATCACATGCATAATTAGGCATAGTACGGGTGGGTTATCATAATAATATAGGTAACAAGAAGAACTTAATTATTCACAATTAAATAGTTGGTCATAATGTAGATTTTTAGTGTTACATTTTTGTGTGTATGCACCATTCTTTAATTAGATTATAAATTCACATAAAAACCCTTTTTATTTTCTTTTTAGATTCACTTAATTTCATATTTTTTAATTTTACTTTTAGATTTAGATTCACTTAATGTAAATACACTTATAAAATAATTTGGTGTGTATTCTTTTTGGAAAAAAAAGTTATTAATATTAAAAAATAATAATAACTATGACAAAAAATATATAATAATAAAAATAGTACATGTTTGAGTTTATAAATTGTTTTACCAATATTTTACTTTTAAATTCTATTTACATTATTAGATATTAGATTTTCATATAAAAGTATAATTTAAATATAAATATGAACAAATTTCAGTAACTAAGAAAATATGAAAAAACTGTAGTGGCTCGGGTTAGGAGCTGACCCGTTTTCTTCTTTTAGTCTGGGCACAGGGTTGTCCCAATTGTTTTGACTCTACTGGAGTGGTTTGGACCATGGTTAGGCATCGGATTAGTTACGGAGCAGCCAAGGTTTTCTGGAAAAGCCTGGTCGTGCCTACGACCATGGCATTTGCAGTTGCGATGGAGAAGGATGGAGGTCTCGCTAGCGAGGGGCCACGACCGGCCATGACCAAATGAGGGGTTCATGTCTGTGCATGAGAGGAGAGTGCATGGGTCGCGAAGGGGGCCGTGGTTAGCATGATTGCGCCCGTGATAGGGCCACCTGGTTAGGTCGCACCCGCAAGGTCAGGTTCGCACCCGCAAGCATCTGTTTATAAAAGATAGATCTGAGTCTGAAAATATCTATTTTTGATCTCTCTTCTATTCCGCCATTTTCAAGCTCTTAAGCTTTAAAACCCTTGATTTCATCTACTTCCACCCATTTCTCCACCCCAGTCCTTTAGATCAAAATGTAAAGGGTGACGAGGGCATCATTTTAATCTGAGTGGATCGTGTTTTTGTCACTGGTGGATTTTCGGCTTTCCTTCTCTTCGCTTCAAGAGGTAGGGATTCTAGAGTTTCTTTTTAATACCTCACTATAGATAGACTTGTGGTACTTTTTACGACATTTAAAAACATAATTTTATAGTTGATTTTGTTAAAGAGCATATGAGTTGGTTTGGGTTTAAATTGGTGGATTTGTGGATTATGTTTATAATTGATTTTGGGTTGTAAAAGCATGTTTAGGATATGGGGTTGGAAGGGTTTGGTATTTCATTCGTAAATTTTAGAATATTAAAGAAAAAGCTCAATGTTGAATCGAAATTGGGTTATATTGTGGTTGTTTACAAATTTGGAGTTTTGAATTAATATTAGTGGATGTTGGCTATTATTGTGTATGTTGGGATCTAGAGTAGTGAGGTTTTGTTTTCAAAACAAAGTGGGACTAATTATTATTATTAGTTTTTTATAAAACAAGAGAGTTTGGAATAAACGGGGATATGGAATTACCTAAACATGTATTTATTGTTTTGATTATGTAATTGGCGTATAGAGTTTGGTCATTGGCCATCAGTGGAGGATGATATTGATTGTTGCTAGATATATGCTATGTGTACTATTGTAGAATGGGTAATGTAATATAGGATGATATGTTGTTGATTGTGTGTGAGTGATTTTCCGATCACACTGCCCACCTTAGTAATTCAGCTGTAAAACACAGGCAGAATAGATGGCTTCTAGATAACCTGCAATAGAAAGAAAAGAATCCCGCAGTGGTTCGCCACCCGGGGGTACTCCGACGATCAAGTCAGTACTCAATATCTCTCAAAGATAAATCAACTATTCAACTCACAAGCTTGAGTATCAAAAAGCATACCTTAGACCCATGGGGGTGCCTCTCTTTTATAGCCAATACAATCCTAGTCCCAATAAGAGCCTGGCCCTAATGGACTTAGGATTACTACTAATCTGGGACTCCCAGTGGGATCAGGATAAATTCTCTAAGAGTCTTATCTTTACCCAAACTGAAGTCTTCTCCCAATCTAGGACTCTTGTCCACATCCAGGTTGAGTTCCCTCTTCATTCTAGGACTCTTGTCCCTTATCCGCTTATCTCGGATTCCGATATCTTCGGAGGTAACCTCGGTCTAGCTGAGATGACCTCGGTACAACGACCAAGACACGTGGCACCTCGGCTGACACGTCGGCGTCACCTTGTCATGTGTTGGTACTCAGAAAATATATCCCCACAGATTGTAAGTGGACATTGTGAATAGATAATTCCGTTGTTGATTTATGAACTATGTTGTTAAAGAAGTAACTAGAACGCTTATAAATGTTGTTTATGTTATGGGATTTTTGTTGGATATGTTTAGTAATCTGTATTGTGCTTTGGCAATATTTTGGAAAATGTAGGAAAACCTGTTGTTAAACGGTGGTGCATGGAGCACATTTTGAAAGAAGTGGGTTAAAGCATTTAACTGTTAATAGTTGTAGTTGTGATAATTGGACTAGGTGTATGTATTACACCAGTGTATTTTTTTTATATTGGGTAGTGTGTTATGCTTTTATTATGATGTTATTTGGGGGTCCGTTTCCCATCGTATTGAGCCGGCAAAGCGTGGCTCCTTGATAGAGGTTTCCTCATCCCTTCCAATTTGCGCCTAGTAAAGTGTGAAGTGGGGTCTGTTTCTAACCATATCTGAGCCAGCAAAGCGTAGCGCCTTGTGATAGGTTCTTCGTCCCTTCCGGTTTGCGCCTGGTAAAGAATGACCCGGCGGGCACCCCCTTCTGGGTGAGGCCAGTAAAGTGTTATGTGTTATCTGTGTTGTGGAATCTACCATTCGTATTGTATACCGGTGGACATGAAATTGGTAGTATGTATGATTCTCAGTTATTTATTTTTGGATATATGTGTTATTGGTTATTGTGTGGTGGCTGTCTTTTAGCCCTTGGGCCTATGGCCAAGGAAGATAGTAGATGTATTGGTGCGTAGATGCGTATAGTGTATTGAGATGTGGGGTAGGGTTGTGTTTTCAGAATGGATGTTAAGTGCGGTTCCTTTATGTTAGCATGAAAGGTTTGACTAAAAGAGGAAAGGGGTTTTGAAATGTTTTTGGAAGCAAAACGAGAATTTAAAAGAGAAGGAATGGTTTTTATATTGTGTTGTGTCACGAGAAACTTTTTGGGAAAAACATATTTATATGAGTATACTTTCAACTATTAACTGTCACATTACTTATATGGTATATCGTGGTGCATACATGATCATTTCTAGTTATATGTTGTGATTGGTTAGGATCTTTGGGATCTCTACTGAGCTTAGTGCTCATTCCACGTGTTAACAAACTTTTCAAGTACCAGACTAGAAGATTGTTTGGGACTTGAAATCTTTTAATTTGTTGGCCACGGGGCCCTTTTTATTGTTGGCCTAGTGCCATGTATTGTATAAGGGTAAATCCCTTTTGTTTCTATTTATTATTATTTAATGTAAGCCTAAGGGCATTATGCCATGTCTTATTTATATATCATCATTATTGTTGTGAGAGAATGTTATTATTTATTCTTTATTCTTTATTCATGTTTTCAAATGGATGGAATGATTTAAAATGGTATTATTATAAAGAATTTGGTAATGAACTCGGGTAATAAAAGTTCGGGGCGTTACAAAAATAAAAATTGAAAACATATTAAAAAAAATAAAACCAACGAAAGTGGTTCTTTTTTAGAATTTTGAAATCATACATTGGTTATTAAAGTATCATGTAAAATATTATAGTTCATAAAATGTAATTTAAACAAAAAGAAAGTGTATGAAAATAACCTGCAAAATTTTGAGATGCAGTACAAATCTCTATTTTAAAAATGCATGCGCTTTCTTCTGTTTAGATTCAAGCGAATACATACAACTTTAAGATTCAGTCAAAACTATTCACAGTGATTTGATCCATGATAGACAATTGTAAATATTATGTATATCAGTATAGAAACAAATACATAAAATAAGAAAGAGTAACTATTTTTTATTCTTCTAGTATCATCCATGTAAAAAATAGGGAGACAGTTTTTATTTTTATTTTTATAAGAAGGGAAATGGTTTATTTATATTTACATAGGACTTTTGGAAGCAGATATATCGTTTTTGAGTGCTCGACTCCAAAAATAAAGGGATAATTGGTTTATATTCATGACTTTTAGAAAATATAGTAAATTTAAGAAGGTAAAATTGAGATTTTAAAAAAGTAAAAAACATGGCAAGCAGTAGAAGAGCCAGAAAATTAAATTAGAGGGGGCACTTATTAATTACAATATTGAAAATTTTTACAAAAATATTTCATTCAAGTTTTTATGATTGATTTCGAGAAGCATCAGAAAAATAATATTATTTGTAACTAGTGTATCATGGACAATATAAAAAAAATATGGATATAAGTATTAACATAAATTATATAATGATAATTTTTTTTATACAAAATTTGATTAAAAATTCAATATAATGGTAATACCACGTCATCATGTGATATCACCCACTAATAGTACATAACCACATAGAGAGTGAACTTCACATGTTAAATGTAACTAACAATCCAATAAATTTCATATCTTTATAGTGAGATTTGTCACCACCCGCTCCCCGTACCCAAGGGTTAAGCATCGTGATAGCCAATAACTAAAGTTACCTCCGGCTAATTTTTGAACAATAAATAAACGCGAGCGGAAATAATATTTAAGTGAGGGTACTAAAATAATCATTGGAGCTTTTACTTTTATAACAAAAATTCATTAACCAAAAAGGCTGATATTTACATATGAAGAATAAAATTATAAATATTATAAAAGTGCTATGTGTGTCTATTCCGCAGCCCCACGTCTAAGACTCTCCAAAAGCTATTTCTGAATTGCATTGCTTCCTGAAAATTGGTAAACAACTATAAGCACGTGGTAGAGTGAGAAACATTATACTGAGAGTATAAGGGTTAGAAAATTACCATGGATAAGCTTTAGGCTAAAATATATAAAATAGAATACTTTCTATTAGCATAAATAAGTTTCTCATATTATAACAGAAATCCGTTTCAGAAATCATATGATATTATACGAAAATATATAACCATAACCACGGTACTGAACAGAACATAACAGAACAAAGGTCATAGGAGTGACAGTCAGAACAGAGGTTAATAGATTTATGACAATACAGATGTACGGATTCAAGAGGTGACTCGTACGGATTCTAGAGGTGGCTCCCACAATAGTGTAGTACTTAGCTCCGCATAGAATAGAGGTCAATAGATCCATGACAAACAAAGGGCCACAAGGTGACCAATCAGAAGTCAATGGTTTATTTAAATCCTCCAAGGCGTAGGATTCCCGTGGTGGTACTTACAGAAAATAATTGTTTACAAGATCATTGTTAAATAATTATTAAAATTTAAACAAACATATCTATGTGTTTCAATTTAAGCAAAGAGAGTTCAAAAAATAATCAACGTAATCGAAATATTAATATAATTTATAAAACACGAATGACGTAAAGTAAATTATGGTAATTCAAAACATACGTAAAATATATTATGGTAACTCAAGATATAATATAACTCATCTTAATGTTAATGTTAATGTTAATTTTAACTTTTACTTTTTGTTCACTGTGACCCACTAGATATTCCAAACTAAACTTAAAGTTTTATATATAAGAAACAAGCTAGAGACCCGAGAGAGAGAATAAGAGAGTTTGGGAACTTGGTGTATATATATAGGCGAGTGGCGTGGGCGGCATGACAGCTTGGGGGCACACAAGTTGTTGCGTAGAAAATATTATATTTCAATATATTTTGGTTTAGGAAAAATATATAGAAAAATATAATAAAAATATCATAATACTCAGAAAATAATATTGAATAATAATATAAAATTAAAATTATTTTTTTTGTAATCATTTATAACTAAATAATAGTAATATAAAATTTAAGAGATAACTTAAATTTTTGGGTTGTTACAATCTTCCCTCATTTTAAAAATTTCGTCCTCGAAATTTGTCATATGTGTAAGCTATTCGCTGCGCACTTTGATAAATATATATTTGATGATTAATCTGATATAAAATATTACCTCAAAAAAAAAAAATTATCAAAAACAACTCACTGTTTATTTGTGAAAATTGTTTTTGGGCTAAAATGAGAAATAATGGGTGACCTTAAAAATTTTTCACTGGTTTTGTTTCCGAAAATAAAAAAAATAAAATGAGAACACAATTAAACAAGTGACTGAAAATGAAATGACAGAATCATATGCAAGAGTTAAAGGAATTTGAGATGAACTTCTATATCTTTTATCCGTGAACTTTCCATGATGGGAAATAGTTTCAGAATTAGTATCTTTATAAATTTTGAAAGATTATATATTTGAATCCACTTCTAAAAAGTTAAAATGATTTTTTTTTTTTTCCAAATGCTACGGAACATATCATACGGATTTTTTTTTTTGTCAAAGAGACTCCAATTTTTTTTTCCACTCACCAAAAGAGAGAGGATGAACTCAAAAGGGGCTTGTATTAAATATATATGTACATGGCTAAAAATGCTTGCCAAACATGCCTTAACGAATCAGACTGAATCAATTTTAATTAAACTTCTCAAATGGTTCTAAAAATTCCCATTAGCATATTTATGTACTGAATTTCGGTTTCTGTACTTATTAAAGTCGTTAATTTCAGTTTCAAAGTGTTAACTCTAGGAGTTTTAACCAAATAAAAGCTAATTAATTCGTTACAAATCAAATTTTTACAATACTTTATATAATATCCTAAAAATATTCTAATCATAACTGTAAAGTCAATTTTAGTTTATCGAGCCTCTAAGGCTTTCAATTTTCAATCCAAAGGTCACAATTTCAACAGGTTTTCTCATAACCGACAGATACAAATTTATAAATGTATTAAGAGGAACCTAATGGATTTACACTTACTTTGAGTTATATTCTTGACTTCCTCTTCCAATTTCTCAAGTCTTCAAGCTTTAAATTGTGCTCTCTTCTTCTTCTCTCTTTTCTCTTCTCTTCTTTCGCTCTCTTGGGTGACTCTCCAGATTTTTTTTCCACTCACCAAATGAGAGAGGATGAGCTCAAAAGGGGCTTGTATTACATATATATGTACATGGCTAAAAAAGCTTGCCAAACACGTTTTAACGAATCAGACTGAATCAATTTTCAATTAAACTTCTCAAATGATTTTTTTTTTCTTTAAATTATTTAGCATATACATGAAAGATAACTACAATTATATATAAAGTAATAAATAACTCATCTTAATAATAAATAACACATCTTAATTACAAAATTTAATGAAATACCATAATTATATATATACCACGATTGTTGCTACACAAATATTTAATTTAAATATAGCTTGTAATCTAGCTTAACGTTTCCCACATCCTATTTGTGCAGGTGTCTTATGCTTTAATGCTTTGATAAAAATAATTTTAAAAACCTAGGCTTTGATATCACTTGGCACGACTCGCTCCCCGTGCCCAAGGGTTAAGCATCATGATAGCTAGTAACTGAAATTACCTCCAGCCAATTCTTGAACAAATAAATAAACGAGAGCAGAAATAATACTTAAATGAAGGTACTAAAACAATCATTGGAGGTTTTACTTTTATAACAAAAATTCATTAACCAAAAATGCTGATATTTACATATGAAGAATAGAATTATAAATACTATAAAAGTGCTATGTGTGTCTATTCCACAGCCCCACATCTAAGACTCTCCAAAAGCTATTTCTAAATTACATTGTTTTCTAAAAATTGGTAAACAGCTATAACCATATGGCAGAGTGAGAAACATTATACTAAGAGTATAAGGGTCAAAAAATTACCATGGATAAGCTTTAGGCTAAAATAGATAAAATAGAATACTTTCTATTAGCATAAATAAGTTTCTAATATTATAACAGAAATTCGTTTAAGAAATCATATGATATTATACAAAAATATATAACCATAACCATGGTACTGAACAGAGCAGAACAGAGGTCATAGGAGTGACAATCAGAACAGAGATCAATGGATTCATAACAATATCGAGGTACGGATTCAAGAGGTGGCCTGTACAGATTTTAGAGGTGGCTCTCACAATAGGGTAGCACTTAACTCTGCACAACACTTTGCTCCGTATAGAACATAGGTCAATAGATCCATGACAAACAGAGGGCCACAAGGTGACTAATCAGAAGTCAATAGTTTATTTAAGTCCCCAAGGCGTGGGACATCCCGTGGTGGTACTTACAGAAAATAATTGTTCAAAAGATCATTGTCAAATAATTATTAAAATTTAAACAAATTTATCCATGGGTTTTAATTTAAACAAAGAGAGTTCGGAAAATAATTAACGTAATCGAAATATTAATATAATTTAGTAATTAATTAGAAGCCAATGGTTATTTAACTCCCCCAAGGCATGAGACTTCCGTGATGGTACTTATAAAATAATTACTCAAAATACATTTTAATAAATAGTTATATCCATGAGTTTTTCTTAGTATATAAAATAAGGTTCATAAAATAAATAACACAATTAAAATACAATTTACGTAAAATAAATTATGATAACTTAAAATATATGTAAAATATATGATGGTGACTCAAAATATAATATAATTTACCTTAATATTAATTTCAACTTTTACTTTCCGTTTACTATGAACGACTAAAAGGGTCCTGTTATGGTGTGCAACTTACGCCTTTCTGTTTTTCGTCCTGTTCTATATTTGTACCTACCACTTACACTTTTTGTATAAGTGGTATATGGTGTGCAACCTTGAGGGTTGCAAACTTAAGAAAATTCCCGACTGAAAATTCTAAACTAAACTTAAACTCAATGTTTTATATATAAAAACAAGCCAGAGACCCGAGAGAGGGAATATGAGAGTTTGGGAACTTGGTGATGAGGATGCCTTTGATTTGATGATGGATGGCTATATATATATATATATATATATATGCGCGAGCGGCGTGGGCAGCCAGACAACCTGGGGTTCGTAAGTTGTATAGAAAATGTTATATTTTAATATATTTTGGTTTAGGAAAAATATATAAAAAAATATAATAAAAATAACATAAAATTCAGAAAATAATATTAAATAATAGTATAAAGTTAAAATTATTATTTTTTTTGTAATCATTTATAATTAAATAATACTAATATAAAATTTAAAAGATAATTTAAATTTTCGGGTTATTACAAGATTACTTATACTTACATGTCAATAATAATGACATCACCGTTATATTTAAAATTTTTCATAGATAATATGATTTATAATAGTCTCTTTATTTTCAATTAAAACAACCATTATTGTTCTTATAAGAATAATGCTATATTTACTAATTAATGTACACATTAGTGTACTAACAGATGATGTGACATCATTTGTATGGTTTTAGATATTTGTAACTTCTATAATAAATGTGGTCAATAATAATATCATAACACTAGTTGGTACACTAATGTGTACACTAATTGGTGCATGTAATATCATTGTTTTTAAAATGTCATTGACATTTCCCTCTAATAATATTTTTATAATTTTTTTATTTAAAAATATTTTCTTTATGTTTGTAAAATTTAAAAAAAAAAATCCCAAAATCCAGAGGGCACGTGATCTCCCTGGGTCTTACCTCCCTCCACCACTGATGTCAAGCTCTTTACACTTTTATAATAGTAGCATATGTGTAAAAAAATAAAAATATAATATAACCTTAAAAAAATTAAAAGGTTAAAAAAGTCACTTTTAGCTAGTTGTGCTTTCTTTCTTATTTATTTTTCACAACAAAATTTCTCTTGAAGTCAAAATCGTGTGTGTTTATTTTTATCTAATAATATATTTCAAAAAAAAAATAAAAAAATCTTCATTAATTTTTTCCTTTTAACTACTATTTCAAAATAATATAGTACATATTATCAAAAAATTTATTAACTTAATTTAAAGTTTTATATTGAAAAAAAAATATATATTCACCAAGCAGAAGAATATAATAATCAAAGTTGATAATAGCCTCAACACTCAAATTCTGTTGTGTTCCAATCAAGTTGTTCTTCTCAATACTGTATATGAATATCAACTCAGGAAAATATCATATTGTTCATGACAAAAAAAGAAAAATTGAGTTTGTGAGATAGAACAACTAACAGCCCCATGGAATAAATCAGATTGAGAGGTGTGGTGAAGAGGAGATAAATTCCATTCGATTTAGTTGAGATGAGAGAAAAGATAAATGATTTTGTTAGGGATGTAAGAAAAATTAATAAAATCGAGTTGACCGATTGAAATCGATCGAAATTTTAGTTTACGGTAATTTTTCATAATATATGGTCTGTTTCGATTTTAAAACTTTTTATACCAATACAAACCGAACAGATCGAATATTATATTTAAATATTTTTATATTATAAATTTTTTAACATTATATAAGAAGTAACTAATATAATACACTTCTGTGATAAAAATTAGGAAGAAAAATATTTATAAAGCAATTTTCATATATTTTCTTTATTTATGTTCAATGTAAAATTCTATAATTTACTATAAAATCTTTTAAAATTTCATATAAATTTTTCTTCTACATCAAATCGATAAAATTAATAAAATCAAACTATAATATATAGTCTGTATTAATTTTTCAATTATAAAAATTAAAAAAATCGATTCGATAACCAACTAAGCCTCCATTTGGGAAGTGGGTTGGCTTTTTGGTGTTTTTGGTTTTTTGGCTATTTTAGCCTGGGGCTAAAAAGCCTAGTTTGGGAAGGGCTTTTTGGCTTTTTGGTGAGGTGTCTTCCTGTTAAATTACCAAACTGCCCTTTTTGGCTTTTTTTTTTATTTTTTATTTTGGGTTTGGATTTGGCATATTTTGCTTAAATTTTTTTTTTTTTATTTTGGGTTTGGATTTGGCGTATTTTGCTTAAATTTTTTTTTTTATTTTTATTTTTTTTTTGGTTTGGATTTGGCGTATTTTGCTTAAATTTTTTTTTTTTTAATTTTTTATTTTGGGTTTGGATTTGGCGTATTTTGCTTAAATTTTTTTTTTAAATTTATGTTTTTGTCTTTTTTTTTTTTTTTACATTAATTAGTTCTTGTTCTTTATTTTTATTGGTATACAATAACTTTTTTTTTATTTATGTGTTTCATTTATTTGTAAATTACGTGGCGAATGGTAATTTATGTTTTCATGTTTTTTTTTTAAATGTTTTTGAATGAGGCGTATTTTTGTCGTTATTTTTTTAAAATTTACGATTTTGTCATTTTTTTATTCACTCACATTAATTTGTTTTTATATTTCAAAATTGGATTTTCTCTCGTTTTATTTATTTGTAAATGACGTGGCAAATGCTAATTTCTGTTTTTTTTTCTTTTTTTTTTTCCTTTTTTTTTCGATGAGGCCTATGTTTGTCGTTCTTCTTTTTTAAATTTACGTTTCTGTAATTTTTTTTTTATTTGTATACATTAATTTGTTTTTATATTTGACAAATGGGTTTTCATGTGTTTTATTTATTTGTAAATTACGTGGCAAATGCTAATTTCGGTTGGTTTTTTTGTTTGGAAAAATGTTTTTTTATGTCATTTATTTAAAATGATGTGGAAAATCATATATTGCCGTGGCACATGACAAAAAATGAGGGTCTGTTTCGGTTTTTTTGTTGTTTTCAACTTGTGTTTTTATGTTTTTAATTGACGTCGCACATGATAATTTATGTATTATTTTTCTTTTCTTTTTTTTGTTATTTGTTTCACCTTGTTTTCTTTTTCGAAAAGGCTTTTCTCTGTGGATTTTGGTTTTTCAAAGTTAGGCACGTCACCAACTGGAAGGGGGTACATTCCCGTGTAAACACATACATATTGTACATGATAATATATTTGAATACAGTCTGTTCCACGTGTGTCATTAGTAATGTTACAACCCTACGAAAATTTTCTAACATTCCGTTATTACGCATGTAACATAATTTGTCGCGTATGTGAAGGCGCACCAATGCCATATGCGGGTCCTCATCCCCAACCATTAAACCATCCTCGTCATGTTCAACTTCTGGTATGGCATTTACTATTGTCATAGCCTCTTCCTCGTCACAGATTGGGTGAACAGTTGTTGGGTTACCTGTGTTTCGCCGTATATAATTATGTAATGCCATTGACGCACCTACTAACTGAACTTGCACATTTGCAAAGTCATACCGAGGCATGTCTCGAATAAACCCCCATCGATTTTTCCAGGCACCGAAAGTGCGTTCCACCACACTGCGTAAGGACGAGTGCACTTTGTTAAATAATTCCCTTGGCGTGTTTGCCGTCGTGTTCCGTGCAATACGTCGGAATTCTTGTTGGTGGTAACGGTGGCCTTTGAATGGTGCTAAGTAACCTATCCGGTTTGGATAGCCAGAATCGACAAGATAATATTTGCCTGCAGACATGAACATTGTGCTTCATTTTCAAGTAACGCTGTTTCAGAAAAAATTTACAACCCCCTAAATCTAATAACATTGCCATGTGTTACTTTCGTCAGGATGTGGGAATGGGACATTGTCATTTGTTAGTATCTCGTTGAATATGCGACTATCATGCATACTTCCTTCCCATCCGCACGAAATGAATATGAAACACATGTCAAAATCGACTGCGGCCATGATATTTTGCGTGTGACAGTATTTCCTACCGAAATATGTTGCCGCATCTGGCCCCGTAACCCATGCACTTACATGTGTTCCGTCTATTGCGCCAATGCAGTCCTGCAAACAACCCAATTCTTCCTGAACTTAAACGGGTAACAAGTGTTTGGTTTTTTCCATACGTCACGTCCAGTTAATAATAAAAACAAAATAACTGACACTCTTTATTTATATGTCAATAATGTTTTTCAGTAGTACCTTGAACGGTAGGTATTTCCGTCTAGACCGCACGTATGGATGTATACGATGCTGACTGTATGTGGGCCGGCAATGAACAACAGTGAACTCTTTCATGGAAGTTAATACGTTATGCACGTGCCGAGACACAGTCTCCCCGAATGTTGGAACTGTTCTTGGATTTCCCGATTTTGCTTCCCTTTCAACACATGGATAAACATTGCAACGCTTTCTTCAACAGCTAAGCCATGTGGACGTTGCGGGACTTGTAACCCAAAATCATTTACTAATGTCTCACACAAGGCGACAAAAACTTCCTTCGGCATGCAAACGTTTTCCTCAAATCGGCCCATATGGCCCGCATATAGTTCGGATATCCATGCATTCCCGGTCAGTATAGAAGTGCGACATGGCGTTTTAGCCATGTGTTTTTCGTACCATTCTGTCGCATACTGGCATGCTTGTAGAAATGTGCAGTTGTGTTCTTGTTGCACCTGGACCGCCATTTGATTAAGCATTTCCCTTATTCCGTCATTGTTGCTTCCATCCCAGGGATTCATTACGTCTTCGTTGAAATCCAAGACCTACAAGAGTGGCACTCTTTCAATCAGTTTGCTTCCCTTTCATTGACTCAAATTATTTCAAAAATTGCAATTAAAAAATGCCGACATTGTTTTTAATGTAAGTAATGTCGTCACCAATGTCATTAGTAACGCATGATGATATGAATTGCACAAATTGTAAAGCTGTTCAACTTTCATTTACAGGGGGACCATGGTGGTAACAACCACAAAAGTTGACGTCAAAGTAAACTAACAGCTAAATTTGCAAAATATAGACATACAAAAGCTAGCAAGCAAATCCGTCGTTGCCTGTCTTAAAAATAGCCATACATTTAATTTAAACAGAAGCATCCCATTCATTTCCCAAAAAGCATGCACAACCATGCTTCCATTTCGTCAACCCATGCACTGAACGAAAAGTTTTGTTCACCATAGGTAGCAAGAAAAAAACAAAAAGGAAGGAATAAAAACATGCACACACAACCATCCTGTTTTAATACAGTGCCAACAATAACATAAGTAAAAGTTTTCATAATGCAAGAGAAGGACAGGCATCTTCAACACTCGTAACACCGCTAGATCACATCCGGCGAGACCCAAACAGGTTTGCAAAAGGCGCCGACGCAGTACACTGGAGCTGCTTTTGTGTAAGCCACCCTACGATAGAGTCGTCATCAGGCTGGCACATCATCACCTCCCGCAAATCGGCGTTATCCATAAGTGTCGAGGCAAAGTGGAATAACGGCGTACCAACCAGGGATGGAATACTCGTCAGGCGATGCATGCACTCCGAAATAGTGTACAGCGATTCGTTGCCTGTGAGGTGCCTCACCGTAACCTGCTGATTCTTCGTACGCACCACATCTGTCAGATTGTTCATGCTTTCCGCAATAACTGACGCTCCACTTGTTGCCTTCTTCGACTTTGAAACACTGCTTGATGGCGTCTTTCTCTTTTCCCCTTTTCAATGGAACATGCTCCAGTGAAGAATCTGAATCCACGTCCTGTACTCCTGCGGGTATCGGATCAGCAAATGGCTGGGCTCCCAAACTATGCATTGAATCAGATGAGTCATCAGCAGCTTCAACAAGTTTCTCTCCCGGGGTCCAATGGTGCTTACCAGTAGCTGATGCCCCCATGAAGACCGTCTCCATCAACTCACGATGTTCCAAGGTCTTTTTCCTGAACTTGGCACACACCTTGTTTATCTGCAGAAATAGAGATATATGAAAGAGAATGACGTTACATTTCATATAATTACTTAAAATTTAACTACAAAAGTTAAAAATGTACTGGTAAATGACAAATATGAAACTTGTTTGTACATGTACTTACCGATTCCATCTTGTCCCACCACTCCTCAGGTGCCTGAAACATACCGGTGTCACAGTCAAACCCTATCCCTGACACTCCTTTGCTTGAATCCATCAACTTTGTCCACGCTTGCCACTCTTTTTTCAAACTCATGTACTTATTCTTCAACTGTTTGAGTCCATGTTTTCTTCCTGTTTTTTTCTCAAATTTCCTTCCCAAGGACTTGTACCCTGCTTGGCTGAGGACTAGGAATGGGCGATTTCCTTTAGTAATCTCATTTGCAATCAACTGCAGGAAAACTCGGATTGAGTCACTGTCCCATGAGGCCTTGTGGCTGAACTGATTATGTGTCTCTTCAAGACTGCTTGACTTGTCAGTGACAATGCCTTTGCTTTTGGATTGGGTACGCGGAGAAGTACGGATGGAAGCCATTACTAATGTACGGTTACAAAAGATTACCATCACACATTCGGTTGTTATATACAAACTCATAAGCCATTACACATTAATAACAACAAACAGAGAGATAGGATGCTAAATTAGCCAGCATATAACCATTGCACATTAATTTTATACGTACACAGGTTCCATGGAAGTTAGTAGTGGACATAGTTATGATAGTCATTAATACGTCTACCGTTTCGAAGTGGAGGAAGGCAAAGGCAGCTTAAAGTCATACTAAAACATACTACCAACATACTAACAACATACTAACGTGTTTCTACATACTGACAACATCGTAACGTTGCTTACATACGGAACAACAAAACGACAACGACAATGCATAGCACATACACAATGGTCTTAAGGACACGCAAGGATTGTTGAATGTCTATGACATCAGCCCGCAATTGCATGACAAATTCGTCTCTGGTGACGCATAGTCTTGGTTCTCTCGCCTGGGTTCTTCGCACCAACCAATCCAACTGACACAGGGCTGATGAGTGCAAATTATGGAACTATTAGTTTCATGGGTTGTTAATGTTCATACAGTTATGACCTACAAGAATGGGTCACTCACCACAGGGCGGGGACATGCAAAGTAGGGACGCCCTGGATTTTTGGCGGACCTGGAAATCTTAACAATACAGGGGCCATGTCCATAGGCACACATTCATCGTGGCCATGTACTGGAAGTTGTAGTAGAGGTAAATGAAGCCATGCTACGCTTTACAAACATTGTAAATTATGAAGCCGTAATCAATAGGTATTTGAATTTAATTTACATGAATCAGTAGTATATTGGTAGGAGTATTTATTAACCCATATGCACTTGCACTCAAATTATTTTGTAACCATTATTATTATTATTATTATTTATTATTATTATTATTATATTATTATTATTATTATTATTATCGTAGTTATTTATGTTTTATTATTTTCAGTTGTTTTACTCAAGTGTTTGACAATACTATATTTATATGAATAACCTACAAGATTGTACTTATTTTTAAAATTGGACATGAAAATATAACAGAATTGACATGCACATGAAAAGTGGACATACTTTTTTGTAAAAAAAATTTCCTAACAGAATCAGCATTGACATCCTCTTGACCATTGACAACCTCTTCAGCATTTGAGTATAAAAATAACAAAAAAATGGACTTCCTCTAAAGCATTGAGTATTGAGTATTGAGTATAACAAAAAATCAGGCTTGAGCATTGAGTGGCACTATATCTTATATAACAAAAATTGGACATTTTGTCCGTCATTGACTACAAAATCACAGAACCCATTTCAGTTATCCTTATTCATTCACAGACTCAGATTTCATGACAAGTCAATAGGTATTTAACAGAATCAGACATGCATTTACAGATTTCATTCACAATTTATTTCAAAAATGGGTAGAGACTAGCAGTGGAAGAATGTATACATCAATTTTATACATCAGATTTCATTCAGCTACTGTGAATACATCAATAAGTGAACTGGTGATCATTTATTTTCCATTTTTAATGATAATTTTGAGAAAAAAATCAAAAGAAGAACAGAGTGTTTGAAAAATAGGTACAGAGCTTTACCAGAATCAGATATGCATTCACAATAACATAAGTGCATTCACAGATTTCATTCACATCAATTTGATAAATCAGATTTCATTCAGCTACTGAATATATGAATTAGAAATTGTGATTTGAAAAGAGTTCAGTTTTTGATGATAATTATAAGAACAAAATCTGAGAGGAAGAACAGAGTATTTTACGGATCTGAACAGAGCTTTACCAAAATCAGATATGCATTCACAATAACATAAGTGCATTCCCAAAGGGTTCGTTCAGAATTTATTTAAAAAATGGCTACAGAGTAGCAGTGGAACAATGTGTACATCAGATTTCATTTTTAAATCAGATTTCATTTTTAATGATAATTATAAGAACAAATCAAAGAAGAACAAAGTGTTTTAACGGATCTCAACCTATATCTACGTACGTAGTCCGGCCCTCATTACTCACAGATAAGTAAGATTTATATATAAGAACAGATATATGTTATATATATATTTGGTGCCCAAAATGTGTGAACCCAAGCACGACGAATCACTTCAACAGTCGGTAATAAACCCAATTTGTAATGAACCCAAATGGGAAAAAAAAATTGGAAAAATTTAAAAAAAAGAGAGTTCCCACTTTCTTCCAAATTTTTTAAAATCCTAACGTTGTATACAGAGAAAGGGACTCCACACATGAACCTAAGCAGAGGCCACACACCACGCTCACACAGATCTTACGAATTAGAAGGGTTGAAAGAGTTACCTGAAGATCGGTGGTGTTTGAGAGGGTTCGTTCTTGTTACTGATCGCCTCTGCAAAGCCGTATTTTGATGTCGTCGTCGCTGGTGCCAAAGATCGGCTCCTTCGCCTTCTTATGCCCTAGACGTTGTGTGTGTGTGTGTGGTGAGGCGTGGGCGAAATGAATCAGAAGGAGATGTGAGGCTAATTTGGTAAATTTATCCGAAGAAGGATTCCTCTCCAACCCTATCAATCGTTTCTGTCCTCATGTAGCTAAATAAGCCTTTTTTGTCGGCATGTGGCTAATTTAGCCTGAACCATCCTCCCAAACACACGCTAAATCGAACAATTTATCCCTTTAGATTTTGGGTAAGAGAAAGAGCTATGGAAGAAAAAGAATAGAAATGGATTTCTTGGAAATATGAGAGAGAAAAAGGTCCAGGAAGGAAAAAACGCTTTTCTAGATAAGAGAGAAAAGGGGCTATCTGTGAATTTCATAAAAAGTCAAAAATAAATTTTTAATTTATATTATGTTTTATTATTTTTCATATTTTTTATATGTTTTTTTAGGAAAAAAATTAAAAAATTAATTTTTAATCACCTTTCTTGAACGGTAGTTAAGTCTACGTCACTATATATCTGACATTAGGATTAGGCGTTGGATTATAATTGGTGAAAAGTTTGAAATAAGTATCTGTACTTGGAAAAATATTTTGGGAGCCTTAGAAATGAAGCTTTAATGTGTATGGACCTTGGAAAAATATTTTGGGAGCCTTAGAAATATTTTGGGAGCCTTAGTAAATTGACCTTGGCATTGGCTATTGGGCTGCACCTGTGAAGGTTTTGTCCCTATGTGACTAAAAAAGTCACCTTTGTCGTGACATGGCTATTTTAGCCCAAGTTTAGCTTCCTAAACACCACCTTAATAGTTTTAATGTGTATGGACTTTATTTGATGTGATGTTTTAATCTTGTGTATTTTTTTTTTTTTTAATTTTTTACGTTACTAGAGCTCAATTATAATTCTAATTTTAAAAGGATGAATTACTACTGTGTGAACTTGTTACCTTATTGCACATTATTTTCTAGTATTAGCCTATATGCTAACGGAATGGTTTGCATTTTGCTTATTTTCAATGACAAGTTTGATCGTATTGAGTGATAAATATAGGATTGTTTTGAAAAATTGATTAAAAATTAATTTTTTAATTTTTTTTAAATGTGTAAAAAAATTAAGAATTAATGTGACCTAAAATAAGTTATGTTCTCAAATTGGCTCATAGTCATGTTGTGTGCTGTGTAATAAACTGATCTCATTTGCTTTCCTTCAAATTCACCTAAAACTATTTCTTTCTGATTTTTATATTTAGTTTAAAAAATCATGTAAGAGGTTAAAAATTTGGCAATAATTCAATGATATAACAACTAGGGGTGTACACGGTCCGGATTGGTTCGGTTCTGAGAAAATCCAAGAACCGAACCGATCCTAACGGTTCTGTGATTTTGAGAACCAGACCAGACCGTTACACTTGTAAAACCGGACCAGAACCAAACCGAAAAACGGTTCGGTTTCGGTTTGTTTACGGTTCCAAAAATTTCTTTACAAGAATAAATTGTTAATATTTTCAAAATAATTACTCAAACTAATTACATTTAACTCATGATAAAAACTAATAATATTAAGGCATTACTTAATATTACATATATATACCATCCTAATATCATTAAGATTATAAAAAACCAATTAATAAAAATAAAACTTGATATTATATATATATATCTTTTAAAATTCGGTTCGGTTCGGTTCAAACCGCGGTTTTTTCATAAAATCCATTAACCGAACCGTTTTTACGATTCTCATATTTTTTAATCCGAAACCGAACCAATTCTGAATAGAACCGAACCAAACCATATGATTTGGTCTGGTTCGGTCCGGATTACCGGTTTGAACGGATTTTTGAACAGCCCTAATAACAACCTTCAATCAAAAATCATTGGGAGTCTAATAAATATGCTTATATACACATGTACGTACATGGCGTTGAGCATTTTTCATATTTTTTAGCATATAATTTTATATAGACAAATTATAGCGGTGGTTCCTATAGTTTACTTATTTTTTTTTTTTGTTTTAGATTCTGTTGTTTTAATTTGCTCGATTTTATCCCTTAATTTAACGGATAATGTCATATTAATCCAATAAATAACGGCGGTTAGGTTTGGTAGACAGAATTGACACATCATTTGATTTTCCGTCCATCAAACTTAATTGCCGTTATTTATTGGACTAATATAACACAATTCATTAAATTAAGAGGCAAAATTGAACAAATTGAAACAATAAAGACTAAAATGAAAAAATAGGTAAATTACAGAGACCATTTACATAATTTACCCATTATATATATAATATATATACACTCCAATTTTGTGGTCAACAGTTTAGAGGGGTAGAGATAATAAGCAAAATTATTGACATTAAAATAGGGGAAATTCTATTTATACACATCTACTTAGTTCAGTTCACACACTTAATAAAATATTATTTTAATAACAATTTACCCTGAATTAAAATAATCATAATAGACATTCACTAACACCCATAATATTATATCAAAATATTCTCTATACACACTTTTTAGGTTGAAGATTAGTCTTGTTTCAGTAGTCAATGCTTCCATTCACATTTCAGTAATTGGTCTAACACCTTTTATTTTCTTTAATTTTTTTTAATTTTTTTTATGTACAGGAAAAACCTTGCAAACTGTACAATCACATCATAATAACAATTTAGCTAAAACGATTCCAGATCTTTTAAAGAAGAATTAGCATAATAATGATGTTATCAAAATGAGAAGAAACAAAAGCATTGCGATTTCACATGCTCATCGAGCTATGAGGAGCCAGTGATTCTTTTTGTCTCCGGCATCTTTTGCTCATAGCATATCTCCAGTTCATAATAAGAAATACAGTGCATTTGAATTTAAAAATGCATATATCTTATGATGCAAGCCCACTCCCACTACTGGTTAATGCATATATCTATTTCTTTTCGATAGGATGGAGTAATGCACTATGGGGACTCAATACAATGAAAGGCTATCTTTGTCCGTTATGATCTTTATTAACATCAAATAATGAAGCCTGTTGTTGTGTTTGTTAGAAATGGTTTTGAAAAAAATTAGATTTTTTCACAACTTTGATCTATTTTTTAGGTGGGACTCATGCGCCAAAGTTGGCGAGTCTAAGTGGTAATGCGTTCTATGCTGCGTTGTGATTCACGTAGTATATTTGGTTGCTCAAAACCATTATTAGGTGAATGGGAAATTGAAGCCAAAATGAGCTCCATGGAAAAAGAGTTTTGATGGAAATTCCCTAAAGGTTTGAACTAAAGGTTTGTCCTACATTGGTTTGGTAGGCAAACTTTTGTGGGTTTATAAGGCTTGAGTTTGCAACTTGGGGAGGGCCCCAAGGGACACCCCAAGTTTGTAGAAATGAGAGGCTATGGGCAAAGTGGGCTAAACCCATTGGACCTAAACATAAACACACGTGCGCACCGCCGCCGTCTGTCTGGCTTGGGTGTAGATGCATGGTGTGAGGTTGGATTGGGCTTGTCCGGCCCAAAAACATTTGAATTTAATTTTATTTTTTGATAAAATAAAATCTATCCAGTTTTAATTTCAAATTTTGATTGGAAAAAATTCAGATTTGTTTGCACCTCTTTAGAATTTCGGTACAAGTTCCAAACAGATTTATATCTGTTTAAATTCTGTCCGCACAGATTCAAATCTGTTTAAATTCAAATCCCAAACAGTGCCATATATTTGTTGGATTCAAACCGAACAGGTCTTGTACCTGTTCAAATAGGTTTGGTACATGTTTAATTCAAACCGAACAACCATCTTTCTATTTATAAATAGGCAATCCCTCATTTGGATTTAGCATTCAATTTTCATTCTTTTCTGTTGCCATTAATCTCTGCATTTTGTTACATTAATTTTCTGTGAGAAAGAGTGTATACACAAAGTGTGTTCGTTGTGTGAATAATTTATAGTGCTGCTATTATTCATTGTTGATCATTTAATCCTGGGAGATAGATGTCCGCAATCTAAAAGCACCGTGGAGAGGACGAATCTGTCTTAAGGACACAGTGTTAAACAATGGACTTGATCAAAAATTTGTTCGACAAATTAATAAGGTAAGTAATTAATTTACTTTTCTATTTTATTATTTTTCTATTTCAGATTTTGATTTGTTATGTTTTTGTAACAAAATAAAAATCTATTTTTATTTATTTATTTGATATTCTAGTTTGATTTTAGTAATTAAACAATCTCTCTCTCCTTTTCTTTATTTCTTCTGTGTTCTGTTTGTTGTTGAGTACACACATAGAATTTATTCATAATACAGTGAAGATTATCCAACAATCTTAAGACAAATTCTTTTTTGGTGTCTTCATTGTATTTATTTTTTGTGCTTTTTACAAAGTGATATTCTGGTTGAAAAATACAAGTAATAGTCATATACTGTTTGACAAATAGTAGTAATATACTATTTATTTTCTTTGACAACTAGTAGTAATATACTGGTGTTATTAATAATTTTAGAATATTAATTTGTGTAGTAGTGTTACAGAAAATTATTGTGTAGTATTTTATTTTCCCGATTTTAGTAACTAGAAAAATAAAATTATTTTGTGTTATAATTTATTTTCTAGTTTGAGTAACTAGAAAATTAATTTGTGTTTTGATTTTTCTGATTTTTATAATCAGATATTATGGCTGTTGAAAGTAGTACTTAAAATCTGATTGTTACAACGACTCCGGTCCCTATCCAGAACCATGTTCAAGTTCCAATAAATCATGGCGAAAAACCAGAAAAATTTAATGGCACCAAGTTTAAGAGATGGTAGCAGAAAATGCTATTCTATCTTACAACTCTAAATCTGGCCAGTTTCTCCGTGAAGAGGCTCCAGTACTGAAAGATGATGAAAGTGATCGACAAGTTGTTGCCGTTGTAGACGCTTGGAAACATTCTGATTTTCTATGCAGAAACTATATCCTCAATGGCCTTAACAATATGTTGTATAATGTTTACAACCCTTAGAAAACAGCAAAAGAATTGTGGAATTCTTTGGAGAAAAAAACACAAGACAGAGGATGTCGGTACAAAGAAATTTGTTGTCGACAAATTTTTGGACTTCATTATGGTAGACTCTCAAACGGTAATTTCTCAAGTTCAAAATTTTCAATTAATTTTGCATGATATTCATGCTGAGGGAATGTCTCTGAGCGAGTCTTTCTAAGTCGCTGTATTAGTGGAAAAATTACCACTGGCTTGGAAAGATTTCAAAAATTATTTAAAACATAAACGCAAGGAGATGACCATGGATGAATTGATTATAAGACTAAGAATTGAGGAAGATAACCATAAAGCTGAAAAGATGAATGGTAAAAATTCCATTAAGTCCAAGGCTAATGTGGTTGAACATGTGCCCAAACCACATAACAAAAAGAGGAAGTTTGTTGGAGATGGGCCTAAACAAGGCGACAACAATGGCAATAAAAAGTTCAAAGGTAAATGATATAACTGTGGCAAGACCGGACATCGAGCCTCTGATTGCCGCCACCCTAAGAAGGATCGCGGAAGTACAAGCAAGAAGACTACCAATCAAGCCAATGTGACAGAACTTGATTACATCTCTGACGGAGTAAATGACATCAATCTCTTTGTTGTGGTGTCTGAGGCTAATTTGGTTAGAAATCCCAAGGAATGGTGGGTTGACACTGGGGTAACTCGACACATTTGCACAGACAAGAAGATGTTCACTACTTATAATGAGGCTGCAAATGGTGAGTTACTATTCATGGGAAATTCATCTACTTCTGCTGTGGCTGGACAAGGGAAAATAGTCTTGAAGATGACATTGGGGAAGGAACTGACCCCAACAACGTGCTGCACGTACCAGACATCCGAAAGAATTTAGTTTCTGGTTCTTTATTAAGTAAAAATGGTTTTAGGCTTGTATTTGAGTTGATAAATTTGTATTAACAAAAAGTGGTATGTATGTTGGTAAGGGATACATGAGTAATGGTCTCTTCAAGTTGAATGTAATGACGGTTGTACCAAAATTTGCTATTAATAGGAATAACACATCTTTTGCTTATATTCTTGAATCAAATTTATGGCATGGTAGATTAGGACATGTAAATTTTGATGCTTTGCATAGATTAATTGGTTTGGATTATATACCAAAGTTTGAAATTGGTCCTAATCACAAATATGAGATTTGTGTAGAAGAGAAACTAACTAAGGCTCCATTTAAATCGATAGAAAGAAAAATTGAACCTCTAGAATTAATTCATACAGATGTGTGTGATCTTAAATTTGATCAAACTAGAGGAGGCAAGAAGTATTTCATAACATTTATCGATGATTGCACATGATATTATTATGTATATTTACTTAGAAGTAAAGATGAAGCCTTGGAAATGTTTAAACTCTACAAAATTGAAGTTGAAAATCAACTTGGTAAAACCATTAAAATGGTTAGAAGTAATAGGGGTGGTGAATATGATGCACCTTTAAATGAATTTTGTGTACAACATGGCATTATTCACCAAACTATAGTACCCTGTAGCTCGACTTTTCGCGCCCCCTTCAGAAGTCGAAATAAGCCCTACAGTTCGGATTCCTGCGGTTCTGAATCTAATCTCACAAGTGCAACATGAAATTGATAAATACCAAAGAGTCCAAATCCGGCATTTGAATCAAATTGTCAAAAATGGACTGCTTTGCCAAATACAAAGTCGTCACCTAAATATTTTTGGAAAATTTAAGAAACCCATGACTCGTGCCAAAGGCCACGTGTCCATCATCACCAAGATTGTCTCAGCTTGAGAACTTAGGTACGAGAGGGGAAGGTCATGAATGAATTTGAGCACTCTCGCTCGCCTGATCAAAGATCGACCTCTACTAATCATGATATGAATCTTATGTAAATCATATGCTCTTGTTCCAGTTTATTAGGCTAGCGGTACTATGTGATGCGCACACACTCAAGTATAAACTAATTTGCAAGAATTGGAACATTTCGATTCGTGTTTGTTTTTTGAAAATTGTTTCGAAATATGTATCACTTGAAAAAGTGATCGCATATGAACATTACTCAAATTATTCCAATTCAAGCAACAAGCCTTCATCCACAGGCAATCAAGCATTTATAGCATTTAAGTAATTAGCCTTATGGCAAGCATGGTAAACATGGCAACAATCACACACATGCGATATGCTAAAGCAAATAAAGGCTTACCTAGTACTCCAAGCCAAAAAAGAGAAATGAGTTAGAAAAATGCATGATTCTTAACTATGTAATATGATGGCGGGATATTCATGCGATTAGCATGAATTTGGCATTTGTGGCATCGCCGAACAAAACCAATACAATCCTCCTCCATGGTGAACCAGTAGTAACCTTGCCTGAGAATCTTTCGGGCTAACATCACTTTGTTCATGTGCGCTATGCACTCTCCCCTATGGATGGCCTCCATCAGACGCTTTGATTCCTCTTCCTCGACACACAACTTGTGCATTCCCAGATGACCTCTTTTGTATAGTTTACCTCCGCAGATGATAAATTGAACAGCTATTCGCCGTATTCCCCTTTTGTCCTTAGCATTTGCCCCTGGTGGATAAATCTCCTTTTCCAAGAAGTTCCAAATATCATAGTACCAAGGGTTTTTGTCTCACGCTTCATCTATTGCGGCGATAGTTTTATAGGTCGGCGTGTATCTCTGCTCAATGATTATCGGACGCATTCAGACTCCAAGCGGGATGTCTACCATGGATGATAGAGTTGCTAAGGCATCAGCGAACCTATTGTTCTCTCTCAGTAGATGCGTGAAAGTCAGCTTTTCAAACCTAGGAATCAGAATGTCCAGGGTCTAGTGATAAGCCTTCATCTTTTCTTCTTTGACTTTCCAGTCTCTATTTGCTTAAGAAATAACTAAGTTCGAGTGCCCGATGATTTCCAACCTTTTTGCCCCTAGTTCCAGGGCGGCTTCTAAACCAGCGATACACGCTTCATATTCTGCTTCATTATTGGAGACCTTGAACCGGAGTTTGAAGGCTAAAGGTATATGGAAGTCATCGGGTGCTATTAGCAGCACACCTATCCCATAACTGTATTGATTGGATGCTCCATCAAAGTACATCGTCCAAGTCTCCTCCTCAACTTGCAGAATGGCTTCATCTGGGAACATGTATTCCACCACTTCATCCCTTTCTACTGGGTGATCTTCTAGGAACTCCGCTACAGCTCTCTCCTTGACTGACTTGCGGGTAACATACTTGAGATCGAATTTAGAGAGGAGAAGCAACCAACGAGCTAGCCTACCCGTAGGCACTGGTTTCTCAAAAAGATATTTGATGGGATCTAATCTCGAAACCAGAATTATGGAGTGAGCTAACAAGTAATGCCTCAACTTCCTGGTAGCCCATACCAAGGCTAGGCAAGCTTTCTCCAACGGAGTGTAGCAGGTCTCATAATCCAGCATTTTCTTCCTCAAGTAGTAGATGGCTTTCTCCACCCTATCTTTAGATTCCTGAGCAAGCATGCATCCTATAGTTGTGTTCATTATTGACAGATACAGAATCAAAGGATTCCCCAACTCTGGCGGCGATAATACAAGCAGATTTTGAAGGTACTACTTAATCTGCTCAAAAGCGAATTGACATTGATCATCCCATCGGAATTTCTTTCCTTTCTTTAGGAGACCAAATAGTGGTTCACAAGTTAAGGTTAATTTAGAAATAAACCATCTTATGAATTGCACTTTACCCAGAAAGCCTCGCACCTCTTTTTCAGTCCATGGTGGTGGCATTTCTAAGATGGCCTTGATTTTGGAAGAATCTACCTTGATGCCTCTCTGTGTGATCAAAAAGCCCAGCATTTTCCCTGCTGTTACGCCAAAAGTACATTTCTGCGGATTCAACCTCAACCGGTATTCTCTGATTCGTTGAAAGAATTTCTTCAAGGCGGTGTAGTGGCCCTCTTTTTCTTTGGACTTGACAATCATGTCGTCCACATACACCTCGACCTCTTTGTGGATCATATCATGCAGAATAGTGGTTTCAGCCCTTTGATAGGTAGCCCCTGCATTCTTCAGTCCAAACGGCATAACCCGATAGCAATAGGTACCCCACGGCATAGTAAATGTAGTCTTCTCTCTGTCCTCAGGCTCCATCAGAATCTGGTTATACCTGGAAAACCCGTCCATGAAGGATAGTAATGCATGACCTGCAGTGAAGTCCACTAATTCATCGATGTGTGGCAAGGGGAAGTCGTCCTTCGGACTGGCTCTATTTAAATCCCTGAAGTTCACACACACCTGGATTCTACCATCCTTTTTCAGCACTGGGACGATATTGGCCAACCAAGTCGGATATTCAGATACTAACAAGAAACCAACCTCGATCTGCTTGGTGACCTCTTCCTTGATTTTTAGCACCCAATCCTGGTGAATTCTTTGCAACTTCTGCTTGATGGGTCGGGCCTTGGGGTCAAGAGGGATCCGATGCTGTACTATCTCAGGATCGATTCCAGGCATGTCTTCGTATAACCACGTGAAAACATCTTTGAAATCTTTTAATAAAGTGACTAAGCACTCGCGCTCCTCCGAAGACAACGTAGACCTAATCTGGACCAGACGTGAATCTTTCTCAGTACCCACGTTAATAACAATGATTTCATTAGCATAGGGTTTTGCAAACCTCTCATCCTCATGATTAATCAAGTTTTTCAAAACCAGAGGAATTCCTTTCTTTTCGTTTTTATTAAAATTCTAAAAATCTTGGTCAATGCAATAAACAAACGGCACAGAGAAATACTCAGGAACGACAGCGTTCTCATTCACAAGGTCCAGCTCTTCGGTTACAACCAACTCAAAAGAAAAGAAAAAGAGGACATGGACAAGACATTGGCATCTGGGTTATCACCCCCAAGAATACCAGACTTGGACTCAGAAGAACCATAATCTAATTCTGACTTCACAGACTCTGTGAAATCAGATTCTAGCTTATCACCCGACTCAGAACTAGACAGGTAGCCCTCCTCCAGCTGCCAGACAAGAGATGGTACTTTAGATGCATCCAAAATGTTGCTGGATGGGTTCACACCCAGTTGGTCCCCAATTATGGAGATGGTAAGGTTATCCCCCAAGTTCTCTGAGTCAACTGGAGGATCTGTAAGGAGACATGCTAGTGCTGCCCCTATTCCAAGCTTGCTGTTGTCCGAGTCACTTTCCATGCTCTGCTTAACTTTAGTACTTAGCTCAGCCTTTTTCTCGGCATCACTATCTTGCAACTGTAGGTTGAAGAAGATTTCGAATCCAGGAACACGCTGCTTCGCAGAATTCATCCAAGGCTCAGGAAAGCCGCAAAAGGGAAAATCTTCTCCCTCTTGAACAAAGCTCATAGTGTGTTCCTGGATCTTCCTCGGATTGGCCTATGGATAAGCTCATAGTGTTTCCCAGCCTGCTTGGCTCTGGCTCTGCCTGCCATCTTTTTTCTTTTCCTAATCTAATCCTCTTTGGTGGGTACATATCCCAAACCAAAGGCATGTGGATTATGCGGTACATCAGCCAATGCTGTGACACCTTTTCGGCCACTTCTTCCAGGCCCCATTCCTGGCACATGTTGCAGTTTATTCATGACATAGATTGATTGGGCGTTGACATACATGCCCTCGTCAATGGCCAAATGGTTTGTACTACCCGGGCCTCAGCCAGTGTAAACCCTGAGAGGAATACATCCTCCTCGCCATGAACGATCTCCAACACCGGTGTAGTTATCTCTGGTGGATGATGGATAGACGAATTCCCGAAAATAATCACCACCCGTTTCCTGTGAGGGTACTTCAGCATTTGGTGGAGAGTAGAAGAGATTGCTTTTACCAGTGTTACCAGTGTCTCCCTAGCAGTAAGTTGAAGGTGTCCGGGACATCCATGACATGGAACTCGACATCCTGCTAAGCTGGGCCCACCCGGACTCTGATTTGCACCATGCCCATAACCTCACTGCTTTGTTATTATATGTCCAAATTACTTTGGGCAGTGGGCACAAAATTTGCTGGTCTAAGGAGAGCATAAGTTGTCGGAAGGACAGACGTTGATGGCCAAACCAGTGTCTATCAACACCACCGGTACCCATTTTTCTCTACACTCAATAGATATGCATAGGGGTTTGTTGTGAGCTGAGCCTTCCGGCGGCAGTTCTTTATCAGAAAAGGTTAGGATTGGCCCAACACCACCTGGGAAGACCAATCTCCCTAGCAGTAAGTTGAAGGTGGCCGGGACATCCATGACATGGAACTCGACATCCTGCTAAGCTGGGCCCACCCGGACTCTGATTTGCACCATGCCCATAACCTCCCTGCTTGTATTATCATATGTCCAAATTACTTGGGCAGTGGGCACAAAATTTGCTGGTCTAAGGCCGATTGCATAAGTTGTGCGGGAAGGACAGACGTTGATGGCCAAACCAGTGTCTATCAACACCACCGGTACCCATTTTTCTCTACACTCAATAGATATGCATAGGGGTTTGTTGTGAGCTGAGCCTTCCGGCGGCAGTTCTTTATCAGAAAAGGTTAGGATTGGCCCAACACCACCTGGGAAGACCAATCCCATAAGCTGTTCAGGGGTAGTGTCAATGGATAACTTAGCTTTGTCCATTGCTGATAATACAGCCTGTCGATGCACTTGGGAGGCCATAAGGAGACCCCAGATTGAGATGTCGGCTTGGATTTTTTTCAGTTGCTTCAAAACTGCTTCTTTTTCCAGCTGCTTCTCTTTCTGTTTCTCAACTTCTCTATCTTTCCTAGAGGCCTCAGCTTGATCTAAGTGTGGTGGCTTGAAATACTGCCCACTTCTTGTCATGTGGTCTATCTCTTCTGCGTACCACGTGTTGTCTAGAAGGCACTCACCCCAGTCCTCGTTAGTGTGAGCTAGAAGTAGATCGTCTTCCTCCCATCATACACCTCTGGCAGCTGACAACAGTTGTCCAGCTTCGTTTGTATCACTTTCACCTCACAAGTATCCCCCGTAGGGTGTTGGGCCATTATAGCTTTCTGGTTGTCTTCAACCCTCTCTCATACAAATTGCTTCAGCGTAGCTTCCTGTTCTGCGTCCACAGTATTCACAGTGCCCAGTTCTTGGGCTGAATTGTCCATGACGGTATTCTTCGGCAGTTTCCTCCTTTCATCGGCCATTCCGGCCACCATAGCAATTCTTGCTTTCTTTTCCTCCGGTTTTGTTTCAGTTCCTTCCTCCCTGTCCAGTTCATCACTCAAACACCCAGAGTTGTTCGTTGACCCATTCAAATCAAACCAGTCAATTTGCACATCCCCTTGATCTTGTTTGTCAAAGAATTTTAGGTTGTCTAAGTCCTTTTCAAGTTCTGCCAGATCATCTAAACCTTGGCTCGGGATATCCTTCCTAACCACATTGACCTCCACTATAGTTGGCAATACCACTTCTGGCTTGGTTTGATCAATTGGCACAATGTAGCAGCTTGGATCGTACACCTCCTTAGACAAGTCCTCAGAGCACTCAGGCAATGGACTCGTACTCTTCTCTAAGGCCAGCCTCCCTTCTTCTGCCACTGTCACCACCACAGGTTTAGGTTGAAGTGCGGATGTGTCCATCATGCACAAATCTATGCTTTCAAGAATGAACACCGTTGGTCTGGGTAGGTGGGAAGGGATAATATATATGCTGGGGTCGTAGGGGATGGCCAGTGTATGGATTAGGTTTAGATTGTGAGGTGGGGTAACTTGATTGTGGGCTGGGAGAGGGTTGGTAGTTACATTTTCTTTTTGGGGTGGTGCAATCACTTTATTGTTAATGAGATCTTGAATCTCATGACGCAATCTGAAGCATTGGTCGGTATCGTGACCGTGCTACTGGTAAAAAGCATAGTACTTCGCTGGGTTGTGTTTGGGTGAAAGAGGATCGGGTAGTGGGCGAGGCTCTAATGGCTTGAGGTGTCCCTTTTTGATCAACACCTTCATGGCTTGAGATAAAGGCATGTAGAGTGGGGTAAAGGTCTTCTGGGATCGGGCAGGGTTGTTTGAAGTTTGTGGTACTATATTAGCAAAGGGATTGGCGGTCTTGGTTGTGGTGGTGACAATGCTCACATCCGACGGCAGCGCAGCTGTGCTACCACTGGTGGTTGCATTGGAACTGCACACAAAAGGCCTTTTGGCCTACTCTTTCTCATCAGTAATCAACCCTTGTTTCATGGCGTCTTCAATCTGAACCCCTATCTTATGGAGCTCAGTGAATGTGAACAGAGGTAGGACGATCATTTTCTGCAACAATTTCCCGTGCAGATTGTGGACTACCATCATTATCTGATCTTTCTCGGAAGGTCGTGTGGTCATCATTGAAGCCTTAGCTCTCCACCTTGTTACGAATTTTGAGAAGCCTTCCTTCGGCTCCTGGCGCGTTGCCTCGAGATCACGAGTTGTGACCTCGATTTGTGTGTTGTACGAGTGTTGTGCAATGAAGGCCTCAGCCATTTCCTCCTAACTCTGCTTCATAGAATCCTCTAGCTTCGCATACCATATAGCTACTATTCCTGACATGGTTCGGCCAAAGGGTGAGAGCTTCTGCAATCTGGTCAGGCCTATTGGCCGCTGAATGTCTGAAAACAGCCGAAGATAAACCATGGGGTCTTCGGAGCCATCGAATCTATCGATGTGCGACATTTTGAACTGATTTGGCAACGTCACTGCAGAGTCGGTATACCCATCTTCTATATCAGGGATGAAGTTAACACCCTGTGCTCTTTTGAATAGCTTCTCCAGCTTGTTGACCTTAAGCACAGTTGGGTCAACCTCAAACTCAAATAGAGCCTCAGTTTGACACACAGGTGCTTTAGAGGTTTATGGTGGGATCGGGTCTATCGGATTACCCTGATTCTCGACATGGGTAGTGGCTGCGGGTGCTGGGATACCCGTAAGAGGTGCATGAGATGCAAAAGCAGTTACTGGCTGTGGTTGTTGTTGTTGTTGTTGCGGCCTATTTATTACCTCAGCCTGACGTGTTGTGACCTCGGCTTGACGAGCAACGTCTTGCTGTTGGGTTTCAACTGTTTGCTGGAGATGGTGAATCAAGTCCTCCATACTGACTGGGGGATATTGTGCCATTGGGATTGGCGATTGATCTCGTACTAGACTAGATGTAGAAGACTGTCCTTGAGCTTGACTAGATGCAAGTGAAGTGAAGGGTGACTACTGTAGAAATTGAACCAGCGAACTTTGCCTGACTCCCTTCCATCTGGTAACCGGTGAGAGCGAAGTAAACATGGGCTATCCCCTAACAAGATCTCTGGTTTTGCAAAGCTTTCTGACATGGGTCCAAAGCGCTTGGGGGATATCCAAACTTTCCAAAGCTATGGTGTTATACTACCTAGCAAAAAGAAAGCAGTAATAAAAAACCGCATAGCACCTTGACTCAGATGTTAACAAAATACAGATGTAATCAAAGCTGTAGGACTGCCCCCAATACTGAATTCCTGCCCCCAAAATTGATACCCAACTTGTAACTGATACGCATGTTCTTGTACAGTTTCACTGTAAAGCACATACCAGTTTAATGAGAACCAAAACACCCCTATGAGGGGGTAGGGTTACCCTGTCCTAGTTTCGTCAAGAGCTAGGGTTCACTTTTCAAACAATGCGGTTTCACGCAATCCTGTATTCGGGTGAGCATCTTGTTCTAGTTTGGAACAGTCTCTATGGCTTTTGATATGCAACTAGGCCAAATGGTCAAAAAGGGTACCTCAGCAAGACTACCTAATATACCTCTCGTACCTAACACCAATAAGTGAAAGGAGTATCAAACGGTATAGCGGTAGTCCAGATCCAAGGGTTGTGTTCCAATCGTGGTAGAGCCCGTGACTGGTCAGCCTTTTGGCAAGCTTTTAGGCAAGCCTCCGGCAAATTGTCCAGGAATAACAGATAGCAAACACAGTGACTTAAACGCACCAATGCAAATGCAATGCAAAGACACATATAAGTGTATATAAAATTTCATATCATGAATTTCGAGTCAAGTTCTCTACTCTCCCCAACAAAGTCACCAGAAACTGTAGCTCGACTTTTTCGCGCCCCCTTTCGGAAGTCGAAATAAGCCCTACAGTTCGAACTCCCGCGGTTTGAATCTAATCTCACAAGTGCAACGTGAAATAGATAAACACCAAAGAGTCCAAATCTGGCAAATCTTTTGGAAAATCGATTTTGAATCACATTGCCAAAAATGGACTGCTTTGCCAGATATAGAGTCGCCACCTAAATATTTTTAGAAAATTTAAGAAATCCATGATTCATGCCAAAGGCCACGTGTCCGTCATCACCAAGATTATCTTGGCTTGGGAACTTAGGTACGAAAGGGGAAGGTCATGAATGAATTTGAGCACCCCGTTCGCCCGATCAAAGATCGACCCCTACTAATCATGATATGAATCTTATGTACATCACATGCTCTTGTTCAGGTTTATTAGGCTAGCATTACTATGTGATACGCACACACACAAGTATAGACTAATTGTCAAGAATTAGAACATTTCGATTCATGTTTGTTTTTTAAAAATTGTTTTGAAATATGTACCACTTGAAAAAGTGATCGCATATGAACATTACTCAAATTATTCCAATTCAAGCAACAAGCCTTCATCCACAGGCAATCAAGCATTTATAGCATTTAAGCAATTAGCCTCATGGCAAGCATGCTAAACATGGCAACAATCACATACATGTGATATGCTAAAACGAATAAAGGCTTACCTAGTACTCTAAGCCAAAAAAGAGAAATGAGTTAGAAAAATGCATGATTCCTAACTTTGCAATATGACTAATGCAACACATGCGATATGCAATCTAAATAGGCTCGGCTACTAATATGGCATTTGAATCAATGAAATAGCATGTGGTCTAAGCACGTATTCAAAGAAGTATTTTAAATAAGCAATGCAGGTTAGAATGATGAACTAAGCTTCGGTGCATGCAATACAAGTGGATGCAAACATGAGATATGCTAAACAAAACGTGATGTCCCTAAACTAACCATCATAAGCTAGTAAATAAAAGGGAGAAAGACGTGGGGTTGGAAGACATACACGTTATTACATTGCGCTCTCACGAAAGAGAGTCCGAATGAATTAAACTAGCTAACTAAACTAATTAAGCTAAGCTAATTATTACAAAACAAATTAAATTAGCTAAACTACTTAACTAATTATTACAAACCAAAGTAATTAACTAACTATTCTAGTGAATTAATGATTACAACATCACAACTAGCTAACTACTTTAACTAATTAAATAACTTCAACACAAATGCAATTAAAAGAAGTAAGTAAGCTAAACAATTAAGTACTAAGCTAATTACTCCACCTTGGGAAGCGAGGGATGTTCATGCGCATGCTCGGTTTCCACCTGAAAAGGCCACTGTTTTACTTCCGGAGAGCCTCTGTTGCATAGAGAACACATACACTTTTGCCCACTTCCAGAATAACTCTGCTTTGCCTTACAAACACACTGCTGAATTTTGCATCAGTGGCTGGTCGGCCAGTGATGACGGTTGCCGGCCATAGAAAGTGGCCTGCTAGCCACTGCTGCCCAGTTTATCTTGCTGTAACAGAGAACAAACAGAGCATGCATAGGGTATTTTCAAGGGTTTGCTTGCACAACTCACCCCTCCTTTTCATGAACAAATCAAAGGAATAATGAACTTGGTTCACAAACCACCAACTCAAGCAATTTCATTGCATGATGGCTTATAAACCAAAGTGTACAATTTCAATAAATGCAACAAAATAAGACTCCAACATCATCCCTTTCATGAATTGATCAAGGGAAGTGGTGACCTTGGATACTTGAACCATTTCATCACTAATGAATATGAAATGCCTCAAGCTTCCATGTGTTCAATTAATGTCCGATTGAACACAACAAATTATTATCTTGTACCCTTTTAGCCTCAATTTTAATTACTCCTTTTTAGATTACCAACCATTCTTTAACCAATTGAGTCCAATAGTGAGTTTAAGTCCTCTAAATGGAAAGAAAGCTCAAACCAAGAGTTGTTTTAGGCATGAAAAGAGACATCATACCGTTGGTAATGACATCTCAATCTCATGCTTTAGACAAACAAGTTGTTTGAACCACTTTCAAAGCAAAACAAAAGCCAAGAAAGGAGAGAGGTTGGAGAGATGATTAATGGTGATTACAATCATGGAAAACCATAAATAAATACAATCAACTCAAAGGAGATGGTGTCTAAGGCCTAGAACACCAAACTCATGAGGGCTATTACACTATAAGCATGCAAAACAAAGCTCAAATGCAACTATCAGCCCAAAATAGTGCTAAAACAATCTAAAATAAGTCTTAAAGCATGCTGGAATTGAGCTAAAAAAGGCTAGATTAATATGCTAAAACAAAGCACAAGCTAGGCTAGTAAGCAAGGCACAAAGAAGGGAGGCTAACCCCTTCAAATTTAGACTTTAAAACATGATTTTAGTCACTCAAATAACTCTGAAAAATAGTGTTTAAAAACTCAGAAACAAATAGTAAAATGGTGGAAAACACAAGGGTAAAGGCCTCCAAAACAAGGCACAAAGAAGAGGTGGAACACCCCTCGACCTTCAATAGCCTTGGAACCCAAGTTTCAGCCCAAAAATATAGAGTTTTTATAGCCCAAAAACAATTGGAAAATAGTAAGAAAAAGAGTAGACAAAGCAAGCAAGTAGGCAAAGCCTTATACCTTTGAAGATAAAAACCAATTCCAAGCAACAAAACCAAGCAAACACACCCTCTAGAGCTCCAACAAGGCTCGAGAATACCTCAGCTCAAAGATGAAGAGGTTTCGTTAAGAGTGTACAGGCAAAGGTTGAAGATTTGTAAGCAAAAGTGTAGGAATTTGCTAGAGAGAGAGAATTGTAGAGAGAGAGAGGAAACATTTTGCTCTAAAATTTTTCTAACCTTAAAACATGAGAGGGAGGCCTCCTATATATAGAAAACATGAATTCCTCTCAAGAATATCCAACCCTACACATGGGGGCAGATGCATGCATCTGTGCAAACAACTGGCACAACTGTCACAAAATATCCGCAAAAGAAACTGGTGGCCGACAACCAAAAAGTGATGGCCGGCAACCCAAGCCACCAAAGATGCAAGCTTGAAGAACCAAGGCTTGGTCCAAGAATGAGGCAACAAGAGTGTAGGGTTTGAAGGGCTCAAAGTTGTGGCATCCCGCTGAGGACTTCGAGCACTTGACGAGCATATGAACTCATCATTGGGTGTGTATGCGAGGATGTCCAAGTCGTAAGGGCCGTCAAAAATGGGGTGTCTACATAGCCTATTCTCCACAGCAAAATGGAATTACTGAAAGGAAGAATAAAACCCTTAAAGAAATTATGAATGTCGTGTTACTAAGTTCAGGCTTACCACAAAACTTGTGGGCGGAAGCAATTTTGTTTGCTAATTATGTTCTTAATAGGATACCCCACAAGAAAACCAACAACACTCCTTATGAGTTGTAGAAAGGTCGACCACCTTCCTACAAATACTTAAAAGTGTGGGGGTGTTTGGCAAAAGTTGAAGTTCCTATTCTGAAAAAGACTAAGATAAGACCAAAAACAGTGGATTTTGTGTTTATTGGTTATGCTCAGAATAGTAGTGCATATCAGTTTCTGACTTGAAAATCAGAAATACCTGATATAAATGTGAGCACTATTATAGAGTCAAGGAATACTGTGTTTTTTGAACATAAGAAAGGATAGGAATTAAGTTCATATAAAAGAACTTGTGATTGTACACAAAGTCAAGAGATTAATGACAATCAAACACAAGAGACTAGTAATGGTCTTGACCAACAGAATTTAACTAATGATGAGCCAAGACAAAGTAAGAGAGCACGAATATCAAAATCCTTTGGTCCAAATTTTCTGACATGCCTATTAGAAAATGAACATCAAAGCTTTAAGGAAGTAATGACAGGTCCTGAAGCACCTTTGTGGAAAGAGGCTGTTAATAATTAAATTGAATCCATTATGTAAAATCATACTTGGAAATTGGTGGATCTTCCACCTGGTTCTAAACCTCTTGGATATAAATGGATATTCAAGAGAAAAATGAAAGCAGATGGTTCAATAGAAAAGTATAAAACAAGACTCGTAGTAAAAGGTTATAGAAAAAAAGGAAGGTCTGGACTTTTTTGACATATATTCCCCTGTGACAAGAATAACATCCATCCGCATGCTTATTGCCATAGTAGCGTTGTATAATTTAGAAATACATCAAATGGATGTTAAGACAACTTTCTTAAATGGTGATCTATATGGAGCAACCTGAAGGGGTTGTAGTACCAGGGCAAGAAAAGAAAATTTGTCGACTTGTAAAATCTCTTTATGGATTAAAACAAGCTCCTAGGCAATGGCATGAAAAATTTGATCATGCTATGCTTACTAATGGGTTTAAGGTAAACGAATGTGATAAGTGCTTTTATGTTAAAAACACTAACAAAGGGTATGCCATCGTTTGTCTTTATATGGATGACATGTTTATCATTGGAAAGTAGTCAAAACATGATCAAATCAACTAAGCAAATGCTGAACAAAAGATTTGATATGAAAGATATGGGAGTTGTAGATGTAATATTAGGAATGAAAATTATTAAAACATCTGATGGGTATGCATTATGTCAATCTCATTATATTGAGAAAATTCTTGGTAAATATATCAAGGATGATATGAATGTAGTAAGAACACCTGTAGACATCAGTCTTTATTTATCAAAAAATAAAGACGATGTGGTATCTCAGCTAAGATACTCCCATATCATTGGAAGCCTAATGTACCTAATGAATTGCACTCGTCCTGATATAGCTTATGCTGTCAGTAAATTGAGTAGGTACACTAGTAACCCCGGAGAAGACCATTGGAAAACGATCATTCGGGGTTCTTAGATATCTAAGATTTACCCATGATCATGGTTTGAACTTTACTCGATATCCAACAGTACTAGAACGTTATTGTGATGCCAATTGGATATCGGATACCAAAGATTCAAAATCCACTAGTGGATATGTCTTTACTCTGGGAGGTGCTATTTCTTGGAAATCCACGAAACAAACATGCATCGTACATCCACAATGGAATCTGAGTTCATTGCTTTAGACAAAGCAGGAGAAGAAGCAGAATGGCTTCATCACTTCCTAGAAGACATTTCAATGTGGCCAAAACCTGTGCCAGCTATTTGCATTCATTGTGATAGTCAATTTGCAATAAGCAAGGCACAGAGTCATATGTATAATGGTAAGTCACAACATATTCATCATCGACATAATACTGTAAGGCAAATGCTCTCAAATGGAATAATCTCAATAGATTATATAAAATCTAAGGAGAATATTGTGGATCTGTTAACAAAAGGTTTGACAAAAGAGCAAGTGTATAGTTCATCAAAGGGGATGAGATTAAAGCCTATTACATAAGAATCATCATAATGGTAACCCTACTTAAATAACTGGAGATCCTAAGAACTAAGTTCAAAGGGACAACTAAGTTATGTGTGGCTCGCCAGAAATCATCAAGGGATTAAAATTCCCTACCCATTCCTATGGTGAGAGTGATATCTGTAACATGTGTTGTATGCAAGGGTTTAAGGATAAGCTTCGCTTTTAATGATTACTTATATCTTGATTTAAGCATAAAAATCAAGACGAATATAAGAGATATTCATAATAAGAATCACCTACATGAGTGTCGAACTAGGATCGGTTCTATGAGAATAAAGGGGCTAAATTCTCTAGAAACACTCATGAATAACCGTGAGAGTTTAAGGCCAAAATGAACACAACTGTGAGAACCACGATGTGTCAGAAGATATTTTGTGTGAAATCTATTGTCTTGGCTTACATAAACGGCTGAACAATTCAAGGCATCGCGTCCATTGGTTTGCTAGTAAGTTCGATAGGTTATTACTAGGGAAGGTTCAAGGCCAAAAGCTACCTATCCTGATGCAAGATATTTTCGATTTATACACTTTCGACAAATTTTGCATATTATTGCATTTCCGTCGTCATTGTAGACACTCCATTTTTGACTGCCCGCAAGGCTCGAGCGCTTTGCCTAGTACACTCGATGATGAAAGCGGTGTTGTGCATAGTTCGAGGTCTCAATGAAGGGGCCATGTTTAAGCTTCAAAACAATCCCAAACCTTCTATATTCTCATTGTTTATACCCCAAAAATCCATTTTTACACATTGTACCACCCTGTGTTGAGTTTGAAGTAGGGAAACAAGGGATCCCATTGAGGCCTGGCCGTGCCTCATTGAGAGCTGGTCATGGCTATTGATGGCCAGTCGTGCCTTGGTAGCGAGAAACACTGTTCTAGGTGGGAGCTCACCAACTAGGGGTGAGCATGGTCTGGATTGGACCGGATTGGGATAAAACCAGGACCAATCCGTTATCTACAGTTCCTAAAAAATTGGAACCAATCCAATCCGTTTAAATCATGGAACCAATCCGAACCAATTCATTTAAACACGGATTGGATCGGTTTAGGACCACGGATTCACATAATTCAATAACAAAAAAATATATATTTAACACTTTAATTTCTTAAAAGCATATACATAGCACCATATTAGTTTCACAATAGCAACATGTTTTTCTATAATAACGACATATTGTTCTAGAATTTAAACAACCATAAGAAAACTGGTTTCACCATAACTATTTAGACCATTACAAATTAAAACTAAAAACTAACAAACAAAAGTAATAAAAGAAGTTATTATACGAATTTAGGTTTGAGTTTAGATATTATATAGAATAAGAGAAGATGCTATGGGAGAGGATGTATAATAAAAATATAGACTATTTGTATACGGTCCGAATCGGTTCCAATCCGGAACCCTGGGGTTCAATCCGGAACCAATTCGTGGACTACGAATTTTTAATTCTTTAATCCGGAATCGAACCACGGATTCAAAAAACCAATCAAAACATATCGGATTGGACGGACTGGATCGGATTACGGATTTCACGGATTCCTTGCTCAGCCCTACCGCCAACTATCCATTTTTGAAGATATTTATGACCCCTCTTGCTCAAATTCTCTAAAAACGAAGTTGTATCTCTATTTTGAGGGTTAAAGAATTTCTAAAGAGCTTATACAGCTTATTAAGAGCTCTTTCTTATTGTGCAAGCAACCTTTGAGCAAGCTTACCACCTTGAACCTATATCCATACACCATATACACCTTCACACCTTAGCCTAGGAACCTTGGTTGAGCCTTGAGCATCACAATTCAAGCTTGAGAGTGTGTTTGGACTTAGTTTCATTCACAAACAAAGAGCTACCTTTTTCAAGAGGTATGAGCTTGCTATTTTCTCTCTTGCTTTCATTTCTATCATTTACTATCAAGTTCTTATATTTTTGTGTTATTTTGATTCTCTTTCAAGTGTCTAAGCTTGGGTTTGGAGAGCTACTAAAGGGTAGAGAGAGTTAACACTCTTTCTTACACCTTCACCTATAGCTCAAACCCTTGTTTTTACACCTTTTTTCTTTGCTTTCTAAATTGATTTTCAGAGTTTAAAAGAGGCTAAAAATCATGCTTTGAGGTTTCAAAAGTGGAGGGGTTAGCCACTCTCCTTATTCTTACTTACTAGCCTTATTTTCCTTCTTTGTTGTTTAGCTTTTTAGGCTCTTTTCATGCACTTTGAGCCACTGTTTTTCACCTATTAGAGGCTGTTTTAGGGCTGTCCTAGGTTGTTTAATTAATTTATTCTTTGATTAGTTTGCTTGTTGTCTCGCAAGTCCTTATACATAGCTTGTTGCATATTGTTCTTGGCCTGTCTAATTTCCATGTTTAAGTTCCTCATTTTAATAATCAACTCACCATTCATTTCTTTCATTTGAGAGTTGTTTTAATCAGTTGACGATTATTCAAAACATGAACTAGAGATTTATGCTTAATGGCTTAATCTCTACGGATGTTCATTGTCAATGGCATAGACTCTTTTTCATGTTGAGAATTACTTCCCATTTGACATGTTTCTCACTTAGTGGACGTAATCTTTAGTGGACGTAATAATCATCTTGGACAAATGGGTTAAAGAATGGCAAAAACTAATGAATTTGGCTTAAAAATGAACCAACTAAAGAAAATGAGTCATATTGCTTGGGCTCGGCCGGACATTATACCAAGTCTATTGTGTCGAGATTTGTCACACATCAATTCATGGTGTTTTGCCGACCCTTGAAGCGTCTTTACTCCCCTATTTTGAGCTCATCCCTCGATAGAGGGGAGGGATGGTTGTTATTCATTGCATTCATTGAATTTTGTCCAAATTGTGACCGAAATCATCAAGCAAACAAATTGCTCATTGATGATTTTGGAAAAGATTCTAACCTTCTCTTGAGGCTTTCCCATGACAGAGAAGTGTGAGAGGGACAAACATAGTTCAGAACAACTCTATCTGCACTGTTTTCACTTCAGAGCACAAAACAAGATTTTGTATAAAATTAAGGCACGGCTGGCCTTATTTAGGCCCGGCCGGCCATCAATGTTTAGTCAGCAGTATGTTTTGCAAAAAACAGAAGGCAGTGGCTGAAGGTGAAACAGAGCAGGCCTAGGCAAACAGAGCAGTTCTTGGACATTGTGCATGTAACCCTTATGCATCCTTCCTTGCATCAATGTTGTAAGTTAATGCTCTGAGCATTGTTGTTATTAATTATTATTATTGTTACAATTAGTCTTGTTGTAATTAGTGTTGTAATTATTATTATTGTTTATTTGTAATTGTTATATCTAGTTAACATAGATAGCTAGTTTATTTCTTATTATCATCGTTGTTGTAATAGAGTAGCTAGCTAGTTAATTCTTTGCTTATTTATTCATTCAGTTTTGTAATAAATAGTTTAATTCAAACTCTTAGACATTGATTCGCATCGTCTTGTGCGAGGGCCAACATGTAATAAGTTGTATGTCTTCTAACCCTACGTCTTTCTCCCTTTTACTTATTTGCTTACGATGATTAGTATAGAACATCATTTTTCAAATTAGCATTCTTATATTTTGCATCCATTGTCTTACACACATTAGGGTTCGGTTCATCATACTAACCCAATGTCAAAATTCGAATTCATCGCTTGACTACGTGCTTCGTCACATGTCTTGACTGCAATCATATGCCATGCTTATAGCCGAGCCTATAAATTACATAATGTGTGCGTCACATTAGTCATATTGTATTAGTTAGGAGCATGCATATTTTCTAATTATTTTGGTTTGTTTTGGCTTGTAGTACTAGGTGAGCAATTTTGAGCTTTAGCATCTTGTATCGAATGTTTGTGTTGCCATATCAAAGCATATTTCCATGAGGCTAATTGCTTAAATGATATACCTGTTTGAATGCCTGTGGATGAAGGCTAATTGCCAAAATTAGGACAAATTGATTAATGTACATACAAACTCACATTTTCAAGTGATGAGTATCAAAAAACAATTTTTCAAATAAAACATGAAATCAAAGTGTTCCACTCTTCGCAAATTAGTCTATACTTGTGTGCAACACATACAAATGTTAGTCTAAATAAAACCGGAACAAGAGCATATAACGTAAATAAAAATTACATCATGATTAGTAGAAGCCGATCTTTGATCGAGCGAGTGGGGTGCTCAATTCATGACCTTCCCCTCTCGTACCCAAGTTCCCAAAGCCGAGACACTTTGGTGATGACAGATAAGTGGCCTTTGGCGCGAGTCTCGGGTTTCCTAAATTTCCTTAAAATATTTAGGTGGTAACTCTGTAACCTGGCAAAGCAGTCTATTTTTGGCATTTTTGATTCAAATCGATTTTCCAAAAGAATTGCTGAATTTAAACTCTTTTTGTGTTTCCACTGTTTCACATTGCACTTGTGAAATCAGATTCAGAACCACGGGAGTTCGAACTGTGGGGCTAGCCATATCCAAAAGGAACACGAAAAGTCAAGCCACAGTTTCTGGTGACTCTGCTGGGGAGCTAGAGAACTTGACTTGAAACTCATGATGTGAAATTTTATCTACACTTATATGTTCTTTGCATTGCATTTGCATTTGCATGGTTACTTTAAGTCACTGTGTTTTCCATCTGCTATTCACAGACGGAAGGCTCAACCAAAAAGCTTGCCAAAAGGCTGACCGGTCATGGGTTCTGCCATATTAGAAACACAACCCTTGGATCTGCATTACCGCTGTACTATTTGATCCTTTTTTCACTTCTCGGTATTAGGTGTGAGAGGTATATTAGGTAATCTTGCTGAGGTACCCTTTCGACCATTTGACCTAGTTGCATATAGTGAGGCTATAGTGACCAACTTAGGACAGGATGCCACCCATTTGCAGGATGTTGTGAAACTCGTTGTTTGAAATAGTGCAGCCTAGATCATGTCAAAAATCTAGGAAAGGATAACCCTACCCCCTCATAGGGGTGTTTTGGTTCTTTTACTTGGTATGTGCTTTTATAGTGAGACTGTACAGGATGGTTCATATCAGTATGAGTTTGAGAACAGAGTTCAGTGGAGATTACAGTTCAGCTGTGTGTTATGACTGTTGTGAATTGGGGCCGAAGTGCTGTCAGATTTTGATTATGTTTTTCTTTCTTTCTTTTTGCTAGGTAGTTTACCATCATAGCTTCAGAAAGACCTGATATTTCCCAAGTTGTGTGGACTCGTTTTGGTAGGCTTTGCAAAGCTCAAGACCTTATTGGTGGCTAGCCAGTGTTAGTCTCACTTCTGCCAGTTACTCAACGAAGAAGGAACAGACAGTCAGCAACACCAGTACAAAGCACTCTGCAAACACCTATCCATTCTCACTTAATCAGTTCACCAGCATCTAGTTCACCTAGACCAGCAATGGCACATAATGCAGCACAGAATGCAGAGGAATTTGCTGCCATGATGACAGCTTTCCAGAGGACCATGGATATTGTAAACCAGAGGATGGTTGCACAGGATGAAATTATCACCGATTTACGACGTACATCTAGGGCATCTGCATCAACCGTGCACTCAATCCCGGCTGCTTAGTCAAACTTGGATCTACCCCCACCAGTAGAAAATCCTCAAATCCTAGATCTTCAGGAAATGTTTCCCCCGACTCTGGCTTATAGGCCTCCGATTCAATCTCCCACAGGAATCTTTCCTTTCGATATCAATAAAATTGATCCAGCCTTGGTCAAAATTGCTAGATTAGAGAAAGCATTGAAGAAATCCCAAGGCTTCAACTCCATTTTGGATATCAAAGATGGGTATACTGAGGCATCGATCAAATTACTAAAAAAATTTAAGATGCCCCACATCGATAGATTCGATGGAAGTGGGGATCCGATTGTAGATGTCCGGTTGTTTTCAGACGTATTGAGGCCTATGGGTTTGTCTCGAGCACAAAAGCTTTCCTTGTTTGGGAGAACCTTGTCTAATGTGGTAGCTATCTGGTATGCTAAATTGGAAGACTCAACAAAGTGGAATTGAGAGGAGCTATCTGAGGCATTTGTCAATCAGTATTCATATAACACCCAGATAGAGGTAACCATTAGTGAACTGGAGGTTACTACCCAGAACCATAAAGAATCATTCATTGATTTTGTTGCCTGATGGAGTGGCCAAGGTAGCGTAAATGACAAATAGACCTACCGAAAGAGAGCAAGTCAGGCTAGTGGTCTAGAACCTTGGGCCAAACATGCTACAGAGAATGATAGTGGCACTGTTGTCCACATTTGCGTCCTTACACGAGCTGGGGGTCCAGATTGAGAGTGCATTAAAAAAGGGTATTAGCCATAGAACAAGTGAACCCGCAAGAAGGCCATTCTCTCATAATACCAATGCTAGCAATAGCACTATTCCACGACCTGTGGATGTCAGTACTATTGTTTCAACGGCTAAGATGGTTGATCCCTTTGCTATTGCCACAACTTCACAACCTTCACAAAGTACCGGCCCACTTCAGAACCAAAGAGTTTTTACTCCCCTCCATATGAGCCCAACCCGCACCCTCAAACTATTAATGGAAAAGGGGCATCTCAAGCCTCTCGATCCTCATCCACTTCCGAACCCATTGCCACCCAAACACGACCCTACCTAGTATTGCATCTTTCACTAACAACGTGGCCATCCTACAGACTTGTGCTACCGTTTATGTCATGAGATTGGATCTCATTGACAACAAAGTCATCGCCCCGCCCACTAAACCAAATCTAATAACCAACCCACTTCCCACACATAACCAAATTCCTCCGCCCAGAAACATTAACCACATCCATACACTACTGCCCACCTTCAACTCTAGCACATACATTACCTCATCATATCTACCAAAACCGGAGGCAGTTATTCCAGAAGGCACAGACATGTGCATGATGGATCTAACACCACAAACCCAATCTAGGCCCGTGGCAGTAGAAATGGAGAAAAAAGAGAATGCACTGAAGACAGGGTCGTCTGATATCTATGTCATAGAGAAGGGGCTCTCGCTCGCAGAGGAGTTCGATCCTAGTTTATACATCATGGCCATCGATCAGTCAAAGCCAGTAGTCATACTGTTGGACTTTCTCAGCATTAATGCTATTGGGAAGGACTAGTTAGGGCAGAATCAGAACGATTGGCTTGAACAAGGCCTAAATGACTTGGCTAACTTAAAAGAGGATTTGGCTAATTTAGAGGAGGATCTCGAGGATTTGTACTTCTTTAAAGAGGAGGATATAAGCAGTGTTCAGATGGGATGGTGGGACCCGAGCTAGCCAGAAACAAGCAACGGATGGTTGAGTGAGGAAGAGTCAAATGTAGAGGAACAGATAGGAGAGACTGGGACTGAAAAGGAAATTGGTGCTAGTAGCAAGGCTGAGGATGCACCTTTGACTGAAAAAGAATAGGCACTGGAACAATTTCAAAGAGAAAAGATATAAGAGATCCAGACAAAGATAGCTCTGGAGCAGGGAAAAGGAAAAGAGAAAGAAGAACCCGAGACAACAGTGGGTGATGTCCAAACTACCAAAAAGGTCGAATGGGAGCCCACCGACCAGAAAAGGATGTTAAGGCACGTGATGTTAACATGCTCTAGATAGAACCTGATGCTAGCCTAGCCATGATTACAGGAGAGTGGTGGGAAGACAGCGACCTAAGTCATGCGTACACTGACGAAGGTTGGAAAGCTGATACCTCGAATGACACTTGGTATACTGACGAGATCAATCATGTGACTCGGAGTGGTCAATACTTCAAACCCACAACATTAGACCAACCAAAGACCACTGGAAAGGAGGCCGAGAGATCAAAAAAGAAGGACGTTGAGGAAAACCTGGTCTTGAAACAGCACAAGAAGATTTAGCCTGACATATCAATCTAGGGGCTAATAATGGCATCTCGGGAGCATAGGCAAGCACTGTTAGAGGTAATGAACCGGATCAAACTGCCTATCGATACCACTGCGGACCAATTGGTATCATTGGTTACAATCGGGACCGTTACACCAGTGATATCTTTTACAGATAAGGAGTTACCACTTGAGGGTGCCAACCATAACTGTCCCTTATATGTAACCTTGGAAAGTCAGAAAAAGTGGATTCCGGTGGTGTTAGTAGATATCGGATCGGCAAGTCCCGTGAGGACCGCCTATGCCATCGGTTTGAGGCTGGTTGACTTTACACCTACAACTTAGGCCGTCTACGCTTATGGGAATGTTCAAGAGCCATATCCTAATCGGCCCGTCTAAACAGAAGGTGGAATTCCATGTAATGGATGTACTGGTCACATTCATTCTACTACTAGGAAGGCCCTGGTTGCATCAGATGAGGGCTGTATCATCAACAGTCCATCAGTTAGCGAAGTACCCCTTCAAAGGCAGGATTGCCATTGTGTACGATAATTCTGCGATCTATTCTCCCCAGGGAACCACTGCGCCATTATTGGAAATCATACATGGGGAAGAGGACGTGTTCCTTTCTGGCTTCTCTCTGGCAGAAGCTCGGGTGGTCCAAACCATCATGGCGGAGGGCGATGGCAACTATGTGAGTGCGCAATCCATCTACATGATGAACAAACAAGGGCATATACCCAGATCAGGATTAGGTCGAAGTGGTAGGCAGGGGGGCACTGTTGCTAAGGAGATAAGTTACAACCCCCACGTTTTCGGGCTGGGATATAAACCTACCGCTGCAGATTGGCAAAGAAAATGGCAGGAGTTGAGAGGAATGTTGAAAGCCAAGAGGGATGGAAAGTAGTATGAGTTAGTCTACAAACCAATACAGGGGACCAAGGGGAGGACTTCCCCTTTTGTGGATTCCCAGAGCCTTGGTATGACTGGAAAACAAAAACAAGGTATCCGGGGTTCGAGATCTTCTTCAGACACCAATTACCAGAAGAAGAGGATGAACAAGCAGACCTAAGCCCTAGCACAGATCAAGGTGGGACTGAAAGCTTGGACATTGAAGAGAAAGTGCTGTTAGGAAAAGCACTGGCTGACCTACTGACAATTTCTACCACTGGAGTTGAGACCACCAACTTGGGGGACAGTTTTACTATCTCAATGATCGGGGATAACCCAGCAGTGGATTCCTCCAATCTTATCGTGGATGCTTCTGAGGCTTCGTGCCTGGTCTGGAAGTTTGAGCAAGGCGTCATCAACAGTTCTGGATCGGATAGTGAAACCGAATCTGATTCCACTGAGTCTGTGGAGTCGGAGTCAGATTCGAGTTCCTCTGAGTCTGGTATTTTTGAGAGTGGTAACCCAGATATCAAAATCCTGTCTAGGTCATCTTTTAGCTTTTCTTTCGAGTAACCGAAGATCCAGACTTCTTGAATGGGAATGCTGTGGACTTTGCCTACTTCTCTATGCCTTTGGTTTGTTGTACTGATCTTAATTTTCAAAATTTTGACATAAACGAAGATGAAGAAATTCCTCAAGTTTTGAAAATTTTGATTAATCATAAGAAGGAGAGGCGTGTTAAGCCCTGTACGGATGAAATCGTATCAATTAACGTAGGTATTGAGGAAGATCCTCACTTTGTCCAGATCAGCTCCACACTGTCTTTAGAGGAACGCGAGCGTTTAATTGTTTTATTAAAATATTTCAAAGATGTTTTGCGTGGTCCTACGAAGACATGCCTGGAATTGATCTTGACATTGTATAACACCGGATCCTTCTTGACTCTGAGGCCCGACCAGTTAAACAGAAGCTGCGCAAAGTTTGCCTAGATTGGGCTTTGAAGATCAAGGAAGAAGTTACCAAACAGATTGAGGCAGGGTTCTTACTTGTATCCGAGTATCCAACGTAGTTGGCCAATACTGTTCTAGTCCTAAAGAAGGATGGCAGAATCAGGGTCTGTGTCGACTTCAGGGATCTAAATAAGGCTAGTCTGAAGGATAACTTCCCACTGCTACATATTGACGAGTTGGTAGACTTCACCGTGAGCCATGCATTGCTCTCGTTCATGGATGGGTTTTCCGGGTATAACCAGATTCTGATGGCACCTGAGGATAGGGAGAAGACCGCTTTCACCACTCCGTGGGGCACCAACTGCTACCGAGTCATGCAGTTTGGGTTGAAGAATGCTGGAGCCACTTATCAGAGGGTTGTGACTACCATTTCGCATGACATGATTCGCAAAGAGGTTGAGGTGTATGTGGACGATATGATTGTCAAGTCCAAAGATCACAAGGGCCACTACACCGCACTGAAGAAATTCTTTCAATGGATCCGAGAGTATAGATTGAGGTTGAACCTGCAAAAATGCACCTTCGGCTTAACACCAGAAAAAATGCTGGGATTTCTGATCACGCAAAGAGGAATTGAGGTAGATCCTTCCAAAATCAAGGCTATCTTAGAAATGCCAGCACCGAGGACTGAAAAGGAGGTGAGTGGCTTTCTAGGTAAAGTGCAATTCATAAGACGGTTTATTTCCAAATTAACCTTGACTTGTGAACCACTATTTGGTCTCCTAAATGAAGGAAAGAAATTCCAATGGGATGATAGCTGTCAGTTCACTTTTGAATAGGTCAAGCAGTACCTACAGAATTTGCTTGTGTTATCACCGCCAGAACCAGGAAAACTGTTGATTTTGTACCTATCAGTGACGAATATAACCATGGTCGGAGGCCAAGGTAGAGAAAGCTGTTTATTACTTGAGCAAAAAAATGCTGGATTACGAGACCCGTTATACTCCCCTCGAGAAAGCTTGTCTAGCCTTGGTATGGGCTACCTGGAAGTTGAGGCACTACCTGTTAGCTCACTCGGTAATTCTGGTTTCGAGATTAGATCCCATCAAATATCTCTTTGAGAAACTAGCACTTACGGGTAGGCTAGCCTGTTGGTTGCTTCTTCTCTCCGAATTTGATCTCAAATATGTTACACGCAAGTCGGTTAATGGGAGAGCTGTAGCATAATTCCTGGCAGATCACCCAGTAGAGGGAGATGAAGTGGTGGAGTACTTTTTCCCAGATGAAGATATTCTGCAAATAGAGGAGAACGCATGGATAATGTACTTTGACGAAGCAACCAATCAATATAGTTATGGGATCGGTGTGTTGCTGATAACACCTGATGACTCCCATATACCCTTAGCTTTCAAACTCCAGTTCCAAGTATCTAACAATGAAGCAGAGTATAAGGCGTGTATTGTTGGTTTAGAAGTTGCCTTGGAACTAGGGGCAAAAAGGTTGGACGTCATCGGGGATTCGAACTTGGTTGTGTCTCAAGCCAACGGAGATTGGTGGTTTACCATTAGGTCTTGGATATATTAATTGTGAGGTTTGAAAGCTAATGTTTACCCATCTGCTAAGGGAGGACAACCGGTTTACTGACGCACTAGCAACTCTATCTTCTATGGTAGACATTCCATTGGGCGTCAGGATGCATCCAATCATTATTGAACAAAAGTACACGCCGGCTTATAAAACCATTATCACGATAGATGAGGCTTTATATAAGTACCACTGGTACTACGATATTTGGAATTTCTTGGAAAATGAGGCGTATCCACCAGGAGCAACTGCTAAGGACAAACGAGAAATACGGCTTCTGGCCGTCCAATTTATCATATGCGGCGGCAAGTTGTACAACAGAGGCCATTTGGGAATACATAAACTATATGTTAAGGAAGAGGAATCAAAGCTCCTTATAGAGGCTATTCATGGAGGAGAGTGAAGCCCATATAAACGGTGTGATGCTCGCCTAAAAAATCCTTAGACAAGGCTACTACTGGTCAACCATGGAAGATGATTATATTTGTTTTGTTCGGCGTTGCCACAAATGCCAGATTCATGCCAATCGCATGAACATTCCACCATCGAAGCTCTACAACATGACTTCACCATGGCCATTCTCTGTTTGGAGGATAGATGTTATCGGCGCAAGTTACGCCAAAGGGGTCAAACGGGCACGAATTCATCCTGGTAGCGATCGACGACTTCACTAAATGGGTGGAGGCCCAGTCCTACTCTGTGCTAAAAGCGTTGCGTGTGGCTAAGTTTATCAAGAACAATATCATCTATCGGTACGAGTTCTGAATGAGATTATCTCCGATAATGGGTCGCACTTCAAGAAAGAGGTGATAGACTTGCTTGAGAAATATAATGTGGCCACAAACCAATGAAATCGTTGACGCCACCAACAAAAATATCAAGAGAATTCTGCAGAAGATGGTGGAAACCTATAAGGACTGGTCGGATAAACTGTCATTTGCGCTCTGGGGCTACAAAACCTCAACTCGAACATCTACAGGGGCAACCCCCTATTCTCTTGTCTATGGGATGGAGGCTGTTTTGCCAATTGAAATTGAAGTGTCGTCGCTGCGAGTTATAGCCAAGTGTCAGATAGCAAAGGCAGATTGGCGGCAAAGCAGATTTGAAGAATTAATGTTGTTTGATGAGGGAAGGTTAAAGGCTTTGTATCATGTCCAGGGTTACTAACGACAAATTGCCAAGGCTTTTAACAAGAAAGTTAAGTCCGGAAATCTTAAGGAATGGGACATGGTGCTGAAAGACAATCAAGCTCCCATCCATGACCCTAGGGGCAAGTTCAAACCCAATTGGACTAGTCCTTATATCATCAAGTCAATCTAGTCAGGAGGGGCAATTATTCTCATGGACTTGGATGGCCTGGAGTTCTCGCAACTGATCAATATAGACAAGTTGAAGAAATATTATCCCTCAGAGGCTCGTTAGGCCAAAAACCCGAAAGGGTGACCTAGGCAAAAGTTAAAGCATGAAAAATTAGAAATAAAGAAACACTGAGCTCGCAAGGTTGAAAACCCTAAAGGGCAACTTTGGCAAAAGTTAGAGCGCAAAAGGAGAGAGTTAATACTCGAGTGAACCTTAGCCGAACTATGTAAGGCCTGATTCCCATTTGGGATACGTACAGAGCAGCAATGCTATGCAATCAGGGGCAGTTATGATCTTTTGATTCGGGATTGTACATCTTGAGAATCGATTCTGTGCATGTCAGGTGGTGATCGTTTCTAAATACTGTTTTGAGAAGTTTTAATAAAAGTTGATTTTGTTCAAAATTTTACCATTTTACAACTTGGACCATTTTTGGGACCGAAAGGAAAATTTTCAGTACTCGCAACTTTAATTTTATTGATTTCAACACAAGTAAATTCTCCATCTTTGATTTAGATCAAAGTTACTTTTACATCTTAAAACTTGAAAAGAAAAGATCAAAGCAGTAAAACTAGGGGCACAACTAAGTCAGGTGGCTCTATACCAAAGACGGCCCAACCTCTGTCTCCTCTTCGAGCCAAGCCAAACACTTCTCAGATAGGGTGTAACTAAAACTAATAGCAGGGGCCAGAATCTCTCTCGTTCTCCAGGCAATAAGGTACTGGGGCAAGTGTGAAGCACGAAACGAGAATGAAGCTGGGTATTCTACCCTCTCTTCTGGACAGGTCTAATCATGCTTGAACTGGCATCTGAACTGGAGAGGGAAATTGAACACGCAGTGTGTGAGGCCAATCAGCTCATCTTAGCCAAATTAAGCCAAAGGCAACACCAAGTTATGCCAGCTACAAATTTACTACACATCCAATCACACCATGACCCCTCTGAGGGGAAATCGACCAGCCGTTGGCGAAAAAAGTAAGCTCGTGCTGAGTACTTGGAGTAAGGGTTCACTACTTGCAGTTTATCCATAAGCCATACCTGGGGAGGGATGAAAAATAAGAGAGATTAAAGAATAGAGAGGTGTACGATGAGAGAAAAGTAAGGAAAAGGTTATGAGAAAAAAACTAAGAATGAGTGTCGAGCGATGTGAGAATCATAAATTAGCAGGGTGAGAAATAATACTTGGAGAAGTAGCGGACTTCCTTCCAACCGGGTAATCTCTCCTCGACGAAAAGCATCTAAACCCATCAAGGTTTCGGCCAGTGCCAAACCCATGCAACTCTTACCCTCTTTCAGACATTGGGCCACTTCAATCAACTAGATGCTAGCTTCGCCATAACTAAGGGCAAGGAGGAATTGCACAAGAAGGCATAAACAAAGAGCATGTTGCCGATGGCCTCGCCAAAGAAGGTCACTCTTGTCTCCAATAGCGGAAAATCGATGAACTAAGCCAGGGATGTCTAGCTCTCCATCATGTGCCAAGGGCCGAGGCTCATGTAATGTTAACCCACACATCCGTCCTGAAGCTTGGGCATGGCCAAAATGGGGCTGCAGTATGATTTCTTCGTCGTACCGAGACTCCATCAAAGCTCAAAATTCCTTGAGTATCGGACACACCTCTTGTGCTCCGAATTGAAATACATGAGTGATCAGGTTCCAACATCAAACAACGGCATGAAGGAATGGAAAGAAAAGAGAAATACGGCTCAGAGGAAAAAGAGCGTTTAGGCTAAAATTGTGAAAATTTACCTTTTTTGAGCTGTCCAAAGTGGCTACCCAGTCTTGGAGCCTATTGTTGCACAGTGTCTCCATCTTGAGAACAAAATACCAAGGACTTGCTATTCTACCAAAAAAACAGCATAGGAGCACCATTTATAGAGGATGAGAAGGAACAGTGCATGACAGTTGGGTAGCACTGATCGACCTCATATTTAGGCCCAGTTGTGCCTCAGTGAAGCCCGGCCGTGCCTATTTAGGCTCGGCCCGGTCTAAATGGTGGCTCAGATCAATGCAGTTACAGAAAAAGCTAGCCTTTTGTCCTGGCGTACCATGGTTGTGTTTTAAGTCTTATTTTGTTTGTACCAAATTCGAGTTGTTTTCATTTTGTTTTTCTGTTATCGAGTTGTATTTTACATTTTGTCCGGTTGTGGATTGCTATCCGACTCAAGAATGAATGCAGGAGTAGATATTCATTGTTTTAAGTCTTATGCGAATTACCATGCAAAGGTTACGCCATTCATCACATGTCAGTCATCACTAATGGGTCCAAGCCCGATCATTATTTTACAAAGTAGCAAAACAAAAGAAAATCCTTCAAAAACAAAAGGGTCTATCTAAAGCTAGTCTTTAACTACAAAGCAAAACAAAAACAAAAACAGAAAATCATCATCATCATTAGCAACCCATCCTCGCTCTCTTTATCCTCGGCTGCGGAGGAGGTGCATCGCTATCATCACTAGGGCTACTAGACTGCATGTCAACCGTCTCCCTCTCTTCCTCAAAAGTCGTGTACTCCTCAAAGGACTCCTTGGAAGGTGAGCACTACCTCACTCTGCCTTTTCCCCGGTTAGCTCCTCCTCTGCCCCTCACTGGGCCCCGTCTCCGTCTCCATCTCCGTCTCCTCCTAGCTAGAGCAGGTCCTGCAGGTACAACTGGTGCTAGCTCAAGCTGAAAAGAGAGAGAAAGCATAGATATTAGAAGAGACCAATAAAGTTATGAGCAAGACTGTCATGACTATAAACTAGGGGCAAAAGCATACCTCAATCCCATGAGTGGCCAAGTAGTCTGTCTCCTATGTACCATCAAAAGAAGGCGGTCAATCGTCCGGAGGAGGTCGTCAGCATATGCCCTGGGTACCTACAAAAGGAAGAGCATGTGAGAACAGTGAACAGAAATAACAAAGGGCAGTGAAGACATAAAGTAACACAATGGGCAGAAATAGGAAGAAGTGTGTACTTGCTCAACACCAGGGGCAAACACCAACCTGCGATCCTTATCGTCAATGTGCTCAAGGGGGATCTGCTCAATCACCCCGTCTGGCCACATGTACACAACCTCTGTAGGAATCACCGGAAGCCCAGGAATGGAAGTCGCAGCAGGAACTCCTCTGGCACTAGTAGCAGCAACATCAACATCTGGAACAGCGCGGACCACCCCCTGGGTGAGAGGCGCCATCACCGAGTCTGCAAGAAAGTGGTGAAGTCGTCGGGCTCATGATGCCGGTCACCATCCTCTCCCAACATCAAGAAGTCGATCTGAGGACCATCATGAAGATCATCCACTACCTTCATACCGAGAGAAAGAGGATGTGAAATGTCTGGATCCGCTACCCCTCGTGTCTGGCGAATGAACCTCTCCCTCAGGTAATATGCTCGGCCAAAGGGGCCTTCAAACAGAATCGCATGGTAGAGGCATGCCATACAGCAATGTGGGTCACCCTCGCTGCCTGAGGAATACCCGCCCAGGAGTGCCAGTCAACTTGTGGAAGCAGATGTCAGATGCCAATGATCTAAGTAGTATGGAAACAGTGCAATATAGAAATAGTATAGTATGAGAATAACAACAGTATGGAAACAGTAGTAAAACTAGTATTTTGTTACCTGATCCGTGGTGATGGTGTGAAAGAAATGGCGAAAGTAGGGGAAGCCTCGGTCTACGCAGCTGCGTCGTTCAAATTGGGAGTTGTAGTACTAGGAACGGGGTACTGACAACTCAATCGGCCTCATCGAGACTGGAGCTAGAGAGGTGAAGTATGTGTAAACCCATAGCTGTAAGCAGGAAAAGATGGATGAAGTAAATGAACAGATAAATAGGAAATACAAAGCAAACATGAGCAGGAAATGCAGAATTGAGCAGAATGCATAGAAAAAGTAAGTGTGAGGTATACCTCCCAAACCCTCTAGTAGCCACCTAGTGAATCCGCCTTGCGGCGAGATACGAAGCTCATATAACAGTACAAGGTGGCCGAGCCGATGCCACCCCAGTCATACTCTCTCACCTGGATACGTGCACCAATGCCCCCAGAAGATATAATCCCACATTGTATTTTTCCTGTTCACAAACAGAGTAGTACTGAGGAGATACATAAGGAAGTCGCGGGTGTACTGGGCGACCTCATCTGGAGTAGCAGGCTGAGAATCAGAGAAGTGATCAAAGAACTAACTATACCTCACCATCCCATGACTGGTAGTGTCCGGGATCGTCTCGAGAAGCTAACGCTATGGGGCTCTCCACTGCGTCATATCAGGATCACATGGGATCGAGCCGCCAATCCCGATCCACAGGCCAGTGAGCATCAAGAAAGCGTATGGAGTTCAGGGTCAGCTCTCCAATCGATGAGAAGTGGAACGAGTCGGTGTCCCACCACCTCTCTACCAGGGCCCCATACAACAGCGACTTAGCCCTCATTTGTATTAGCCCTGAACAGAAAGGTCCAAAGCCAACAGCATCAACCAGTGTGCGAACCTCTGCGAGCAGTCGTTCATGCCAACACCAGGGGTTGGATATGGATCCATAGCTGCCAATCCTCCTACCTATCACCTGTAAATGGGTAGTGTATGTAGCATTAGTGAATAGTCTGCTTATGAGATTTAACATATGTACAAAACGAAGGGAAGGTTGCTTACCGTGGAGGCATCGGCGGACAAGTGCTCCATGGGCTCTCGTAGCAGGATGTCCTCATCTATCCCTGGGATGAGGCCCTCAAATCTCAAAATACCACCTGTGACGAAGCATGTGTACGTGGTCGATAGGTGGCCGCATCAAATGGCCTATCAATGAGGGGAGGCAATGTGAGAGTGTCCTCGGCCTCTATATCTGCACCTAAGATGGCTCCAATACCAATGGCAAGGTCCGGGATGGGAACCTTGTCACTAACCATAGAGAGAAAGTGGAAAAAGTGAAGAAATAGTGAAGAAAATGTGAAGGGATGAGTGAAAGTGAGTAAAAACCCCAAAATCCAAGCCCGATGAGAGAAAAAGTAAGGAGTGGTGGAAAATCAAAGGGGGAAACAAGAAAAGTGTGGGCAAATGTGAGAGGAATCAAGAGAAAAACTCAAAACTCCACCAAATCAAGTTTTGTTCGGTTCAAAATATAGAGGAGGGAAAGGGTTTTAAGGAAAATTTTGTGAGGATTGTTAGGTAACTCAAGGAAAAGGGAAATCTAGAGAGAGGAGAAGCCTAGAGAGAGACGGGAAGGAATTTCAACCAAGGTTGTGTGCAAAAATGGAGGTTGGAATGTGTTTTAACAACCTGTGTCGCGGCGACTTTCCTGATTCTGACCCTATTGCTATCGAAGCCCAGCCGGCTTTATTGAAGCCTAGTCGTGCTTCATCGACGCCCGGCCGACTCTCGGTGTGAACTCAGTTTTTTTTTTTTACTTTACTTTATTTCTTGTATTATGGAGTTTTAAGCTGAAAAATAACAAAAGCAAACAGAGCAAAACAGTGAAAAAGAGAGAAAAGAGAAAAGAAAAAAAAAAAAAAGAGAAAGGAAAAACAACAATGAGAAAAAAAAAAAAAAAAGAACAAAAGTAAAGAACAAAGAAAAAAAATCACAAAAGAGAAAGAAAATATATATATATATATATATATAAAGGAGAAGGAAATGAGAGGAATTTTTGTTCATTTTGTTTTGTTCTATTGCATGACTTCATGAGTTATTGCTTTAATTCATTCGGTTATTCCATAAAAAACGATTGTTGCATGTACGGTTCATTCAGAGGAGTTCCAGATAAAATCATTCGTGCCACAGCAAAATCATCATCCATTTTACAACCAAATTGGAACGTGGTGTGAATTAAAGCCCAATGTTTTAACACATGGGCAAATTGGCATTGGCTTTCACTTTACTACATCGCTTTGATTGTTTTGATTTTATGTGTCTTTGTCCTTGTGTAGAATCCGTGTTTTCTTCTAATTCACGTTTATGCGTTGTGTCTTGTTTGGAATTATCTCCATGGATTGCATTTTCCGAGGTCTTCCTGAGGGAAGATAGTTTTGCTTTACCCAATTCTAGAAATTTGTTTGTTCTTTCATTGATCCACCTTTCCTCCTCTCGCGTGCGACGCATGAAGATTGTTCATCTTGGTTAAAAACAACGGGTGCGCTTGTTGTTCACACCACTTTTCCTCCTCTCGTGTGCAACACATTAGGATTGTTCAAATCGGTTAAAAACGGCAGGTGCGCCTGTTCGTTCACACCCATCTTTCCTCCTCTCGCGTGTGACGTGTTAGGAGTGTTCGGTTAAAAATGGCAGGTGCGCCTGTTCGTTCACGCCTATTTTTTCCCCCTCTCGCGTGTGACGCGTTAGGAGTGCTTGGTTAAAAACGGTAGGTGCGCCTGTTCGTTCACACCAATCTTTTCTCCTCTTACGTGTGACGCGTTAGGAAGTGCTCGGTTAAAAACGACAGGTGCGCTTGTTCACTCATACCCATCTTTCCTCCTTTCGCTTGTGATGTGTTAGGAGTGCTCAGTTAAAAACGGTAGGTGCGCCTGTTCGTTCACACCAATCTTTCCTTCTCTTGTGTGTGATGCGGTAGGAGTGCTTTCCTCGGTTAAAAACATCAGGTGCGCTGTTTGTTCATACTACCCTTCCTCCTATCGCGTGAGACGCGTTAGGATCTCGGTTGAAACCTCGAGTGCGCTCGATGGTTACGTCACCCTTTACCCTTCCTACGCGAGGCATAGTTAAGTCTGCATTTTCTTACATCCTTTCTATATGAGACGCAGTTTGGTTTGTGCTTTCTTTATCCTTTCCACGTGAGACGTGCCTGTTTATTCACTTCTTTTTGTGTGAGACACGGCGGGGTTGTTTTACTTTGATTTGCATTTTCATTCGAACGTTGTGTTCTTGTTTAGATCATAGCGTTGTAGTGTTGTTTCATTACTTCATTTATATTCGAATGTTTCATTGCATTGTTTCATTGTGTGATCATAAGTTATGTATTGCATTTCATTTTGCATTTCGCCCTCGAGTTCAATCTTTGCATTTATGTCTTGATTCCTTGCCCAAGCCTTGCGGCCTTGTCAAATGGGTCGTCTCTTGGCTGTGACATTCACTTGCGTCACTTTATGACTTCGAGTTCTATCAAAGAGAGGCAACTATAGACACTCCATTTTTGATCGCCCACAAGGCTCGAGTGCTTTGCCTGATACACTCGATGATGAAAGTGGTGTTGTGCGTAGTTCGAGGTTTTAACGAAGGGGCCATGTTTAAGCTCTGAAACAATCCCAAACCATCCATATTCCCATTGTTTATACCCTAGAAATCCATTTTTACACATTGTACCACCTTGTGCTAAGTCTGAAGCAGGGAAATAGGGGATCTCATTGAGGCTCGGCCGTGCCTCATTGAGAGCCGGCCGTGGCTATTGATGGACGACCATGCCTTGGTAGCGAGAAAACACTGTTCTGGGTGAAAGCCCACCAGCTGTCGTTGTATCTCTATTTTGAGGGTTGAAGAATTTCTAAAGAGCTTATATACCTTCTTGAGAGCTCGTTCTTCTTGTGCAAGCAAACTTTGAGCAAGCTTACCACCTTGAACCTATATCCATACACCATATACACCTTCACACCTTAGCCTAGGAACCTTGGTTGAGCCTTGAGCATCACAATTCAAGCTTGAGAGTGTGTTTGGACTTAGTTTGACTCACAAACAAAGAGCTACATTTTTCAAGAGGTATAAGCTTGCTATTCTCTCTTGCTTTCATTTCTATCATTTACTATCAAGTTCTTGTATTTTTGGGTTGTTTTGATTCTCTTTCAAGTGTTTAAGCTTGGGTTTGGAGAGCTACCAAAGGGTAGAGAGAGTTAACACTCTTTCTTACACCTTCACCTACAGCTCAAATCCTTGTTTTTACACCCTTTTTTTTTGCTGTTATCCAAGTGGGCAACCCAAGACGGGGGTAAATTGGGTTATTACAAATTTTACAATATTAAAAAATAATAATAAACACAATATTTAGAATTTTAACAAATAAAAAAAAATAGAACAATAATTATCAATATAAAAGTAAGAGAGATAGAAGAGAAAATCAAACACTAAGATTTATTGTGGTTCGCGCCGGACCTACGTCCACCCCCAAGGAACCTCCTTGAGAATTTCTTTACTATCAAAATGAATCAACACACCACCAAGGACATCACCAAGCCTGTGGATTTTACACAAGTCTTACTTTTATCTAATAAACCTCACTCAACAATAAATTCCTCACTCTTACAAAATTCCTTCACAAAATAATAAATAAGAATAAGAGATACTTCAACCAAAGAGTAGATATGAAAGTGTAAGAACAAACACTACACTTGGATATGAAAGTGAAAGAGCAGAATACACTCAAAATTTTGGAGCACACAGATTTTTTCTCTTCAAGTTCTTAATTTTTCTTCACACAAAACACTTCTATTTATACCCAAAATTCTATCCGTTGGGAGATGAGACGCTCTTCTTGACAAAACAAATGCTCCTAGTACTCCTTGATTTCAAATAGATAGCGAATGATAATGTTTGAAAAAATGATAAAAGTAAAATCATATTTTTCCTTTTTTCAAACATGAAGCCACCGTTTTTTTTCTTGAAGGCAATTTGAACATTATAAATAATATAATACAATTTTTACATCTTTGAATTCAAACCATCTTTTTCATTTTTTTCAACATTGGAGCCACCGTTTTTTCGTTTTGTAGGCAATGTGAATATTATAGATAATATAATACAATATTCACAACTTTGATTTCTGAATTCAAACAAGCAAGATATGGAATGATTGCTCCATACTTTTTATTTTTATTTTGATTATAATATATATATATATATATAAATAAAAAGTATGATTGCTTTCAAACACCACTTGAGTATGTTTCACTTTGCACGAAATACAAATCAAATATTTTGCTATATACCAACCATCCCATGTGTATTAAATTTATTAAAAGATAACAATTCACTAATATCACATTTGTCAAAATAATACAACTAATCAATATTAATTTTGTCAAAAAGTGAATAGTGACCAGTCAAACTTTTCAAAAACATGAATAGTAATATTTTCAAAATATTTTCATTTAAATAATATTTATAACAAATATATCATATAATTTAAACATATAAAATTTTGTGTCAAATAATATAAAATATGTATAAAAAAATATCAATTAATATTTTAGATATCATCAAAATTTAAACAACATGATTAACAATCTCCCCCTTTTTGATGATGGCAATATTTGTATGAACTTGACATAAAATAAAAATCAACAAGTTATTTGATAATTTTGCAACATAAGATATTTGATAATTTAATGCATATTCATGCACAACAATTCAAAATTATATTTTTTTCTCCCCCTTTGACATCATCAAAATAAAATATGGAGATATGAAACAAACACATTTGATAAAATAATCTAAGATGCCAATAATATAATAATGGTCCTTAGGTCATGTCGAGATCATTGTGGGGATTTTGGAGCATCTTAGCGCACAAAATATTGACAAACAAAAGATTTGAGTAGATATGCATTGAGTATTGGATCAGTGAAGTGTATAAAAAGTGACAAGGATGATAAAGATATACGAAATTGTCAAGTGTTAGTAAAAAAATTTTGTTTTACCTTCTTGTGTAAGCATGTCATTCCTTACCTTAGCCATCAATGGTTCGGACATGCATGAGGTGCCTGTAATGCAGGAAAATGAGAGGTTACTAATGGTGCAGTCACACACTATTCAGTCCTAGTGTTATTGGTAATCGGAATGATAGCGATGCTATTAATAACACTATGGCTCTTAGTATAAGCAATGACTATAGTTTCCAATATGGCTCAACGATTACAAACAAGAATACAAGAAAATCAGCAATGGAGAGATGAGGTGTGCTTGTTAAAACAACAACTAGCTAATATTCGTAAGGTGAAGAGAGAGCTAGAAAGGAAAAATGCGCAGTTAGAGAATGCGGTGCAATATTATGCAATAGATTATAATGCCAAGCCTCACAGAAGTCGAAAATAGAGAGATGCATGTAAAGGAGGCTCACGAAATGTTATTGAGAGAAGTGAAACAGAAAAAAAAATCTGTGAAGCCTTTTGAAAACTTACATGTAATCGAGTAATATTTTCTTCTTTTGAAATAAAATTGCGAGCATTTCTCTTTAAAAAGATTTTCTATCTTTACAAAATAATAATAATAATAATAATAATAATAATAATAATAATAATTGTTGATGCAATAGAGTAAAAATTATATATACTCCCCCTAAAATTATGCACAGAATATACAAACACCCTTTTAAGATTACTCGTATTTTTATATTTTATTTTTATTTCATTGATGTAATCTCAAAAAATTACATAATACGAATCTCTCCCTAAATTAATGCACAAAGGAAAATTACACAAATTGTAAAAAACATATTACCAATTTATAATACCAAAGGCCATTAAGATTCGGCCAAAAACAACTACACCAAGTGCAATAGCGTAAAAAGAGAAAATACAGATAAAAATAATTTCTTCAGACAGGATAGAAGCAATGATTATTAAATCCAAGAGAGTTTGGAGCACATATAACCATATAAAAAATATAACAAAGTGCAAAAATAATTTTAACATATTGATAGGGGAAAAGATGTTGGCGGATGTAAAATTCGTCAACGACGATGAAGATCAATGACAATGGTGAAAGATGGTGATGATGATGTAGATCTGCCTCGATGAAGAGGATCGGAAAGAATAGTGAAAATCGGTAGATTGAAGATAATCTTGGTAGATCGGTGATGGATTTATGTAGATTTGGGATAGATTTTGGTTAGATCAGTGAGGAATTTGGGTTGATGATGATGGTGATGAACGGAAATGATGGAGAAAATTATAGATGAATTTTGTGTAGATCTGAGGTGGTTTTGTGTAGATCGAATGTGGATGTATGTAGATCGAAGATATTTGTGATGAAGTTTATGGATGATGTTGTGGATGGTGGAGTTGGTGGTGGACGATGGTGAGGAGGAAGATAATGTCTGAGGATGAAAGGAAGAAACAGAAAGCGAGAGAGCGAGAGAAAGGGAGAAAGAAGTAAACAGAGTGAAAGCGAGAGAAAGAGAATATATAAAATATATATTTTTTATTTTTATTTTTATTTTTTTATAATTATATATAATATATATTTTAAATTTAAATTTTATTTATTTATTTATATTTAAAAGAATAAACATCATATAGGAATATTCATCATACCAAGTTCAGTTATAATATAACAAAATTGTTCTTCATTAAGAGGCTTGGTAAATAAGTCAGCTAATTGACGATTTGTAGGCACAAATTCGAGTTCAATGTCACCTTTGAGTACATGATCTCTTAGAAAATGATGCCTTATTTCAATGTGTTTAGTGCGTGAGTGCTGACTAGGATTTTTTGAAAGGTTAATGGCACTTGTGTTGTCACATTTTATAGGAATATGATCATAGTAAAGTCCAAAATCTTGAAGTTGTTTCATCTAAAGCAATTGTGCACAACACCCAGTGACGGCAATGTATTCTGCTTCAGCAGTTAACAGAACCACTGAGTTTTGTTTTTTGCAAAACCAAGAAGTGAGGGAGTGTCGAAGAAAATGATAAGTACCACTTGTGCTTTTTCTATCAAGTCTACATCCTGCAAAGTTGGCATCCGAGTAACCAAAAAGTTCAAAGGGACTTCTCTTAGGATACCATAAACCCAAATTTGGAGTGCCAACAAGATATCTGAAAATTCATTTTAACTGCGGTGGTGTGTAACTCTTTAGGTGCAGATTGAAAACATGCACACATACAAATATTAAACATTATATCGGGTCTACTAGCAATAAGATAGAGTAAAGAGCCGATCATACCTCAATATTTCTTTTCATCTACCAGTTTACCTTACTCATCTTTGTCAATTTTTATTGATGTGCTCATTGGAGTTGCTGCAGGCTTTGATGATTCCATTTCAAACCTTTTAAGTAGATCCTTGATATATTTGTTTGATTTAAATGGATCCCATCCTTGGTTTGTTTAATTTGTAGACTGAGGAAATAATTTAACTCCCCCATCATACACTTATTTCGAATTCACCCTGCATATCTTTAGCAAATTCTTTGCACAAATTTTCATTAGTAGCACTGAAAATGATATCATCAGTATAAATTTAAGCAATTAGCATATCCTTCTTTTTGGTTTTTATAAAAAGAGTGTTGGAAATGGTTATAAATTCTGGGTAAAACTAGAATTTTATCCTAAGTTTGGTCTATTTTTTAGGTGGGTCCCGTGCATCGATTTACACGGGTCAAAGTGGTAACGCGTTCTATGCCGCGTTGTGATTCACGTGGTATATTTGGTTGCTCAAAACCATTACCGAGTGAATGGGAAATTGAAGCCAAAGTATGCTCTATGGAAATGGAGTTTTGGTGTAAAATCCTTAAAGGTATTGAATAAGGCTTGTCCCACATTGATTTGGTGGGAGGTTTTGAAAGGGTTTATAAGGCATGGGTTTGGTACTTGGGGTGTACCCCAAGGGTACCAAGTGTTTTAGAGGGAGAGGTTATGGGCAAAATGGGCTAGACCCATTGGACTCAAAAATCACCACACGCGCGCCGCCGTCGGTCCGGGCGGGCTGGGCCTGGGCTTGGGCGCTGGTGTGAGGTTGGGTTGGGCTTGTTCGGCCCAATACTAATATTTTTGGGTCAAAAACATTTGAATTTAATTTTAGTTTTGGTAAAATAAATTCAAATTAAACTGGTTTGGTTTTATTGTACATCCAAACAGGGCCCTTCCCGAAAATAAACAGGTTTGGTATTAGTGCACACCCAAACAGGGCCCTTCCCGTTTTTGATATCTGTTTGAAATATAATTCAACAGATTCAAATCTGTTTGAATTCAAAGCCAACAGGTTTCATACCTGTTCAATTCAAATCCTACAGCCACCATTACATCTATAAATAGGACAACCCTCATTTGGATTTCGAACTCTAATTTTTCATCCTTCATAATTCTGAAAACATTCTCTTCATGTTGCTGCATTATTTTCTTGTCAGAGAGAGTATAAACACTTAGTGTGTTCGTTAGGCAAACAATTTGTAGTGCTGCTATTGTTTGTAGTATATCATTTTATCTTGGGAGATAGATGTCCACATTCTGAAAGCACCGTGGAGATGACGAATCTGTCTTAAGGACACAGTGTTAAACACTGGACTTGATCAGTTTATAATTCGAAAAAATTAATCAAGTAAGTTGTTTAATTTATTATTCTGTTTTATTATTTATTTATTTAAATCAGATTTTAATTTTGTTTTTGTAACAAAATAAAATCTGTTTTTATTTATTTATTTTTATTTTTATTTCAAGTTTGATTTTTGTAATCAAACAAATTCCATCATTTCCTTTATTTCTTTTTATTCTAGTTGTTGTTTAGTACACAACAAAATTTAATTTATTTAAATACAGTGAAGATTGTCCAACAATCTTAAGACAGAATCTTTTTGGTATATTCATTGTATTTAATTTTCTGATTTCATAAAGACATATTCTGGTTGGAAAAACAAATAGTGTTTATGCTATTTGACAGATAGTAGTAATATACTGTCTCTTTTCTTTGACAACTAGTAGTAATATACCGGTGTCATTAACAATTGCAGAATATTAATTGTGTTAACAGAAAATTATTGTGCTATTTTATTTTTCTAGTTTTAGTAACAAGGAAAATAAAACTATTTTGTTGTTATCATTTATTTTCTGGTTTTAGTAACTAGAATTTATTTTCTGGTTTTGGTAACTAGAAAATTATTTTTGTTTTTCTGATTTTTGTAATCAGATATTTTTGTGATATTTTATATTCTAGTTTTAGTAACAAGGAAAATAAAATTATTATTTCTAGTTTTAGTAACAAGAAAATAAAATATTTTGTGTTATAATTTATTTTCTGGTTTAAGTAACTAAAATTAATATTTGGTTTGGTTTTCTGATTTTTGTAATCAGATATTATTTCGGTATTTTATTTTACTAGTTTTAGTAATAAGGAAAATAAAATTATTTTGTATTGTAATTTATTTTCTGGTTTTAGTAACTAGAAAATTAATTTTGTTAATCAATCATGTAACTTTGTGACTTGGTCACAATCTGTTAATTTTGTAAGTGACTTATGGTTTCATTTGGTAGACCACTTATTTTTTTGAACCCTTTGTGAAAAAGTGTTAATTCTTTTGACTTTATCATAGTTCATCGTGAGTATACATGGAAGAATTTGTTTCTAGAGTAAAAATTAGTTTTACAAACTAATTTTATCTTTATTACAATGTGGTTTCATAGCCTTGAATTGTTTCTGCACTTGAGTCGGAAAATATATATATAATATATATATATATATTCACAAGAACATTTTAATGCATATTTAATTTGTTTATTTATGTACAAATCAAACTTATTAAATGATGGTATGTTTGTCATTTTGAAGTTTAAAGTTTAAATGCGTTGGATTTTATTTATGAGTTGAGAATCCTTTTATTTCATGATGCAAGTGATGGGATCATGCAAGATTGATTTATTTTGTTAATTCATTATTTGATGCGTTTGATATGCATGTATGATATCAACTCAAGTTATTTCTTAACAATAATTTCAAGTGATTTGTAATGATAAATTGTTATGTCGACTTTGGACATAAGCAGGTTAATTTGAATATTTCTAATCAATTTTGAATGGGTGTTTAAACACTAGAGAAATTTAAACATGAAGATGTATGTTATTATATCGTTCCGTTTAATTGGGAAGTAATTTAAGAAATCTTTTATGTTGATTATTGGTTTATTTTGAATGAGATGTCATTAATAATTATTTTACTTGCGTAGTAGAAATTGTTAAACCATAAACCATTTTATTAATATGGGGTGTATCTCTTGCATTAGTTGAGATAATTTAATTTTCTTCTGTCACAAATATTTTTATGACAGTGACATTTATTTATAAATGAGTTGCAAGAATGTATACAATCAATTGGGTTTTTGAATTGTTTGTTTCTTAGGCAAATTTTGTATGAGGATATGATTTTGTCATAACATTAATTCTGATTTGTGTAGTCATAATTATTTGGATTTTTGGATTTGAAATTTATGAATCAAGTACATCATAGACAACAAATGATGAATGGCATGTTACTAAATTCAGGCTTAACACAGAACTTGTGGGGAAAGCAATATTGTCTGCTAATTATGTTCTTAATAGAATACCCCACAAGAAAACCAAAAGCATTCCTTATGAATTATGGAAAGGTCGACCACCTTCCTATAAATACTTAAAAGTATGGGGGTGTTTTGCAAAAGTGGAAGTTCCTGTTCCTAAAAAGACTAAGATTTGACCAAAAACAGTAGATTGTGTGTTTATTGGTGATGCTCAGAATAATAGTGCATATCGGTTTCTGACTTATAAAACAGCAATACCTGATATAAATGTGAACACTATTATAGAGTCAAGGAATGATGTGTTTTTTGAACATGTCATTCCTTACAAGAAAGGACAGGAATTAAGTTCACAGAAAAGAACTTATGATTGTACACAAAGTCAAAAGACTAATGACAATCAAACACAAGAGACTAGTAATGGTCTCAACCAACAGGATTTAACTGATGATGAACCAAGAAGTAAGAGAGCGAGAACATCAAAATCCTTTGGTCCAGATTTTCTGACATACTTGTTAGAAAATGAACCTCAAAGCTTTAAGGCAGCAATGACAGGTCCTGAAGCACCTTTGTAGAAAGAGGCTGTTAATAATGAAATTGAATCTATTATGCAAAATCATACTTGGGAATTGGTAGATCTTCCACCAGGTTCTAACCTCTTGGATATAAATGGATATTCAAGAGAAAAATGAAAGCAGATGGTTCAATTGACAAGTATAAAGCAAGACTTGTAGTTAAAGGTTACAGACAAAAGGAAGGTGGACTATTTTGACACATATTCCCCTGTGACAAGAATAACATCCATTCGCATGCTTATTGCTATAGCAGCGTTGTTTAATTTAGAAATACATCAAATGGATGTTAAAACAGCTTTCTTAAACGGTGATCTAAATGAAGAGATCTATATGGAGCAACCCGAAGGGTTTGTAGTATCAGGGCAAGAAAAGAAAGTTTGTCGACTTGTAAAATCCCTTTATGGATTAAAACAAGCACCTAAGCAATGGCATGAAAAATTTGATCATGCAATGCTTACTAATGGGTTTAAGATAAACGAATGTGACAAATGCGTCTATGTTAAAAACACTGACCAAGGATATGTCATAGTTTGTCTTTATGTGGATGACATGCTTATCATTGGAAGCAGTCAAAACATGATCAAATCAACTAAGCAAATGCTTAACAAAAGATTTGATATGAAAGATATGGGGGTCGCAGATGTTATATTAGGAATGAAAATTACTAAAACATCTGACGGATATGCATTATCTCAATCTCATTATATTGAGAAAATTTGATAAATTTATCAAGGATGATTTGAATTTAGCTAGAACACCTGTAGACATCAGTCTTTATTTATCGAAAAATAAAGGTGATGCAGTGTCTCAGTTAAAATACTCCCAAATCATTGGAAGCCTAATGTACCTAATGAATTGTACTCGTCCTGATATAGCTTATGCTATCAGTAAATTGAGTAGGTACACTAGTAACCCGGAGAAGACCATTGGAAAGCGATCATTCGGGTTCTTAGATATCTAAGATTCACCGTGATCATGGTTTGAACTTTACTCGATATCCAGCAGTACTTGAAGGTTATTGTGATGCAATTGGATATCGGATACTAAAGATTCAAAATCCACAAGTGGATATGTCTTTACTCTAGGAGGCGCTGCTGTTTCTTGGAAATCCACGAAACAAACATGCATCGCACGATCCACAATGGAATCCGAGTTCATTGCTTTAGACAAAGCAGGAGAAGAAGCAGAATGGCTTCGTCACTTCTTAGAAGACATTCCAATGTGGCCAAAACCTGTGCCAGCTATTTGCATTCATTGTGATAGTCAATCTGCAATAGGCAGGGCACAGAATCATATGTATAACGGTAAGTCACGACATATTCGTCGTCGACATAATACCGTAAGGCAATTGTTGTCAAACGGAATAATCTCAATAGATTATATAAAATCTAAAGAGAATATTGCGGATCCGTTAACAAAAGGTTTGACAAAAGAGCTAGTGTATAGTTCATCGAAGGGGATGGGATTAAAGCCTATTACATAAGAGTCGTCATAATGGTAACCCTACTTATATGACTGGAGATCCCAAGAACTAAGTTCAAAGGGACAACTAAGTTATGTATGGCTCGCCAGAAATCACCAAGGGATTAAAATTCCTACCCATTCCTATGGTGAGAGTGATATCTGCAACATATGTTGTCTGCAGGGGCATAAGGATAAGCTTTGCTTTTAATGATTACTTATATCTTGATTAAGGCATAAAATCAAGACGAGTATAAGGAGATACTCACAATAAGAATCACCTATATGAGTGTTGAACTGGGGCCGGTTCTATGAGAATGAAAAGGCTACATTCTCTAGAAACACTCATGAAAACCAGGAGCGTTCAAGGCCAAAATGAACACAACAGTGAGAACCACGATGTGTTAGAAGATATTTTGTGTGAAATCTATTGTCTTGGCTTACACAAACGGCTGAACAATTCAAGGCATCGCGTCCATTGGTTAGCCAGTAAGTCCGATAGGTTATCACTAGGGAAGGTTCAAGGCCGAAAACTACCTATCCTGATGCAAGATATTTTCGACTTATACTCTTTCGATAAATCTGCATATTGTTGCATTTCCGTTGTCATCAAATTCCATTCATGTGGGGGATTGTTGGAAATGGTTATAAATTCTGGGTAAAACCAGAATTTTTCCTAAGTTTGGTCTAATTTTTAGGTGGGCCCCGTGCATCGATTTACACGGGTCAAAGTGGTAACGCGTTCTATGCCGCGTTGTGATTCACGTGGTATATTTGGTTGCTCAAAACCATTACCGAGTGAATGGGAAATTGAAGCCAAAGTATGCTCTATGGAAATGGAGTTTTGGTGTAAAATCCTTAAAGGTATTAATAGGCTTGTCCCACATTGATTTGGTGGGAGGTTTTGAAAGGGTTTATAAGGCATGGGTTTGGTACTTGGGGTGTGCCCCAAGGGGTACCCAAGTGTTTTAGAGGGAGAGGTTATGGGCAAAATGGGCTAGACCCATTGGACTCAAAAATCACCACACACGCGCGCGCGCCGCCGTCCGTCCGGTCGGGCGGCTGGGCCTGGGCTTGGGCGCGGGTGCGTGGTGTGAGGTTGGGTTGGGCTTGTTCGGCCCAATACTAATCTTTTTGGGTCAAAAACATTTGAATTTAATTTTAGTTTTGGTAAAATAAATTCAAATTAAACTGGTTTGGTTTTATTGTACATCCAAACAGGGCCCTTCCCGAAATTAAACTGGTTTGGTTTTATTGTACATCCAAACAGGGCCCTTCCCGAAAATAAACAGGTTTGGTATTAGTGCACACCCAAACAGGGCCCTTCCCGTTTTTGATATCTTTTGAAATATAATTCAACAGATTCAAATCTGTTTGAATTCAAAGCCAACAGGTTTCATACCTGTTCAATTCAAATCCTACAGCCACCTTACATCTATAAATAGGACAACCCTCATTTGGATTTAGAACTCTAATTTTCGTCCTTCATAATTCTGAAAACATTCTCTTCATGTTGCTGCATTATTTTCTTGTCAGAGAGAGTATAAACACTTAGTGTGTTCGTTAGGCAAACAATTTGTAGTGCTGCTATTGTTTGTAGTATCATTTTATCCTGGGAGATAGACGTCCAAATTCTGAAAGCACCGTGGAGAGGACGAATCTGTCTTAAGGACACAGTGTCAAACACTGGACTTGATCAGTTTATAATTCGAAATTAATCAAGTAAGTTGTTTAATTTATTATTCTGTTTTATTTTATTTATTTAAATCAGATTTTAATTTTGTTTTTGTAACAAAATAAAATCTGTTTTTATTTATTTATTTTTATTTTTATTTCGAGTTTGATTTTTGTAATCAAACAAATTCTCTCATTTTTTTTTTTCTTTTATTCTATTGTTGTTTAGTACACAACAAAATTTAATTTATTTAAATACAGTGAAGATTGTCCAACAAAGAGTTGTATCAATTTTTCCTCTAGAAAAACCTTTGTTAAGTAGAAAATTACTCAATCTTTCATACCATGCTCTAGGAGCTTGTTTTAAGCCATATAGGGCTTTTGAAAGTTTGAAAACATGATCCAAATATTTATGATTCTCATAACCGGAAGGTTCAACATAAACTTCCTCCGAAATGTACCCATTTAAAAAAGCACTTTAACATCCATTTGATATAATTTAAATCTTTAAAACATGCAAAAGCAAGTACCATTCTAATAGTTTCAAGTCTTACAACTGATGTAAAAGTTTCATCAAAATCAATGCCCTCTTCTTGATTATAACCCTGAGCTACTAATCTAGTTTTATTTCTAGTAACAACTCCGGATTCATCCATTTTATTTCGAAAAATCCATTTTGTATCAATAACAGAATGATCCTTAGGTCGAGGGGTTAAAAACCAAACTTCATTCCTTTCAAATTGATTTAATTCTTCTTGCATTGCTAAAATCCAGTTTTCATCATTTTCAACTTCTAAAAATAATTTTGGTTCAATTTGTGAAACAGACACTCAGTTACCACAAAAAATTTTAACAGAGGAACGAGTTTTTATATCTTCCACCACATCACCTATGATAAGGTCTTTGAGGTGGCCACGAGCATATTTCCATTCTTTTGGTAGATTTGAGTCATTTTCTGGAAGAGCATATATTTCTTGAAGTTTCTTCATTGTCGTTTCTTCTTCATGTTCACGTAATGAATTATTTTCATTTTCTTTTATGTAAATGCTCTCCATGCTTGGTTGATTTTCTGCAATATCATTACTTGCAAAATTCTTGGAAATAATGTTGTTAGATTCATCAAAAGCAACATGCACAGATTCTTCAACAAGTAAAGTTCTTTTAGTGAATACTCTATAAGCTTTACTGGAAATTGAATAACTAAGAAATACAGCTTCCTCTGATTTAGCATCAAATTTTCCTAAATTATCTTTATTGTTATTCAATACAAAGCATTTACAATAAAATGAACGCAAGTGACTAATATTAGGTCTTCTACCTTTCCAAATTTCATAAGGGGTTTTCTTAAGAATAGATTTAATCATAGCACGGTTTACAACATAGCATGCAGTGTTAACAGCTTCCACCCAAAAATATTTAGGCAAGTTATTTTCACAAAGCATAGTACGGGCCATTTCTTCAAGAGTTCTATTTTTTCTTTCAACTACACCATTTTTTGCCAAAGAGTTCTAGGTGCAGAAAAATTATGATCAATTCCAAACTCATCACAAAACATAATAAAATCATCATTTTTAAATTCTTTACCATGATCACTTCTAATACTACAAATATTAAGATTTTTTTCATTTTGAATTCTTTTACAAAGTCTTGAGAAATTATTAAAAAAAAAACTTCATTTTTGTGTGCTAAAAATAATACCCATGTATATCTAATATAATCATCAATACAAACAAGAGCATGCGATTTTCCTCCTAAACTTAATGTTCTAGATGGTCCGAATAAATCAATATGCAAAAGTTGAAACGGTTTAGTAGTTGAAACGATATTTTTGGATTTAAAAGAAATTCTAATTTGTTTTCCAAATTGACATACATCACAAAGTTTGTCTTTTTCAAAAATAATTTTTGGTAAACCAATGACTAACTCATTTTTTGAAAGTTTGGAAATTAAATCAAAATGAGTATGTCCTAATCTTCTATGCCAAAGCCAACCTATCATTTATAGCTAATAAACATTTAATATTAAAATGATATGCAAATCAAACACATATACATTCTCATGTCTATAACCTACAAATAAAGTTTTGTTTTCTAAGGTGTTCTCAATAGTGCAATGAGTTTTCTCAAAAATAACTCTACACCCTTTTATCACATAATTGACTAATGCTAAGCAAGTTATATTTTAAACCTTCAACAAATAAAACATTTTCAATAATAAGAGAAGGATTTTTACCAATACTTCCTACATAGCTTTATTTCCGATTATGTGCCTCGAACATGCACTGTCGAGATACCATCTATCGTTACTGGATTTTGTCTTAAAACATACCTCATCTTCGTTTCCAAGTGCCATTAAGCATAGGTTAGCAGCCTTATTTTTGCAAACTTCGGTTTCTAAATCGCTTTCATCACTATCTTCTCCCCATGCTGCAATCATAGCTTTCTTCTTGTCTTTCTTGAATTGTTTCTTAAGTTCCGGACATTCTGATTTGTAATGTCCAGGTTTGTTGCATTCATAGCAGGTAACTTCAGATTTTTTGTGATTTTCTCCCATTTGAAAATCCCTATTGTTGAAGTCTTTTCTGAAAAAATTTTGCACACCTTGTTTCTTTTTTACAAACCTTTTGAACTTCCTAGTGATGAATGTCATTTCCTCATCATCATCTGAATTATCTTCCTCATCCTCTTGAGGTTTCGAGGTGGATTTGAAGGCTATTCCTTTCTTCTTGTTATTGTTCTCCTTTTCCTTTCCTTCTTGCAGTATGAGCTTATGAGTTAGGAGAGATCCCATTAACTCATCTAGACTTAGTTTTGATAAATCCTTAGCTTCGGTAATGGCAATGACCTAAGCACTTTTCTTACAATTTTAGCATGAGTATATATTTTGCCAAGAGAAGTTAAACCATTAATAATATCAGTAAAATAAATAAACATTTAAGGAATAGTTTCATCAGGCTTCATTTTAAAGAGTTCATAATTATGGACTAGCAAACTAATTCTAGATTCTTTAACTTGTTCAGTTCTCTCATGAGTTACTATAAGCTTATTCCAAATTTCTTTTACGGTTATTCTGTTGAACTCATTGGCATCTAAGGCGCAATACAACATGTTTGTGGCTTTGACATTAATTTGGACCATTCTAGTATCTGATTTATTCCACTCATGTTCAGGTTTTGGTATCTTAAAGCCATCTACGGTTTTGGTAAGAATTTTTGGACCATTGCAAAAAAAATTTCAACATTCACAATCATTAGATTGAACATGTATGGTCATCCTAGATTGCCAACAACTAAAATTTGTGCCGCTAAATAGTGGTGGCCTATTGGATGCTTATCCCTCAGGTAAGGAATAACTAGGGGTTGCCATGATCTACTCTAAGACGGTTAAATCACACAAACTAGAGTCTAGGCTCTGACACCAATTGTTATCCCATGTGGGCAATCCAAGAGGGGGGTGAATTGAGTTATTAAAAATTTTACAATATTAAAAATAATAATAAACACAATATTTAGAATTTTAACAGATAAAAAAAACAGAACAATAATTATCAATATACAAGTAACAGAGATAGGAAGAGAAAATCAAACACTGAGATTTATGGTGGTTTGGAACGCCAAGCCTACGCCACTCCCCAAGGAACCTCCTTGAGAATTTCTTTACTATCAAAATGAATCAATACACCACCAAGGCTTCACCAAGCCTGTGAATTTTGCACAGGCCTTATTTTTATCTAATGAGCCTCACTCAATAATAAATTTTTCACTCTTACAAAATTCCTTCACAAAATAATAAATAAGGATAAGAGGTACTTCAACCCAAAGAGTAGATATGAAAGTGTAAGAACAAATACTACACTTAGATCTGAAAGTGAAATAGCATAATACATTCAAAATTTTGGAGCACATAGATTTTTTCTCTTCAAGTTCTTAATTTTTCTTCACACAAAACACTTCGATTTATACCCAAAATTCTATCCGTTGGGAGATAAGACGCTCCTCTTGACAAAACAGATGCTCCTGGTACTCCTTGATTTCAAATAGACAGCGAATGATAATGTTTGAAAAAATGATAAAAGTAAAACCATCTTTTTCCTTTTTTCAAACATAGAGCCACCATTTTTTTTCTCTTGAAGGCAATTTGAACATTATAAATAATATAACACAATTTTCACATCTTTGAATTCAAATCATCTTTTTCCTTTTTTTCAAACGTAGAGCCACCGTTTTTTGTTTTGTAGGCAATGTGAACATTATAGATAATATAATACAATATTCATAACTTTGAATTCTAAATTCAAACAGGCAAGATATGGATGATTTGCTCCATACTTTTTTTTTAATTTTGATTATAGTAATATATATATATATATATATATATATATATATATATATAAAAAAAGTATGATTTGCTTTCAAATACCACTTGAGTATGTTTCACTTTGCACGCAAAATATAAATCAAATATTTTTGCTATATACCAACCATCCCATGTATATTAAATTTGTCAAAAGATAACAACTCACTAATATTACATTTGTCAAAATAATACAACTAATCAATGTTAATTGTCAAAAAATGAATAGTGACCAGTCGAACTTTTCAAAAATGTGAATAGTAATATTTTCAAAATATTTCCATTTAAATAATATTTATAACAAAATCATATAATTTAAACAGATAAAATTTTGTGTTAAATAATATAAAATATGTATAAAAAATATCAATTAATATTTTAGACATCATCAAAATTTAAACAACATGATTAACATTTGCTTTCTAAATTGATTTTCAGAGTTTAAAAGAGGTTAAAAATCATGCTTTGAGGTTTCAAAAGTTGAGGGGTTAGCCACCCATCCTTGTTCTTGTTTACTAGCCTTATTTTCCTTCTTTGTTGTTTAGCTTTTTAGGCTCTTTTTATGAACTTTGAGCCACTGTTTTTCACCTATTAGAGGCTGTTTTAGGGCAATCCTAAGTTGATTAATTAATTCATGCTTTGATTAGTTTGCTTGTTGTCTCACAAGTCCTTATACATAGCTTGTTGCATATTGTTCTTAGCCTTTCTTTGTCTAATTTCCATGTTTAAGATCCTCATTTTAATAATCAACTCACCATTCATTTCTTTCATTTGAGAGTTTTTTCAATCGGTTGACGGTTATTCAAAACATGAACTAGAAATCTATGCTTAATGGCTTAATCTCTACGGAGGTTCATTATCAACAGCATAGTCTCTTTTTCATGTTGAGAATCACTTCTTGTTTGACATGTTTCTCACTTAGTGGACGTAACAATCATCTTGGACAAATGGGTTAAAGAATGGCAAAGACTAATGAATTTAGCTTAAAATGAACTAACCCAGATAAAGAAAATGAGTTATATTGCTTGGGCTCGGCCGGACGTTATGCCGAGTCTATTGTGTCGAGAGTCGTCACACGTTAATTCATGGTGTTTTGACAACCTTTGAAGCGTCTTTACTCTCCCCTTTTGAGCTTATCCCATGATAAAGGGGAGAGATGGTTGTTATTCATTGCATTCATTGAATTTGGTCCAAATTGTGATCGAAATCATCAAGCAAACAAATTGCTCATTGATGGTTTTGGAAATGATTCCAACCTTCTCTTGAGGCTTTTCCATGACAGAGAAGTGTGAAAAGGACAAACAGAGTTCAGAATAACTCTGTCTGCACTGTTTTCACTTTAGAGCACAAAACAGGATTTTGCATAAAATTAAGGCACGACTGGCCTTATTTAGTCCCGCCGGCCTCATTGGGGGCTGGCCGGCCATTAATGTTTAGTCAGCAGTATGTTTTGCAGAAAACAGAGGGCAATGACTGAAGGTGAAACAAGCAGACCTAGGCAGACAGAGCAATTCTTGGACATTGTGCATGCAACCCTTGTGCATCCTTGTTTGCATCAATGTTGTAAATTAATGCTCTAAGCATTGTCGTAATTAATTATTATTATTGTTACAATTAGTCTTGTTGTAATTAGTGTTGTAATTATTATTATTGTTTATTTGTAATTGTTATAGCTAGTTAGCTTAGATAACTAGTTTATTTCTCATTATCATCCTTGTTGTAATAGAGTAGCTAGCTAGTTAATTCTTTGCTCACTTATTCATTCGGTTTTGTAATAATTAGTTTAATTCAAACTTTCGAACATTGATTCGCACCCTCTTGTGCGAGGGCCAACATGTAATAAGTTGTATGTCTTCCAACCCCACGTCTTTCTCCCTTTTACTTATTTACTTACGATGGTTAGTATAGAACATCATTTTTCAAATTAGCATTCTTATGCTTTGCATCCATTGTCTTGTACGCATTAGGGTTCGGCTCATCATACTAACCCAATGTCAAAATTCGAATTCATCGCTTGAACACGTGCTTCATCACATGTCTTGATTGTAATCATATGCCATGCTTATAGCCGAGCCTATAAATTACATAATGTGTCTGTCGCATTAGTCATATTGCATTAGTTAGGTGCATGCATATTTTCTAATTATTTTACTTTGTTTTGGCTCGGAGTACTAGGTGAGCAATTTTGAGCTTTAGCATCTTGCATCGAATGTTTGTGTTGCCATATCAAAACATATTTTCATAAGGCTAATTGCTTAAATGATATACCTGTTTGAATGCCTGTGGATGAAGGCTAATTGCCAAAATTGGGACAAATTGATTAATATGCATACAAACTCACCTTTTATAGTAACGAGTATCAAAAAACAATTTTTCAAATAAAACATGAAACCAAAGTGTTCCACTCTTCGCAAATTAGTCTATACTTGTGTACAACACAATAATGTTAGTCTAAATAAAATCAGAACAAGAGCACATAACGTAAATAAAAATTACATCATGATTAGTAGAGGTCGATCTTTGATTAGGCGAGTGGGGTGCTCAATTCATAACCTTCTCTGGTACCTAAGTTCCCGAGCCAAGACACTTTGGTGATGACGGATAAGTGGCCTTTGGCACAAGTCTCGAGTTTCCTAAATTTTTTAAAAATATTTAGGTGGTAACTCTGTAATCTGGCAAAACAGTCCATTTTTGGCATTTTTTATTCAAAATGATTTTTCGAAAGAATTGCTGGATTTGGACTCTTTTTGTGTTTCCACTGTTTCACATTGCACTTGTGAAATCAGATTCAGAACCATGGAAGTCCGACCTATGGGGCTAGCCGTATCCAAAAGGAGCACGAAAAGTCGAGCCACAGTCATCAAATTCCATTCACGTGGGGGATTGTTAGAAATGTTTTTGGAAAAATTAGATTTTTCCTCAACTTTTGTTTATTTTTTTGGTGGGACCCATGCGCCAAAGTTGGCGGGTCTAAGTGGTAACGCATTCTATGCGTTGTGATTCACGTAGTTTATTTGGTTGCTCAAAACCATTATCGGGTGATTGGGAAATTGAAGCCAATGTGAGCTCCATAGAAATGGAGTTTTGGTGGAAATTCCTTAAAGGTTTGAACTAAAGGTTTGTCCCACATTGGTTTGATGGGCAAACTTTTGTGGGTTTATAAGGCTTGAGTTTGCAACTTGAGAGGGCCCAAGGGGAACACCAAGTTTGTAAAGGGAGAGGTTATGGGCAAAGTGGGCTAGACCCATTAGACCCAAAAATAAACACACGTGCACGTGCTGCCGCTGCCGTCCGTCCGGTTAGGCGAGCAGCTGGCTAGGCTTGGGTGCGTAGTGTAAGGTTAGGTTGGGCTTGTCCGGCCCAATACTAATTCTATTTGGGCAAAAAACGTTTGAATTTAATTTTATTTTTTGGTAAAATAAAATATATCCAGTTTTAATTTCAAACTTTGATTTGAAAAAATTCAAATTTGTTTGCACCTCTTCAGAATTTCAGTACACGTTCCAAACAGATTTATATCTGTTTAAATGCTGTCCGCACATATTCAAATCTGTTTAAATTCAAGACCCAAACAGTGAAATATCTGTTGGATTCAAACCAAACAGTGTTACACCTGTTCAAACAGGTTTGGTACCTGTTTAATTCAAACTGAACAGCCACCTTTCCATCTATAAATAGGTAGTCGCTTATTTGGATTTAGCATTCAATTTTCGTTCTTCTCTACTGCCATTAATCTCTCCATTTTGCTGCATTAATTTTCTGTGAGAAAGAATGTATACACAAAGTGTGTTCGTTGTGCAAATAATTTGTAGTGCTACTATTATTCGTTGTTGATCATTTTATCCTGGGAGATAGACGTCCGCAATCTGAAAGCACTGTAGAGAGGACAAATCTTTCTTAAGGACACATTGTTAAACATTGGACTTGATCAAAAATTTGTTCGACAAATTAATAAGGTAAGTAATTAATTTACATTTCTGTTTCAGATTTTGATTTTGTTTTTGTAACAAAATAAAAATCTGTTTTTATTTATTTATTTTATATTTTGGTTTGATTTTAGTAATCAAACAATCTCTCTCATTTCCTTTATTTCTTCTATGTTTTGTTTGTTGTTGAGTACACAAACAGAATTTATTCATAATACAATGAAGATTATCCAACAATCTTAAGACAGATTCTTTTTTAGTGTCTTCATTGTATTTATTTTCTGTGCTTTTTACAAAGTGATATTCTGGTTGAAAAATACAAATAGTAGTCATATACTATTTGACAAATAGTAGTAATATATTGTTTATTTTCTTTGACAACAAGTAGTAATATATGGGTGTCATTAACAATTTCAGAATATTAATTTGTGTAGTAGTGTTATAGAAAATTATTGTATAGTATTTTATTTTCCTGGTTTTAGTAACTAGAAAAATAAAATTATTTTGTGTTATAATTTATTTTTTGGTTTGAATAACTAGAAAATTAATTTGTGTTTTGGTTTGTCTAATTTTTATAATCAGATATTCTAGTCTGCTGAAAGTCGTACGCCAAATCCGATTGTTAAAACGACTCTGGTCCCTATCCAGAACCTTGTTTAAGTTCCAATAAATCATGGCAAAAAATCGAAAAAATTTAATGGCACTGAGTTTAAGAGATGGCTGCAGAAAATGCTATTCTATCTTATAACTGTAAATCTAGCCCGGTTTCTCCGTGAAGAGGCTCCAATACTGAAATAGGATGAAAGTGATCAGTAAGTTGTTGCTGCTGTAGATGCTTGGAAGCATTCTGATTTTTTGTGCAGAAATTACATCCTCAATGGCCTTGACAACATGCTGTATAATGTTTACAGCCCTCTAAAAACAGCAAAAGAATTGTGGGATTCTTTGGAGAAAAAATACAAGACAGAGGATGTTGGCACAAAGAAATTTGTTGTCGATAAATTTCTAGACTTCATTATAGTAGACTCCCAAAAGGTAATTTCTCAAGTTTAAAATTTTCAATTAATTTTGCATGATATTCATGCTGAGGGAATGTCTCTGAGCGAGTCTTTCCAAGTTGCTGCGTTAGTGGAAAAATTACCACCAGCTTAGAAAGATTTCAAAAATTAATTAAAACATAAACACAAGGAGATGACCATGGATGAATTAATTGTAAGACTAAGAATTGAGGAAGATAACCGTAAGGCTGAAAAGAGGAATGGTAAAAATCCCATTAAGTCCAAGGCTAATGTGGTTGAACATGTGCCCAAACCACATAACAAAAAGATAAAGTTTGTTGGAGATGGTTCTAAACAAGACAACAACAATGGCAATAAAAAGTTCAAAGGTAAATGCTACAACTGTGGAAAGACCAGACATCAAGCCTCTGATTGTAGCCGTCCTAAGAAGGATCACAGAAGTACAAGCAAGAAGACTACCAATCAAGCCAATGTGACAGAACTTGATTACATCTCTGACGGGATAAATGACATCAATCTCTCTACTGTGGTGTCTGAGGCTAATTTGGTTGGAAATCCGAAGGAATGGTGGGTTGACATTGGGGCAACTCGACACATTTGCGCGAACAAGAAGATGTTCACTACTTATAATGAGGCTACAAATGGTGAGCAACTATTCATGGGAAATTCATTTACTTCTGTCGTGGCTTGACAAGGGAAAGTAGTCTTGAAGATGACATCGGGGAAGGAACTGACCCTCAACAACGTGCTGCATGTACCAGACATCCGAAAGAATTTAGTTTCTGGTTCTTTGTTAAGTAAAAATGGTTTTAGGCTTGTATTTGAGTCTGATAAATTTGTATTAACAAAGAGTGGTATGTATGTTGGTAAGGGATACATGAGTGATGGTCTCTTCAAGTTGAATGTAATGACGATTGTACCAAAACTTGCTATTAATAAGAATAGCACATCTTTTGCTTATATTCTTGAGTCAAATTTATGGCATGGTAGATTAGGACATGTAAATTTTGATGCTCTGCGTAGATTAATTGGTTTGGATTATATACCAAAGTTTGAAATTGATCCTAATCACAAATATGAGATTTGTGTAGAAGCAAAATTGACTAAGGCTTCATTTAAATCAGTTGAAAGAAAAACTGAACCTCTAGAACTAATTCATACTGATGTATGTGATCTTAAATTTGTTCAAACTAGAGAAGGCAAGAAGTTTTCATAGCATTTATCGATGATTGCACAAGATATTGTTATGTATATTTACTTAGAAGTAAAGATGAAGCCTTGGAAATATTTAAACTCTACAAAACTGAAGTTGAAAATCAACTTGGTAAAACCATTAAAATGGTTAAAAGTGATACGGGTGGTGAATATGATGCACCTTTAAATGAATTTTGTGCACAACGTGGCATTATTCACCAAACTACAGCACCCTACTTTCCACAGCAAAATGGAATTGCTGAAAGGAAGAATAGAACCCTTAAAGAAATGATGAATGTCATGTTACTAAGTTCAGGCTTACCGCAAAACTTGTGGGAGGAAGCAATTTTATCTGCTAATTATGTTATTAATAGAATATCCCACAAGAAAACCAACAACACTTCTTATGAATGGTGGAAAGGTTGACCACCTTCCTACAAATACTTAAAAGTGTGGGGGTGTTTGTCAAAAGTTAAAGTTCCTATTCCGAAAAAGACTAAGATAGGACCAAAAACAGTGGATTGTGTGTTTATTGGTTATGCTCAGAATAATAGTGCATATCAGTTTCTGACTTGTAAATCAGAAATACTTGATATAAATGTGAACACTATTATAGAGTTATGGAATACTATATTTTTTGAACATGTTTTTCTTTACAAGAAATGACAGGAATTAAGTTCACATAAAAGAACTTATGATTGTACACAAAGTCAAAAGATTAATGACAATCAAACACAAGAGACTAGTAATGGTCTCGACCAACAAGATTTAACTGATGATGAGCCAAGATGAAGTAAGAGAGTACGAACATCAAAATCCTTTGGTCCAAATTTTCTGACATACCTGTTAGAAAATGAACCTCAGAGCTTTAAGGAAACAATGGCAGGTCCTGAAGCACCTTTGTGGAAAGAGGCTATTAATAATGAAATTGAATCCATTATGCAAAATTATACTTGAGAATTGGTGGATCTTCTACCTGGTTCTAAACTTCTTGGATATAAATGGATATTCAAGAGAAAAATAAAAGTAGATGGCTCAATAGACAAGTATAAAGCAAGACTTGTAGTAAAAGGTTACAGACAAAAGGAAAGTTTGGACTATTTTGACACATATTTCCCTGTGACAAGAATAACATCCATCTGCATGCTTATTGCCATAGCAACGTTGTATAATTTAGAAATACATCAAATGGATGTAAAAACAACTTTCTTAAATGGTGATCTAAATGAAGAGATCTATATGGAACAACCCGAAGGGGTTGTAGTACCAAGGCAGGAAAAGAAAGTTTGTCGGCTTGTAAAATCTCTTTATGGATTAAAACAAGCTCCTAGGCAATGGCATGAAAAATTTGATCATGCATACTTACTAATGGGTTTAAGGTAAACGAATGTGACAAGTGTGTTTATGTTAAAATCACTAGACAAAGGGTATGTCATCGTTTGTCTTTATGTGGATGACATGCTTATCATTGAAAGTAGTCAAAACATGATCAAATCAACTAAGCAAATGCTGAATAAAAGATTTGATATGAAAAATATGGTAGTCACAGATATAATATTAGGAATGAAAATTACTGAAACATCTGATGGGTATGCATTATCTCAATCTCATGATATTGAGAAAATTTTTGATAAATATATCAAGGATGATATGAATGTAGCAAGAACACCTATAGACATCAGTCTTTATTTATCAAAAAATAAAGGTGATTCGGTGTCTCAGCTAAAATACTCCCAAATCATGGAAGCCTAATGTACCTAATGAATTGCACTCGTCCTGATATAGCTTATGCTGTCAGTAAATTGAGTAGGTACACTAGTAAACCCGGAGAAAACCATTGGAAAGCAATCATTCGGGTTCTTAGATATCTAAGATTTATCCGTGATCATGGTTTAAACTTTACTCGATATCCAGCAATACTAGAAGGTTATTGTGATGCCAATTGGATATCGGATACCAAAGATTCAAAATCCACTAGTGGATATGTCTTTAGCTCTGGAGGCGCTGCTGTTTCTTAGAAATCCACGAAACAAACATGCATCGTACGATCCACAATGGAATCTGAGTTCATTGCTTTAGACAAAGCAGGAGAAGAAATACAGAACGGCTTCGCCACTTCCTAGAAAATATTTCAATGTGGCCAAAACATGTGCCAACTATTTGCATTCATTGTGGTAGTCAATCTGCAATAGGCAGGGCATAGAGTCATATGTATAATGGTAAGTCACGACATATTCGTCATCAACATAATACTGTAAAACAATTGCTCTCAAATGGAATAATCTCAATAGATTATAAAAATCTAAGCAGAATATTGCGGATCCGTTAACAAAAGGTTTTGACAAAAGAGCAAGTGTATAGTTCATCAAAGGGGATGGAATTAAAGCATTTAATAAGTCATCATAATGGTAACCTACTTAAATGACTGGAGATCCAAGAACTAAGTTAAAGAGACAACTAAGTTATGTGTAGCTCATCAGAAATCACTAAGGAAGTAAAATTCCCTACCCATTCTTATGGTGAGAGTGGTATCTGCAACATGTGTCGTATGCAGAGGTTTAAGGATAAGTTTCGCTTTTAATGATTACTTATATCTTGATTTAGGCATAAAAATCAAGATAAGTATAAGAGATACTCATAATAAGAATCATCTATATGAGTGTCGAACTAGGGCCGGTTCTATGAGAATAAAGAGGCTAAATTCTCTGAAAGCACTCATGAATAACAGGAAACGTTCAAAGCCAAAATGAACACAACCGTGAGAACCACGATGTGTTAGAAGATATTTTGTGTGAAATCTATTGTCTTGTCTTAAGGCATCACATTCATTGGTTAGCTAGTAAGTCCAATAGGTTATCACTGGGGAAGGTTCAAGGCCGAAAGCTATCTATCTTGATGCAAGATATTTTCGATTTATACTCTTTCAACAAATTCTGCATATTGTCGCATTTTCGTTGTCATCAAATTCTATTCATGTGGGGGGATTGTTAGAAATGGTATTGGAAAAATCAGATTTTTCCTCAACTTTTGTCTATTTTTTAGGTGGGACCCATGCGCCAAAGTTGGCGGGTCTAAGTGGTAACGTGTTCTATGTCACGTTGTGATTCACGTAGTTTATTTGGTTGCTCAAAACCATTATTGGGTGATTGGGAAATTGAAGCCAAAATGAGCTCCATAGAAATGGAGTTTTGGTGGAAATCTCCTAAAGGTTTGAACTAAAGGTTTGTCCCACATTAATTTGGTGGGCAAACTTTTGTGGGTTTATAAGGCTTGAGTTTGCAACTTGGGGAGGGCTCCAAGGGGCACCCCAAGTTTGTAGAAGAGAGAGGTTATGGGCAAAGTGGGCTAGACCCATTGGACCCAAAAACAGACATACGCACACGCGTCGCCGCCGTCCGTCCGTCAGTCCAGTCGGTCAGGCTGGCTGGGCTGGGCCTGAGCTTGTGTGCGGGGTGTAAGATTGGGTTGGGCTTTTCCGGCCCAATACTAATTCTTTTTGGGCCAAAAACATTTGAATTTAGAGTGAATTACACTAACAGTCCCTATAGTTTGGGGCTTGTATCATTTTGGTCCCTAACTTTTCACTTGTGACACATTTAACCCTGAATTTTGAATCTTGTTCCAAATAAGAACAATTGAAGATATTATTGGATTTTTCAAGGGAAAAATCGTCAATTTGATAAACTATAAATTAATTTGACAAAAATAAATGTCAAAAAAATATTTTTGAATTTTTAAAAATTATTTCTACCTACTAAAGATAAAATTATATAAAATTGATAAATCTTTTAGACATTTTTTTTTTTTTACCAAATTAATTTTTATTATGTATTTGGATGATGATCATGTAAAATTAATTTTTAAAATTAATCATGTAATTTTTATTAATTTTTATCAATTTTACATAATTTTATTTTTGGTGGGTAGAAATAATTTTAAAAATTTTAAAATATTTTTTTGACATTTATTTTTGACAAATTAGTTTATATTTTATCAAATTGATGATTTTGCCCTTGAAATTAAGCAATGGTATGTTCAATTGTCTTTATTTGGAACAAGATTCAAAATTCATGGTCAAATGTGTCATAATTGAAAAGTCAGGAACTATAGGGACTGTTAGTGTAATTTGTCCTTCAATTTAATTTTATTTTTTGATAAAATAAAATCTGTCCGATTTTAATTTCAAATTTTGATTGGAAAAAATTCAAATTTGTTTGCACCTCTTCAGAATTTCAGTACAAATTCCAAATAGATTTATACATGTTTAAATTCAAAACCCAAACAGTGTCATATCTGTTGGATTCAAACCAAACAGGTCTTGCACCTGTTCAAACAGGTTTGGTACCTGTTTAATTCAAACCGAACAGCCACCTTTCCATCTATAAATAAGCAGTCTCTCATTTGGATTTAGCATTTAATTTTCGTTCTTCTCTGCTGCCATTAATCTCTGTATTTTGCTACATTAATTTTCTGTGAGAAAGAATGTATACACAAAGTGTGTTCGTTGTGCGAATAATTTGTAGTGCTGCTATTATTCATTGTTGATCATTTTATCCTGGGAGATAGACGTCCGCAATCTAAAAGCACCGTGGAGATGACGAATCTTTCTTAAGGACACAGTGTTAAACACTGGACTTGATCAAAAATTTGTTCGACAAATTAATAAGATAAGTAATTAATTTACTTTTCTATTTTATTATTTTTCTGTTTTAGATTTTGATTTTGTTTTTATAACAAAATAAAAATGTTTTTATTTATTTATTTTATATTCTGGTTTGATTTTAGTAATCAGACAATCTCTCTCCTTTTCTTTATTTCTTCTGTATTCTGTTTGTTGTTGAGTGCACAAACAAAATTTATTCATAATACAGTGAAAATTATCCAACAGTGTTTGTCTTCACTGTGACTAGAAATAGGACATATCATTGCTCTTCATTTTGAATAAGTGTGTGGAAAGAGGGTTGAGTGTGTGGAAAGAGGATTGAGGTTGAGGTGGTGTATGTACAAGATATGAGTTAAGAAGGGTATGATTGGAATAATTAGTGTGTGGAATGAGAACGAAAATTAATATATAAATTACTAAATGTGTGCACTGAGATAATTAGGTGTGTGGAAATAGAATTTCCCGTAGAATGAGACTTTGTGCTTTTTATTTTCTTCATTTACAAATAAATTCTAAAATACTCAATATTTTCATATTACTTTTTTTATTTTTGTATAAAAATAATTTTTAAAAATTCAAATACAATCGTTTGATATTTCCTAAAAAGTGAATTATCCAATTCGTCTTGCTAAAGGCTCACTTACAAAAAAAATAAAAAATAAAAAATAAAAAATAAAAACCACCCTCAACTTTTCTAAACTTTACCGATAACAAGAAAGCTAAACACTTGCCGGTATGATGTTACTATTAACAACCTTGTCGCTCGCCAGTCTTAAAATAATAATAATAAAAAAAAGATTTTTTAAAAAAAAAAAAGGGCAATCAATCAAAATGAAGAAAAAAAAAAAAGATTAAAAATAGTGAATCAAGACCTAGATGGATCCCTATCTTTATCTCTATCCATGATTTTTTTCTCTCCTTCGCAAAAACAGATTTAGAAAACAATACATCAATCAAGTAATACAGCCCCTCAAAAGTATGCAATGGGTTCCAATGATAGAGTTTTTACAAGAACAACTTATAATCTTGAGAACTCTCAAAATTATTCTACAATTTCCTCTGCATAATTTTAGAACTCATGAAATGACAACAACATTCATGGTTACAATGGTGGAGTTTTTACAAGAATAACTTCTAATCTTGAGAACTCTCAAAATTATTCTACAACTTCCTCTGAATAACTTTAGAACTTATGAAATGACAACATTCATGTTGAGGAAATCAGAGATTACAAGAACTGTCCCCTGACAAACACTGAAGCCATATTTTGAAAGGAAAAAAAAAATACATATATATATACATTAAGACGCTGCATATAGCAAGTTTATTTGCACTCATAGGTATATACAGGAGAACATGACACTACAGATGCAAAGTCAAAGATACAAATTACAATAAATCCAAAAAAAAAAAAAAAAAAAAAAAGACTATACAGAACTTGTGAGACAAAAATTTGAAGCTGGATAAATTTTCATTGCTGTTGCAGCCACTCTTGAATTACAGAACGGAGAGCATGATTGGGCATGAGGTTGCAGTGTGGAAGCTGGAGATTTTGTTGGGATCTGGGATCCCGCCCAAGACCTTATAGAAATCAATGCAAGCAGAAAAACACACCCACACATAAGGAGACACAATATTTAACGTGGTTCGGCCTCAAAGCCTACGTCCACGGGAGAGTAACCGGATTTCACTATACCAATGGGAAGATTACAGAAAGATTACAATAGAGGAGGAGCTCACACTCTCCTCACTCAGCCACTCTCCCGTCTCCCTCGCTCACACCGAGAGAGACGGTCTTTCCGCCTTACATCTCTCACCCTCTTTGGTTTTCTCTCTCACGGTTCTCACTTTTCTCTCTCTCATTTTGCCTCTCCTCTCAACCTCCATTTATAGGTGAGGGAGAGCCTTGGGCAGCCACCTTCTTTGACTCTTTGGGGTTGGTAGCCGTCAAGGTTGGTATGGTGGTTGGTGGCCAACTTGGTTTGGTAGCCTACCATTGTTGCCATTGTTGACCAAGGTTAATCACCCCTTTCACACATGGGGTGATCTCCACAGATTTGTCATGGGGGAAGTGTCATGGCCACTGTCGAGCCATCCTCTCAAAGCCTCCAATTCGTAAGTAAAGCCATCGGCTGCGACATGTGGATCCCGCATGATTTCCTGCAAGATTAAGCCAACAAAAAAATCAACTTTCTTGCCCATCACAATTCACAATGTTTATGACTAACAAAAATTTAACTAACACTTCTGAAACAATGAGTGTTTCTTAACTTCTTACAGTTATTTTTGTTTCTGAAAATGCAAAACATTAAAACGATATCAAACTGACATAAGGAGTTTCCCAGAGTAAAACTTCAAATTTATCACACAGCATAGCTACAGTGTGTTAAGAGGAAGAAGCATTCCACACGGAAATTCTATTAGTGGCCAAAAAAATATAGATTTTTTTTTTTTTTAATTTCAAATTTTGGGTTTTATTTTGGAATGAGAGAATCATGGAAGGAGAATCGAGAACTCCTTAGCAGCAGTAGAAAAAAAAATCATTGCAATCAGTTGTCAATCATAAAGCTGGGTTATGCATGCTAAAAGAATGCTTTAGGTTTTTCAAAAATTTGGGAGAATGTAACTCCTATAGTTGAATACAAACTAAGGATGCAAATGAGCTGAATTGAGTTTTGGAGTGCTTGAGCTTAGCTCAGTGAAAATTAGTTGAGGTTGAGCTCGAGCTCAAGCTCGGATTTGAAAAACTTGAGCTTGGCTTGAGACAACTCAATTCTATTATCGAGCCGAGCTTGCTCAAACTTTAAAAAAAAAAAAAAAGATTATAAATAAAATATAAAAAATGCTCATATTATTATTAAATTTTATCAATCAAATCATAAATTTACACAAGTATTTATCATAAATCGAGAGTAAAATAAATTTATAAAAGTGCTAAAAGATTTAAGATAAGGAGCAATGGACCAACCTGAAAAATGGGACAAATAAAATATGATGGAATCTGGCACCCTCCACTTGAAGCTCGCATTGGTTCAAGCACCCTCCACACCTCCGAGGCAAGGTCTGGCCGGTTCCTACGGTTCATCTCACAGCATCTTATTGCCAAGTGAGCCAACTGTATGGCTTGCACAAAAGGCCAGTCCCCAGCTGTCGAATCTAGCAAGTCTTTCAAATTTCCTTTATCTAATGCATATTGCACTTCCCTAGCTATCCACACGGCAGATCTTCCAGTCAATAACTGCAATAATATAATTCCAAACGAGTACACATCTGACTTTGGGGTAAGCTCTCCTGTTAAAAGAAATTCCGGATCCATGTATACTATAGTGCCCTTTGGGTTGGTTCTGAGACACGGTGTCGTGTTGCTGCTTGAGGATTCATCTTGAGTAAGAACACGGCATATTCCGAAATCACCGAGTTTGCTGACATGGTTGGCATCTATGAGAATATTAGCAGGTTTTAGATCGCCATGCACTATGCTGTGGGGATTGCAAGAATGAAGGAAGACAAGAACAGAACAAAGCTCCGCTGCAATACGGATTCGAGTTTGCCAGGTTAGGGGAGGGGTGTTGTTTTTGCAGATTAGTCGATCTTCAAGGCTTCCATTAGGATAGTACTCGTAGACAAGAATACAAAATTCTGGGCAGGCTCCAATGAGAGTGACAAGGTTTGGATGCCTCAACTTGCTCAAAGTATAGACCTAAACCAGCAGATGCCAAAAATTCAGATGGTTTTCTCTTTATCCAAAACCATACAAGAATTGATACAACTACATTGTGCAAACAAGAAGACAGAATTTATTGAGTAAAACGTTAGTGTGGAAGATGGGGAAATCTCTGTTTTCAAATTTGTGTATCGAAAACAATTTACTAGAATCCCAATATATGCTAGAGCTTTAGTATACACAACAAAATCCATCAGAATAAACATAAACAACACAATTCAATTTTGCACAAAATAAAATCCATCACAACATCATTAACAACATAATTTAGTTTTTTCTTCTGAAAAGTGCATGCCAGGGAATTTACAGAAATGCGAACTGTAACTAGTAACTTTCCATAACAAGAAATGCCCTTCCGCATGTTTTTCGGAAGCACCATGTCAAATGGTGAAACAGTGAATGAGCAAAGGCACAATCACCCGTTTGAAGAGAGAAAGTAAAACCATAATTATGGGCAACGATTATAAAATTTGGATCCAATGGCTCATGCCAATTGAAAGCGAGAATACATGGGTGAGACCCCCAAAACTAAAGTTCCTGTTAAGTTTTTGTTATTGACAAATCCCGTTTAATAAAACTCCTTTTCATTGTAATTTTATTCGATCATTTATTTCAATGAGACTATGAGTATTTAGATGCGAATCTAACCCGAATTGTGCCTTGCAAAAAGTTTGTGATCTTAATCCTTTCATTTTTGCTCGAGTGAAAAGACAGATCATCTAGTATTTTTGCAGAGCGTCTGAACTTCTGGAAAGAAAGTTTTACCGCTCGAGCGGTCAGCTTATATGTTTTGTACTGCATTTGCTCTCATCGCTCGAGCGGTCTTTGCGATTCAGTTTACTATAAAATGCACAGTTTGCTGTTTGTAGGCTTTGTGCCGTCTAGATTTTTAGAGAGGAACAAGATACAAAGCATTTTATATTGGTGGGTACTTTATAAGTGTTTCGTTGATAATTTAAGAGTGATCAATGGATCCATGAACATCATATCAACATCATCAAGGGTTTATTTGTTTTCGTTTATTCATAAAAGAGAGAGTTGTTCTTCGGTGGATTCTGTGGAACTTGATTCTGAAGCTTTAGTGGATTTCGGAGTGGCTCAACGTCGTGGATTCGACATTGGCGTTATGGATTCAACGTTTGGCAAGACAATTACAAGGTGAAGACGGTGGTGAAAAAGGCGCATGGGGGTCAATTCAATTCGGACATCAATTCGCTAGGTAATTGAGGATATACTTGTGTAATTCTTTTTTGTCTTCTTAGTGGATTGTTTTGTGACTTTGGCCCGTGATTTTTTTATCACAATTGAAGGTGCTCCAATTGTGGTTCTTTCACATTAAATCGTTGTATCAATTTATCTTTAATTATTTAATTGAAATTATTATTTCCTATTTAAAATTGATACATAATCACAAATCAATATACTGAGAATTTTTATATTTTTTCAGTTCCCTTCACTCAATTAAGATGTTGATCCAAATCATATGAAGTAGGGCCATTTACTAATAATCCAATTCTGGTACAGCCGAACCAAATGGTATAATATTCCGTGAGCAACAAATATTGACGACTCCGTACAATTTCAAGCCATCTTAAAGAAATGATAATATAAAGTTGAGAATAAAAACAATCTTACCTCTTGTTGAAATTTCGAGGGACCTTGCGAGCTATTAGATTTCAGCATCTTTATAGCCACTTGAGTGCGACGAAGGAGACCTTTATAAATACTTCCATAACCCCCTTCGCCAATCTTCAACGACTCATCAAAATTACAAGTTGCTTCTTTAATTTCCAAGAAGGAGAACTCAGAGAAAAACTGAGGCGTAAGTGTGTTTGAGGCTTCCATTGCTTGTTTTTTCCTCAGCTCCTCAGCTACTTCAAGCGCTTCGTCACACTCTACCTGCAAGTCATCTCGTTCCTTCTTAGTGCTTGCAATTTGGTTCTCCAGAGATGATTTATGTTCCTGGGCAATACGGAGTTCTTCCATGACTCCATCCACATGCCGCTTCATATTTTCAAGCTCTTCCTTTTCCCTTACTAGTGCTTCTTCATATTCTTTCCTTTTTCTCATTTCCTCAGCATGTAAACTTTCTGATGTTTTAGCCTGCAAATTGGCAATTTGTACAAGATCATTTGAGATTTTCTCAATTTTCAGTCTTGAAGTAACAGTTTTTACACTCGTAAAACACTTACTCTTGATCGAGGATGATGCCTACCCTCTCATCTGGTTCATCCTAGGTTACATGGACTCTTTAAATACCCCATGGCCTGACACTTGGAGAAGGGTGTAGTATATGTTTCGAAAAATGTTTCAAACCTCCTTTCCCTCCCACTCCCTTTGACCCCCTTTCCCTCTCATTGGCCAGTGGGGGGGGTGATGGAGGTAGTGATTGGAGAGGGTCTCTATCAATGTTGTACATGTTTCCAATACTTTTCATTCATTGTACACTTTTTATTATATATTTATATTTAATACTATAGCGGTACTACATGCACTAATTAATATACATATGTATCAACTAGTGTTATGCCATTATTATTGATCCTACCTATTATACAAATTACAAATACCTAAAACCTCTAAAATTATGTCATTATATGTATATATATTGTTGTATAATTGCTATAAAATAAATAAAATGTATTTTTGACATTGTAGGTTACATGTATCACCATTTAAAAATAGATTAAAAACATCACAAAAAATATAACTCTTTTTTGCAGAGTCCTTGTATCCTTAAATTTGAGGTTGATTGTGTTCGACCTTTAGATACACATCCGTATCTTACACCCATACCTGAATCTAGGGGTGTTCGTAGTTCGGATTTGGACGGTTTGCGAATCGGTTTGGACACACCCGCATCTATGCGGTTTGAGAAAAAATCAACCCGCAACCGCCCACAATGCAGTTTACGGTTTGTGCAGATAGGGTTCGCGAATGTACAGGCGGTTGCAGGCGATTTGTAGGTTAGATTTTTTTCTTCAAAATTTTTTTTTTGAGCCTTTTTTTTCCTTCCCATTTTGTAATATTTATTTTGGGTCATTTTCCCCCCATTTTCTAAAATGCTCTAATATTAATAATTAATGAATTAAAATTTATAAAATTAAAAACACAACAAAATCAATTCGTAACACAAACAAATCATTCAAAATCTTAAATCAAATCATAAACTAACACAATTACATATTTCAAAATTTTAAACTATAACTCCATAGTCATTAAGGAATTTAAAATTCCAAATCACACTTCATCCAGGACAAATTCAGTTATGAAACAATAATAATATAATCAATATTTATTCAATTCAATTGATGTAATACTATTAGCAAATGTAATGCTAAAGTAACTTCAAAGAAAAAAAAGGTGTTTTTGGCAAAAATATTTAGGTAAAATATAGGAATAAAATTAATGGTTAAGATTAATAATAAATATAAAAATTAAATAATAATAAAAAGTGCAAGCGGGTTCTTGCGGGTGCGAGTTAAACCCGCAACCCGCAAACATGTCATATTTCAAACCGCATCCGCCCGCATTGTGTCTGCAAAACCGCCTATTTATATGCAGGTTGGGCGGATTTTGCGGATCGGATAAACCGTTGCCCACCCCTACCCGAATCTATTAACATAGGTTCAACAAATCATCAATCCAAACTGTCAAATAAATACCCCATCTTTTGGATGGAAGATCACAAAAAGAAGTCCCCCTTATATCACAAAAGAGCTCCATACGCTATGGACTTGGATCATTTTTGTCTCCCCATTCCAAAAGACTGTCAACCATATGAGAGTAGAGCACAAAAATTAGGTAATATGTTGGCCATTCTAATATGTAAGAGGTAGATTTCTTTGATGTAATTTCTCCTACCTAGTAGATCCATGATAAGTAAGAAAACAACAAATCTTCACTGTATATTCTACATCTGATACCAAATCATCACTGGGAAAATAAAAATAAATAAACAAGTGCTTAGTGACAAAAAGTTTACTCTGCGGATAGCATCAATGGCATCTTTTTCAGCTTTCCTACGCCTCTTTGACTCTTCAAAGGCCTCCCGCCTGGAATTATATGCCTCCACCATAGCTTGGTCAAGCTGATCATAAAGTTCACAATCCATAACTCCCTCCTGCTAAAATCATGAACCATGCAGGAACTCATTAAAATTTCAAAGGCTTGTGTCACTAAATCAACCCATATTACTAATACTCGAGATACAAGTTAAATGATGCTTAGATTACGTAAAGTGAAGTTTACAAAGAAGACAGACATATATGCATTCTTCAACACAATAGTATTAATTCATACCAGTGGACGTGACTCTGATCCAGGGTCAGAGCTCGCAGGTGAGGTCAAATCTGAATCATTATCCATAACACCAGGAGAGGGACAAGACCTTGTTCTGCGATAATCTGGACCTGAACTGGTGGGCCTTTCTGTTACAGATCGTGATCTCAAGGAACTTGGTTGCCCAGTTTCATTGTTTGGACTTGCTTGCAGTGTCAGAGATGCAACCTCCATGCTAATTCCTTCTAATCTATCCTCCCTATATAGATATGGCACATGCATTAGCAATCTCAATTGTTAGAACCAAAAGATGGTTCAAGAATTATGAAAATAGTGAAAAGGGAAGAACAGTAACAGTCAGAACTCAAAAAGTGTTCTCTGCTACAATTGATTGAGGATGTCATGACCATAAGTAGGTGATCCATAAAATGTTAAGAAGGCTTAAAAGCTTCCCCGTTAATGACATAGATAATCTTACATATCAAATATTTTCCAATAAAATAGATCCTCGTTAAAACAATAATAGTTAATAACAAGAAGGTCGTAATAAATAAATAAAAATGTGGCCTACAAGGGCCTGAATGTAGAAGAAACATCATGCAAGATGCAGCCAACCTCAAGTAGTTGGGACTGTGATTTGTTCAGTAGTAAGAACAAAATTGTCAAGCATACCTTGTGTGGATAAGGCATCCCTTACAGACAAACAAAATGCAGCAAAACAGAGGTGCTTGTAGGTGCACATAGGTGGCTTTCTTAGACTTTGTCGGCATCATCTTCCTGCAATGTTAAGGCATTAGGATAAGCAATCTTAACATACAAGTGCCATGCAATTTTCCATCTAGCAAGATATGAAAGAAGTGTTATTAAAAATTTCTTCCCAAGTTTCAACAGTTCATAAAAAAGCAAAAGATACTTGATGGTTGTTCTGTATTTAATACCCACAAAAACCATAATTTGTTTATAGATCTATAGCTGACCAAGTTTGTGATTCATTTTGATCACAGGCAAAGAAGCAGATGTCCAAGTATGTGTTAGGATCAAACACACCCAGAAAAATTATATCACACACACAGAGAAGACAATATTTACGTGGTTCGGCCCAATGCTTACATTCACGGACAGAAATGAGAATTTTTCAATAAAATGGAGCAAAATATAAAACAGAGGAGGAGAACAACTCTTCTCACTCAACTCACAGCTCTCTCTCTCAAATTTCCCCAAAGTCTTCTAAGGTCTGACCTTCTTGAAACACCACATCTCGGCTTCGAATGACCTTCTTGTTTTTTGGATCCCACAATCTGTATCCAAATTCTTCATCTCCATAGCCAATAAAGATGCATGGAGTGGCTTTGTCATCCAGCTTCTGTTTGTGCTCCTTGGATACATGTGCAAATGCTTGCACCCAAACACTTTCAAGTGAGAGTAAGAAATCTCCCTTCCAGACCATACTTCTTCTGGAATCTGAAAATTCAGTGGAACGAATAGCGATCTGTTGATCAAATAGCAAGCAACACGAACAGCTTCTCCCCAAAATGGCTTTGGCAATTTCGCCATTTTTGAGCATACATCTGACCTTCTCTACAATGGTCTGGTTCATTCTCTCGGCTACACCATTGTGTTGTGGGGTTCCAGGAACAGTCTTCTCATGTCGGATGCCACGAGTAGCACAGTAGGCTTCAAACTCCTTTGACGTGTACTCGCCTCCATTGTCTGTTCGAAGACACTTCAGCTTTTTTCCGGTCTCCTTTTCAACCATAACATGGAATGTCTGAAAATGCTGGAACACCTCAGCTTTGGTCTTTAAGACATAAACCCATACCTTCCATGATGCATCATCAATAAACGTCAGGAAGTATCTTCTGCCACCCAAAGATTCCACTTCTATGGGACCACAAACATCAGAGTATACTCTGCTCAACAACTCTGATTGTCTTCTCGATGACTAGTGGAAAGCGACTCTATGATGCTTCCCAAATAAGCAATTGTCACAAGGATTCAATTTCGCATTTTTGGCAAAGGGAATAAGAGACTTCTTTGCCAAAATCTGCAACCCTTTCTCACTCATGTGACCCAGCCTTTTGTGCCACAAATTTGGTGATGCCTCATCTAAATACCCTACTTCTGAGTATATTTTGCTTACTGATGGGGAGGAGCCAGAAAGTTTTCAAGAAGCTCAAAATCATAAAGAGAAGAGTAGCTGGCAGCAAACTATGCAAGAAGAAATGCAATCCTTGCAGAAGAATCAGACTTATGATTTGGTGAAACTTCCCCAGGGTCGAAAAGCATTGCAGAACAAATGGGTGTTCAAGTTGAAGAAAGATGGTAGCGGAAAGCTAGTCAAGTATAAGGCTCGATTGGTTGTCAAAGGTTTTGGGCAGAAGAAAGGCACTGATTTTGATGAAATCTTCTCGCCAGTTGTGAAAATGACATCCATTCGAGTAGTTTTGGGACTAGAAGCCAGTTTGAATTTGGAACTTGAACAGATAGATGTGAAGACAGCATTTCTCCATGGTGATCTGAAGGAAGAAATTTACATGGAGCAGCCAGAAGGTTTTGAAGTCAAAAGGAAAGAAAACTGCAGATTGAAAAAGAGTCTCTACGACCTCAAACAAGCACCGAGACAGTGGTACAAGAAGTTTGACTCATTTATGGTGGGTCATAAGTACAAGAGAACTGCTGCAGACCAGTGTGTTTATGTCAGGAAATTTCCCGGTGGAAACTTCATCATACTCCTGCTCTATGTTGATGACATGCTGATCGTTGGACAGGATGCCACAGCAATCAAATCACTAAAGAAGGAGTTATCACAGTCCTTTGACATTAAGGACCTAGGCCCTGCACAGCAAATTTTGGGCATA